>OY728130.1:1853447439-1854027439 GCA_963277665.1 Viscum album
CTCATGATTGATATAAGGACTAAGTTATATCATGGTTTTATTATAAAGAATTTTTGAGGATTTTGGTTTGTGGAAAGTGTTAACTTTTAACTGCATTCATGTTTTCACTAAGGTTCAATGGAATACATGATTAAGGCCTTCGAATTATTGGAATGTGACCAACAAGATAGGAATGCAATATTACGATATATGGGGATCAACGATGGTATTAAATCTCTGGTAATCGTTTTCACTATGTTATGAGAGTGGACCGAAGTATTTTAGATAAGCCTAAAGATTGGAATGGATTATGTTGGACATAAGTTAGTATTGTTTAAGGATAGAACTTTTTTTTATTATTCATGGGATGTTATAGTAATGTAGTTTTAGAAAAAGGATAACCTGCAGGACGGGCGACAGCCCATCATGTCGGACAAGGCTGTGGGAATCGAACCCACAACCGAAGTGCGACTGGCCTTTATCGCCTACCACTGGCCTACAGGAAGTACCTGGTTAGTAGAAACTAGTTTTATTTTATTAAGCGGTATGATATATGAAGTATAAGTTCATTTTTGGAACCATATACGATTAACCATAAGATGGACTTATAACTTTTGCTAACCTTTTGTTTGAAAGAGATGGAATGACCCATCATTCTATCACATGATCTGCTAACACTTCACGAATAACAAATTCAACTTCATTTATTTAATAGACGAAGTGGAAATTGTTCAAGGCACGAACAACTGTTAGATTGTACCAAAATAAAGTAAGTATTTATTCTAATTCAAATTCTTCAACTTTAGGGAAACGATCTTGAAAACCAAAAATTTTGTCCTAGTGCTCTTATATCTGATTAATCAGATGGTACCTTAGATCATCACAAATTTATGGATTTGTGATTATTGGCTTTTCATAGCCATGTCCTCCACCACTCTTCATCAGAACATGGTGGTTAGATTTCTCTTCCATGTCCATATTTTCAATTATGTTCTCCTACGTGGATACCCAGTGATTAGTTAACTTGGGTAACCATTACATTTTATACTTTAGTTTTTAAAGATATGTTTTGGAATTCCTTTTTACGATGTGAGTTTCTATCAAAGAAACTTTCAAATAGTAAACCATTTATAACCCCGACGAATTTCGAGGGAGAAATTCATTTTAAGGGGGGTAGAATGTAACACCCCGAGATTTTATGAAAAATATTATTTTAATTTCATTAATGTCTTTTGTTGTATTCTACACCAAGATTACCTTGCGCTATACGCAACACCATATTAGCTTGCAGTATACGCAACACTAGTCTTGGACCGTGTTACACACAATTTTGATAATAGTTATTCTACGCAACATTGAGTATATATATATATATATTAAATGTATAAATGAAATGTGGTTGGATTCTGTTATACGAAACAATGAAGGATTCTTTCACAACACGCAACCCTGACTTGGCTTGCATTACACGCAATCACGACCTTCCTCGATAGCGTGTGTTGTACGCAATATCAGGTTTTAATAAACAATGATATATTATTATAATATTGTCATGAACTAGCCGTTATGAATAGTATTAACTAAATTTTGAATTTTATAACATTATTATTCATCTTACACATTTTCTAGAACATCGTATAAGAACAAAATAAATATTTCGGGTAAAATAAGTATTTTTCAAAAAATGCAGTTTTGCCACCTTTTGATGGCGCACCAACATTAAATCTAGTTTTGACATGTTTATATGTTCAGTTTGACAAAATAAAATTCCTCTTTTGAATCAGGATGTAAAAATTTACATTAGATAATGTTTTGATATTTTTCCGATAACTTTCATATTTTAATGAATAGTAAAAACACGCTATATTTTAATTAAAAACAACTTTTTTCATCATAATATCTTATGTGGTTAAATTATAATATTGAATGGTTTTAAAGTATAAATATAATATATTTTTTCCATTTAATATAATGTATTTCATTAGCATTGATTTTACCTTGAATTCGTAGGTTAATCAATTCAATCTTTTGCAATGTTTTAAACAAAAATCCGTTTTTATTCGACAACGGGATTAATTTTAATTTAATTTCTACAACTTCTGTGTATTGAATTATAAAAAATGGATTCCATATTTTGAATCAGTGGGTCCAAATTATGTTAATAGGCTACTTTTTATTTTTGGGAATTATGAATAGTAACTACGGTAAATTTTATTTACCATAGTTACAGGTAAATCAGGTAATTAAGGGTAAATATAATATTATAAAATTACCCTAACACATGTCAAAATTCTATTTGATGGCTAAAAGTAAACCCATATCAACTAAGGGTCGGATTAGATTAATTTTATGGACTTTTTACCATGAACATAATTTAATTATTATTAAAACCAAAGAAAGTGACAACATGTCACTTTCTTAAATCTTATAAGTATAATAATTTTAACTTAGTGATAAACATCATAAAACATCAAACATGAATAGTATAAAGAAATATAACAAAATTATCTACATCATGAGAATTTATTTAGAATTTTTTGGGATTAAATAGTTATCATTAATTGTGACACAATAGTGATGCAGAAA
This sequence comes from Viscum album, assembly GCA_963277665.1. Lineage (NCBI taxonomy): Eukaryota > Viridiplantae > Streptophyta > Magnoliopsida > Santalales > Viscaceae > Viscum > Viscum album. The sequence goes on from OY728130.1 coordinate 1,853,450,005, forward strand.
TTATTTATCTAGTGAAAAATCAAGAATATAGTTTTTATTAAACTAATAGTGACCATAAAAGGCACAAAACCCTGACCAAAACTTATTGGTCATGTAAATTGAATCTATAATCATCCAATGTTCGAATTTTTGACCATTTGGAGTCTTATAAAAGAAATTATGACACTTATATTATTTTATTTTAAATGATGCCAAAGTTGTCACCTTCATAATTTAATAAATATAACAATTTAAATATTGTGATTTTAAGATGATAAATTCGAGTATAATTATTATTGTGAAAGTTAATATATTTATCTTCATCATAAGATTTTATTTTAAATTTTTATGCAACAAATAAGTATATTAAATAATTATACAAAAATGATGTAGTAATTATTTTATTAAAAGATAAACCAAATAAATGGGTTTAAAAATAATAAAATAAATATTATATGAACTATTTAATGTGATCCACTAATTTTATAGATAAATATGACCTTTTACTAATATATTAAAGCTTTTAGTTTGAACATATCTTCTGTATATATTTTATTTAAATTCAAATAAATGGATAGTGTCAAAATTGACACTATTGTTATTTTATAAAAATAACATATTCTAAAATTGTTTAAAAATCACAAAAATATTTAAAAATTATAAATTTAAATTTATACGGTCTATAATGTTATAAAGTAAACAATTATGGAAAATTCACAACAAATAAGTAATTATTTGTTATAATTTAAAATTTATAATTTTATTACCACAAATAAACTTAAATAGATTAAATAAGGATAAATCAAAATGATAAGGTTTAAAATAAAATCCAAACATGTCAAATTTGATTGGTTGATGCGATTACAACCCTATCTCATCTAATCATCGAATATGAGTCATTTTTGGAGGTTTTTAAGTGGGGTTGGATTTATTATAAATTAATATTTTTAAGAATTCCAAAGGTGCCCCTCTCCTCCCATATAAAAGGGCACCTCCTCCCTCTCTTCCTCACACAACTTTGATCCTTAAAGCTCGGCCAAACCCTGCCATATTCTCTTCTCCACTTCCCTAGAAACATCCTAGATGTTCTGGTCTTCCTCAAAGACCAATTTTAGTTCCCTAAGAGGAGGTCTCAAAAAGGCGCTTCAAAGAAGAGGTAATTTCCGTTACCGATTCTTTCACCTTTATTTCTTCTTCCACTTCTTCTTCTTAGGTTGTTTCATTTTGAAGTAATAACATCAGTATCACTCATATACTTATATATTATGATAAGTATGAAACAATCCTAATTCACCATCTATCCATCCTATGGAAAACTAAATCATCGCGCGTGCGTACGTACGGAATACCATCTCCACGTCGTGGTGTAATCTGTTTTTCCACCAACACCTTACACGGATGGGTATTATGGTGTAAAGAATAACTATACATAGTTATTATAACATCATAATTATTCTGATATATTGTATCATCCACTCCAATTCAATTCAATAATTATGGAAATGATATCAATGCTCGTGCGTACGTACGGACTACTATCCCCACGACGTGATGAGATTCATTCTCCATGTTAACCATTTAAGAATGATTATAAAGTATATATAATCAATAATAATTAAATATATGACATTATAAAGCTACTGTATTTATGTGTATATATAGGTATGTCATCTACTTAATTCCACTCAATTAAATAAGGAAACGAAAACAACGTTCATGCGTATGTACGACCTACCGTCTCCATGAACGCTGTATTTCTTTCCATTTATCGATCAATTATATATATGTATATTCTGAATATATATTATATATAAATAATGTTTTATATTCTATAATTAAGTAATAATGATCTAAGTAATCATATGAATAATTACAAGTTAAAACACGAACGACAAATGAGACGATTTTACCCAAAACGCTACTTTAACATGAATTTACAAAAGAATGGGTAACATAAAGTCATAAGTGAACCATATATGATATAATAACAATGAATATGATTCTGGAATAAGTCAATAACATGATTTAAATCATTACACTGGAGGTTCGGACACTTACGAAGCAAATCGGACCTAAGGTAAGGGAAATATCACAATCTCATTTTTATCCGAGATTGTTTATACTTTAGTATTTACTGGGTTGTATTTTATCATCCACATCCATGTTCCCTCAATATTTAATATTATTTCCATCCTTCTACAATAGTTTATATCCAATTTTACCCATCGGTAAGTTTTTCTAAATGATATGAAAGGAATCTTTTGTCATTTTTCGTACGAGGTACTTTTTGACTTTTCTGACAAAAGTACGGGAAGAATGTTTTTTTAACTTATACGGCATGAATGGATTTTTAAAACATTATTTCCAAGAAGCTTCCTTTACAAGTTTTCAAGTTTATTTTTAATCAAATTCTTTTATTTTGATGTCGTATGACATGTTATGAAAGTAAAAATGTTTTTGAAGAAGAAAGGATATTTTCCTCAAGAATGGAGTTCAAATGTTTTATCAAAATTATTTTCCATCTAAGATAATATAGGGTTCAGTTTTTATCCCTATTATTACATTTATTTGATTATTTTGTGAGGGAATTATTTTTATTAAGTCATTTACCTTATATGATTTGTTTTATGATGTCATGATGTTTCAAGAATCCCATTTTTGTTACATGTGTTATGCGATGATGTATGATTTATGATTATGTGGCACACATAAGAAAGGATTCATTATAAGATGTGTGGGACATGTATCTCCCTCCAATGCATTGGGTAAGGATTTTATATCTCATGAGATAGACATGGCTGGAATGGTAGGTTATACCGGTTCAGTGAAACAGGACTAAAACGAGGGTGACTCGGTTCAGAAAGGGACTTTGTCCACTAAGATAGTCTTGAAAATGAGTCTTGACTAACAAGAAATGATTATCTATGATTATGTGTGTATGCCACAAAGTTTCATGTTTTAAGTTATGATTATTGTGATTACATTTCACTGCCATGATTTATCCCATGTTATGAAATTATGATCTCTTTTGCAGGTTAAGATTTCCAAAAGTTGTGTGCTTGTGTATACGATGTGATTGATATTTATTTTGATTACCCTTAATGAGCATTTGAGATCACCCCTTTTATGTTTTCTTTTCCCCAGGATATAAAGAAAGGGTTTAGGTAAAAAAAGGAAGATCTTTATGGAAGATGTTGAAGATATTTCACCACGATTAGAAGATTATATTCCGAGTTTCCAAAGACACTAAACTATTACGATCCAAGCGTGTGTGTTTTTGTTATGTACTAAGTATTCCGAAAATGTAATGTAATGTCAATGTATGTCAAGATACGAGTCTCTAAAAAAATAATATTATAAAATTAACCTAAATATTTTATAATATTTGTGGATTATTTATTTTATACCTAAATAATCCTTGGGTTTTAATGACAGCATTTGTAATCTAATTGGAGGATGTCTTGACATTTAATATAATTTATTTAACGAAAAGTGAAATATGTCTCACACAATTTTTAATAACGTAATAATTTTCAAAATAATATTATACTGATTTAAATTGTATAATAAATACTAATTTAGATGAAAATTTTGTTTCATAATCATGGTAATTTTTTTGAAACTTTTAGGAAATAAATAATTACATAAAAGGCTTCTACACTTATGATGTAGAAATTAATTAATTGATGGAAATCAAGAAAATAATTTTTTTAAATGTTAATAACCATTAAAATACCCGAACAAGTGAAAAAATATTATTGGTCAGGTATATACTAACAATATTCATCCATGGGTTGAGTTATTGATCATTTTTATCCTTATAGATGATATGTTGACACTTATATTCTTTTATTTAAAGTAATTTTAAGCTTGTCACATTCATGTTTTTATAATAAAATAAACATTTAATGATATATTTTCAAGAAGATATATTCGACTAAAGTTATTGTCCTAAAATATTGTAGTTTTATATTTATCGTAGTATTTCATATTTAATTATTAGTCAAAAAATAATTGTATTAAATAATTATAGAAAAATCAAGTTGCAATTATTTTATTTCTGGAGATAAAAAATAAATATTATTATTATTTTAAAAACATTTTTTAAAATAATTAATATGTAAAATTAATTTTCAATATTACATTTCCTTTTTATTAATATAATAAAATATTTCGATTGATGTTAAATTAATATATTACTATTTTTTAAAATCTCTAAATTATATAGTGTCAAAATTTTTGGTATTGATTATTTATCAGAATAATTATTTATTAAATTATTTGAACATCATGAAACATTTTTTAAATTATATAATATTAATTATGTGGTCATAAATATTTTATGTTATTTATTAATGTTTTAATTGGAATAAAATAATTAAATATTTAACCCTTTTAATATTTAAATATTTGTTACACTAGATAAAAATTTAATAGAATTACTAAGTAATAATTAAAATGATAAGTATCAAATTCACAGAAAAACCTATTTAATATTTATCAGTTTCTAATATCACAAACTTATTTAATATCATCTTATTAAATAAGATATTTTTGAGTTTTTCGTATGTGGGTTTGGCATATTATAAATTAATATTTTTTGAAATTTCAAATGGTTCCCCCAACCTCAATAATAAAAGGAAGCATCCTCCCTAATTTCTTCATAAATCATTGATTCTTCAAGTTCATCCGTACCCTACAAGTTCCACTTATAAACATCACTATTAATATTCTAGTGGGGATAGTCTTCCCAAAAGAATAATTTTAGTGCCTATTAGAAAAGATGTATATGGAGCTTGCTGGAGAAGAGGTAATCTATTTTACACGCTCTCTCAAAATTATTTCTCCATATAGTCCCCTTTAATTTTTCACTTATTATATGATATAACTCTAGTATCACCAATATAATGAGATTTTATTATGTTTATGGAACATTTTTATTTCACCTTCTATCCATCCTATGAAAAACAAAATAACCACACACGTGTGCGTATGACATACCATCTCCCCACCATGGTGTAAGATGTTTTTCACCATCGCATTACACGGATGAATAAAATAACGGAAATAATAAATATATATGTTTATTATAACAATATATTTTTCCTTGAACAATATATATACAATCCAATTTCAAAACATTTAATATTTAATTGAATGATATCATCGATTGTGTGTATGTACGATCTATCATCACCATGATGAGATGTGATTTATTCTACATCATATCAATTAAAACATGGTTATATACAATTATACGATCAAAAAATATGATATTTATTATGTTACTATAATTTTTAAATGATTTAAATATTACCTAAGAAGGTGAACCAGAACATAATCGACAAAACATGCATATGAAAATGAATGAGTAAATATTTGAATAACGAGTAATAATCACATGTTATTAATAAACATATGATCGTATGATCATATATGAAATCATAAATCTGAATATGATTATGGAATATGTAAATAAATTTATTTAAATTATTATAAAGGAGGTTCTGATATAGAAAAATGATATCATACCAAATGTAATTGATAATTTTACAATCTCATTATTATTTGATCTTGTTTATACCCAAATATGTACCATGTTATATTTATCATTTATGTCCATTTTTATTAAATATGTATTCCAAAAAATTCATTCTATCTTTCTAGAATTGTATAAAGTATATTTTACCCAATTGGTTAGTTTTTATAAAATGTTATGTAATGAATATTTAGTCATTTTTTGATATGAGGAACTTTTTAACTTATCTCAGAGAAGTACGTGAATAGTTGTTTCATTTAACTTATACTACAAAATGGGTTTTAATGTTTTCATAACACTGTATTTCGATGAATACACCATCACTTGATTTCATGGTTATTCTCAAATAAATTCTATTATTTTAAAATCATGTTCCATTTTTGGAATATAAAATGATTTTGAAGATGAAAATATATTTTCTTCAAGAATTAATTTCACGTGTTCTATAAAAAATAATTTCTATTCTATAAAAGAGTTTTTTAATTGGGTTATGTATCATGTATAAAATACATATTATTACTATGGTTTTATAATTTTTTTTATGGAATAACATGTGTGACATCCATTTGTTTTATGTGGATTATCTTATTATGGAATTATATTAAATAAAACCATTTTATTTTTTGGGTTATGCTATGATGAAAAATTGATTTTTGTAGAACACATAATATTGAATTCATTATGAGATGTGTGGGACCTATATCTCCCTCCAATTCATTGAGTAAATATTTATATATCATGAGATATATCGGGGTACAGTTGGATATGAACTCCGTTCAGTAATACAAGACTTGAAAGAGGAGTAAACTCATTTCAGTAATGGACTTTGTCCTCTATTTTTCTCTTTACAGTGAAACTTTACAAAAATAGAATGTTTTTTCTATTATTATATGTATTAAACAAAATTTAATGTTTTAGGTAATGAATTTTCGAATTATGTTCAATAATAATTAGGAACTTTTATGATTTATCCCTTGACATGATATCATAATCTTTCATATATAGGATAATATTTTCAAATGTTATGTTCCATTTTATTTTTATTCTCATATGATTGATATATCCATTGATTAACCTTAAATATCAACTAATATCGCTATTTTTATATGTTTTCATTTCCTCAATATATAATGAATGGTGATAGGTATGAAGACTAAAGGTGAATATATTTATAGGGGATGTTGACGATCTTTCACCAAATCAAAAGAGATTGTTACATTTTTGAAAATGCTAATAAATAACATGTTCTTTGGTATTACTTTTCTAAAATGTATTTTTTATTCTAGAAAAGTATTGTAATTTCCTTGTACGTCACTCTTTGGTTGATAGAGTTAGTATTAGAGTAAAGATTTTGTCAGCATTTCTAAAATATAATGAGAAACATTTAGTGAAATCCCAAGAAATATTTCTAAAGATATATGGATGCCCTAAAATATAACATGATGTATAGGATACAATCCTTAAATTTTGGTAATTATTATGGTTGAAAAAAGATTAAACCTAAGATGTCAGAGATTGGAAGTACTTCCTTATGATATTTTCTTGTTTTCCTAGTATGATTTTTGGCCATCACGCTATTTTTTTGGGTTTTAGAAAATGGTTGGAACTCGATGTAATCATGATAATGATTAATGCATTGTTAAATCCAATGATTTTCCTCAAGAACAACCACGATTATTGGATATGGATTGGAAAATACTATTTTTATACTTACACTATAAATTATTCATTATATACTTCCAAATGAGAAGATAAGAGAAAAAATTCTATCAAGTGCTCCATAAGGCAATATCCACCATAATTTTGTGGTTATTTTGAACCACTAATTGATAAACAATAGATTAGTACCACTAAAATAATATTTTCATTTCTCTAATGTTTCTAACATCTAAATGGAATCTTGTTAGCCTATCATTTTTAAGGGGAATCTAATCAATGGTGGAATCTTATCCATCATCGGAGGCAAAGACTGGAAATTGAATCCATGTAAAGAGATGAGTTCAAGAAAGTTTTTTCTATAAGTATATTCCTTGTATTCATCGCTCAATGATAGAAAATGAATTCCATGATATTAATAAAATGGATGATGAATCTGATGGTACATATGAGGAAAATTTTAAAAGAATTTTATGTTATGCTTCTAGATTTATCACTCATCCTTAAAGTAACGTTGATCGATTCTTCAATATCTTAAAACTAAGTCTTCTAAGGGAGATAAATATAAGATAATATATTATATATTAAGATATTTTGAGATCTGATATTACAATATAAATGGAAGTGGGTTTTACATATCAATCTCATGGTTTTTAATTGATAAAAAATAGGAAGTTTAATGTAAAATCTCAAAACAATGGTGAATAAAATATGAGTTTTTTATTATTCTATGAGTGTGTTAAAAAGTATAGTGTAGATTTACTAAAAGGGACTTGTAAATTTTTTAATTGTGGAAATGTGTGTCATCAAGTAGTTGAGTGTCAAATTATTGGTAAAAAGATATTTATTGATGTGAATATAGAAAAGGATACATAGAATTCATCTCTTACACATCAATTTTAAAAGTTCAAGGAAAAGGGGCACTATGATAACTAGTCCCATAATCCATGGGTTATCCTTGATGATCAATGTTAGAAACCTCTTAAGTCCATATACAATGAAAATTCACATGTGATCGCCATTGGAGATATAGAGTATGATAATGATGTGCTGGAATGATTGAATACATATGTAATGAGATTATATAATAATGTTATAAAATCACTTTTACAGTATAATGGTACAATAAAATACATATTGGTCTTCTTTTATTTTTCCATATGTATTTAAGAAAATATTTGGAGTGGTACTAGTAATAATGATATGTGATTCATATTTTAAAAAAATCACTAAGGGAAGCATAACCCTAAATATATGCATAATGTTGGGTTAAAAAAATAAAGAGTTGTTTGATAGTATTATTGTCCCTTGAACTAATATGATGAAAATTTTGTTTATGAAATCATGGTTGGAGAATATTGAATCTGTGAGAATTATGGAATATAGAGACAGTTATTTTTTAAAGTCATGCATTTTTTCATTAAGATTCAATGGTAATACAAATTATTTCCACATTTCAAGAAAATACATGACGAAGGAATCTGCTAGTTTGGAATGTGACCAAAATGTAATACACTATGATATATAGGGGATATATGTTATGTCAATTTCATTAAACTGTTTCTAATGTTTTTGATTTTGATATTTTAGAAGGTTTGGAATGCAATCAATTTATGGAATGCTTATGTTAAACTTCATAGGATGTTTTTGTATTACCTCGCCATAGGCGAACTTATGCATTCATGAAAACATGTACAATTCATTTTTTTGTGATAATGAATGAAGGAATGACCTACCATTTTATTTATGGATCTCATGATCTACGAAGGCTTATGTAATGACACATTATTCCTCATTTTATGGAATAATAGATGATGTTGAAATAGATAAATGCACAATAAAATGATGATATTATACTTAATCATGTATGTATTTCATCTCATTCTTCAAATATATAGAAGGAATCTTGATACCAAAAATTTTATCATAGAACCTTACTTACCAATGAATTATATGGTCACTTAGATCATTATATATTTATGGATTTTCATTGATAACATTCTCAAAATGATTTTCTATATCACTCTCTTTCATAAATAGATAGTTTTATTATCCTTCCACATATATGTTTCTAGTTTCCACCTCTGTTATCATTGGAAAAACTCAGTGTTTAGTGACTTTGGGTAATCACTGTGTTTCTAATCATCAATTTAAAAGGATTTTTTAGTCCTTATTATTACAATGTTTGTTTCTAGGAAATAGTATTTACCATATTAGTCCTATAAAAACCATGATGAATTTTGGTGGAGAAATTCATTTAATGTGGTATAGAATTTAACCCCCATGATTCTTACGAGACAAGTTTTTTTAAAAAATCATTCAATATCATGTGTTGTACGATACACCATGATAAGATTATGCTACATGCAACACTAAAATAACTTGTGGGGTAAACAAAAATATGTTGGGATATTTTTACACACAATTTAAATTTATTTTTGATATAATTAATTTCACAAAAGCCTAGTTTATGTGAACTAAAAAAATTTAATAATTTACCCTAAAACCTAGTAATTAAAATGGCTGGTTTGAATAATATTAACTTTCTTCAATAAAACTAATTAAATTAATATAAGTGAGCTTGTAGAATAATAAAATAATCATGATGCATTTAATTAATGTAATTTATATATAATATATTCAATATAATTATTAAAATTCATCTTATATTTTTTCTATGCATGATATAAGAATAAAATAAATTCATTAGATAAAAGAAGTATTTTTCGAAAAATGTTGTTTTTCTACCTTTCGATGGCCCATACATTTTAAATATAGTTTTTGAAACTTTTATATTTTATATTTGACAGCATAACAATTTTCATTGGATGAATAATATAAAAATTTACCTTCGATGAATTTTTTATATTTTTATAAAATCATTAATTTTTTGATGTATAAAAATAATATATTAAATTTTAACTAAAAAACAACATTTTCATAAAATAAATTTATATTAATAAATTATTTTATTTAATAGTTTTAAACTAAAAATATAATATATTTTTATTAGTTAATATATGTTTTTTTATTTTCATTATTTCTACCATAAATTGTGATATAAAAACATTACAATCTTTTACAACGTTTTAACTTTTAAAAACCCATTTTTCATTATGATAATAGGAATATTTTTAAAATTTCAACTAAAATATCTATTTTGTCAATTTTAAAAAATGGATACCGTATTTTGACTCCATATTTTCAATTTATATAAATACATTTCTTTCAGTTTTGGAGATTATGAATAGTAACATCAATGATTTTTATTCATATGGTAAAAAGGTAATTCAAGTAATCGAGGGTAAATATAATATTATAAAATTACATTAACACTTGTAATAATATTATTTCATGACCTATTGAATACTATAACCATCCTTGGGATGAAATAATGCCGTTTTAAAGCAACTAGGATGATATTATGCCTTTTAATATATTTTAATTGTTGAAAAGATAAATATGTCTTACATAAAATTTAATAACATAATAATTTTATAAAATAATTTTATAAAGAATTAAATTCCACTATAAATACTGATATGAAATATAAAATCGTTTTCTTTATAATGTTAATTTATTTATAATTTTTAGGAAATAAATACTTACATTAATTGCTTATACATTGATGATGTAGAAATTATTTAACTGATGGAAAATCAATAAAATAATTTTTTATTAAAATGATATTAACCATTAAAAAAACACAATTGCAAAAATCATATTTCTTGAGTATATATTGGCCATCATCATTTATAGGTCAAGTTATTTACCGTTTGGAACCTTTTAGAAGAGATTATAGCACTTAAAATATTTTATTTATTGTGATGTTAAACTTATCTAATTCATGATTTAACAAGAATAAAATTTTTTATGATGTATATTAATAAAATATATTTTAATATAATTATTATCCTATATATTGTATATTTATATTCACAATAGTATTTTATTTTTTATTTTTATTCATTATAGAAGTGTATTAATTGATTACATAAAACTCATGTTGTTATTATTTTACTTCTTGGTATAACAACATAATTTTATCAAAATATTAAAATAAATTTAATATCAGATAATTAATATGTCAAATAAATTTTCAAAATGACCTTTAACTATTAATAATATAATTATATTTTTCTTATGAAGTTATCGTGATATCTGAATATTTTTTAAAGTCAATGAAGTAAATAGTATCTAAATAGAAAATCTTGATTGTTTATCTTGTTTATGTTTTATTAGAATATTTTAAAATCATGTTTTTTAAAAATATTTAATATTATTATATAGTATAAAATATTTTCATGTATTTATTTGTGGTTTATTATACATCCAATAAGTAAATTTTATCCATTTTAATGTTAATGTATTTATTGCCCTAGATAAAAATTAAATTGAATAACTAAATATTAATTAATATTATAAGGTTAAATTGATAGGAAAACATGTCTAAAATTTATTGGTTGAGGATGGAAAAATATTATCTCATTTTATCTTCAAAATTAATATATTTTTTTGGTTTTTATGTGGTTATAATATATTATTAATTAACATTTTGGAATTTCTAATGGTTCCCCCAACCTCAAAAATAAATGGGCACCCCCAACCCTCGTATCTTCCTAACTAATTCAGCCATAATTTCCATTCATATCCTACCCATTTCGTTATAAACATCCCTAGTCCCATTCTAGAGGTTATTTTATTCTTCAAAAGGCCAAATATAGTGCATATAAGAGGAGATCTAGAGGGAGCTTGCTGAAGAAGATGTAATCTCCTTTACCGACTCTCTCAAAATCATTTCTTTTATAAATACCCATAATTTTTTGTTTCCAATACTAAGTAATAAATCCAGTATAACCTATATAATGAGATGTTATTATGGTTATGGAACAACCATATCAAACATTCTATTGTTCCTACGAAAAGAAAAATGACCAAGTGTGCGTACGTACGGATTACCGTCACCACACCGTGGTGTAATCTGTTTTTCAAAAACACATTACATGGATAGATATAATGATGGAAATAATAACAACTTATTATTATTATAATAAGATATTTATTCTTTAAGAATATATATATAGTTTAATTTCTTTCCATTTATTATCTAAAGTAATGATATCATTGCTCATGTATATGCACGACCTATCATCTTCGTGATGCAATGTGACTCATTCTACGTGATATCCATTAAAAAGGATTATATTAATTCATAGAATGATTTTTTTTAATATATATTATTTTTATATGAAATCTCAATGATATATAAAGGAACTGTGATGGAGAATCAAATCTTATTCAACAAAACAAGAATTATAAAATGATACAGTTAATACCCTAATAAAAAGTAATAATGAAATGTTATTATCACAAAATGATAATATGATCATATAAGATATCATAAAAATTAATATGAATCTAGAATTATTAAATTTCCCTGTTTATATTATTGTACATGAGGTACGAATACTTTAAAATAATATCAGACATAATGTAAGTAATAATTTCACAATCTCATTTTTATCTTAGATTATTTATACGTACATATATAATGGGGGTATAATTATCTTGAATGGCCATGTTTCCTAAATATGTATTCCAAAATATTATTTCTTTGCATATAATATTTTTAATGTCAATTTTACGAAATTCTTGAATTTTTATTAAATTTTATGAAAGGAATCTTCTGTCATTTTTTAAAATGAGGTATTATGAGACTTATCAGACAAAAGTACAAGAAGAATGTTTTATTTTATCTTATACAGCATGAAATGTTTTTATTTTCTCACAAAACCATGTTTACATGAAGCATACAATATAATATTTAATTTTTATATTCACAGAAATTAATTTCTTATAAAATGATTTGGAATTTTTAAAAAATAAAATGTTTTTGAATAAGAGAGGATATTACCCTCAAGTATTAATTTCACACTGTTATTAAAAAATTATTTTCCCTCTAAGTTATCATTATTTAATAGGGTTATGTTTCAATTATACTATCTACATTATTCTTATGGTTTTATTTTAATTTTTTTATTTTGATATTTAGTAAAACTAATTTTTTACATGGATTATGTTATGATCGAATGATGTTCTGGAAACCCATTTTATTTCTTGTCTTATGCAATGATGAATGATTTATGTTTTTGTGGCACATGTAAGAATTATTTCATTTTTAAATGGGTGTGACCTATATATCCATCCAATTAAGTGGGTAAATAATTATATCACATGAGTTAATGAGGGATGTAATGAAAAATGGTTTTAGTTCAGTAAGAGATGGTTGGAATGAGCAGTGTACTCAGTTCAGTAATTGACTTTGTCTGCTATGATGGTCTTAGTAATGAGACTTGACTTATATTAAATGATTATCTATGATTATGGATATGCCCAAAAATTTCATGTCTTATGTTATGACATTTAGGATTATGTTCAATAATATTTATGACATTTATGATTTAACCCATGACATGATATTATGATCATTCATATGCTTGAACTGATTTTCAAATTTTATGTTCATAAGTCTTATGATGATGATATGATTGATATCTCCCTTTTTTGAGAATACTGAGCATATAATCTCACCCTTTTAATATTTCTTCTCTTCCTAATGATATAAATATTAATTTTAGGAAGGATAATTGAAGTTGATGATATTCATAGGTGATGTTAAAGATATCTCATCAAATTAATAGAACATATTCCAAGGATCCAGAGGAACTAAACTATTATTTTTATTGGAAATATTTTTGTGTTATGTATTATGGATTCACAAAATTAATTCAATTTCCATGTATGTAAATATTTGGTTGTTAGAATAATCTTTATGGGGAACCGTATAATCATGGATACAACTTATATGATGTCCAAATTCTGAAACATTCTTTTTTAATATATGATACATTTGGATTTTCCAAGGTCATTAATATTATTATTCAATTTAAATCCTTAATGATGGTTAATGAAGAGTGTATGATTATCTAAAGCATATACTTCAAGAGTATCAAACTAGGTGTGAATCAGGCCCATTTTCATTCACTAGTTGTTGATCAAGTCCAGATAAATATGGTGATTTCATGGTTATTACGCATATGTAAATCAATTCCAACGCAACATCAACATGCAGTATCCTGATAGAAATTTATTTAAATTAAATCACTCTCTCAATCCTTTACCAATATTCCTTGATAGTTTCATATAATTTAATCCATCTATAGAATTATCATTAGACATTTCTATAAGGATCTAAATAATGTTTTCTCATTCTATTTTTCATTCATTACGTACCCCTTTCTCTAATACCAAGTAAAAAGAAAAAAATGTTCATACATTAGTATTATATAATATTGGAAAAATATTCATTTCATAACATAAATATCCATTCTAGAATCATTTATGTCTACTTCATTTGGATACATAGACGCCTAAATAATTGGTTCATTGGTGGGCTTCATCATCTCCCACTAAGTTCTTCATATCTTTCACCCATAATTGAAAAATCATAAATATTACATTTCTTCACAACACAATGATTGAAAATTTTAAAAAAATATGAAATTAGATATTTAGTGAGCATAGAAAATCGAGATACATAAGTACAGTATAAATAGAAGGTTACAGGAACATGATTATATAAATATATATATTTAAATAATACCCTGCTTATAAAATGTCATAATCATTATTCCTGGCACAAATAATGGTATTTAACAATACATTAATCATAAGTAATGAAAAACAAGATACATAAGGGCATAACACTGGCATAATAAATAAATTTATAGAATACACAAAAGCATAAAAAATTCCAATGTTGAGGATACCCACTAAGCCATTTATAACATGATATGCATAGGATATCCACCTGTGTACCTAATTCATCTATCGGATGACCACCCATCTACCCACTTTGGAGCATTGGATGACCATTCACGTACCCTCTGAGAACTTATAATGTTAACCATTACCAAGTTCAATAGAGGGAGATATGAGTCACACTTGCCATAGAATGAAAATCATACATATGTGTTCCTAATGTTCACAACATTCATCATATCATTATCAATGAAATGATATGTGTTTTATAATAATTTTATTATACCATAACCTATGGAAGATTGAAATGTATCAAATCATTCCATCATAGAATTACTGGTGAAAAGTAATTAGTTTTATAAGATTCATTCAATTGAATAACCAATTGAAAATGAATGTGTTTCATAATCATTATGTAATAAAAACATAAACCATCCAGACAAAATAATTTGGATGGTATTCTTATACCTTACCCCCACTAAGGCATACGTTTCATTGACTGATATCATCACATTTTTAAAATAATCTTGAAAGACCATTCACAACATTTCTTGCAGAAAATATTCTTTCACGTTTAGAAATTATTTTTTAAACATAATATTAAACCTTTTATATGAAATTAATCATCAAAATTTAAAATATATATTTAATGAAATGATTTATCTTGCTGATAAATTATTGAATTACTACCATAAACATTAAAATGATGATTCGATTCTTATTTTTATAGAATCCAAATAGGTGTTGTTTAGAAAATGATAGGAGGGTTAATTTAAAAACATTTTTCAAATAGTCAATCATGGGTAAAAATATAATTTTCAAATATTAAGATATTAATAAAAAATTAAGGACAATAAAATATATTTTTTGAGGAAAATAGATTTCCGACCCATGAGTGAAATAATGGAAAATTTTCATGAAAATATTTTGATAATACATTTAAATACCCAGGAGTTTTAAACTCGATGATGCGATGAACAAAAAGTTTCCCAAAGACCTAAGATTAAAAAGTAAAAAATTTTATTATATTATAATTAAATATGAAATTTATTCCAATTAATTAAATTTTATTTATAATAAAATAATTTTACTAGTTTTACCATTAAGGAAATTTTACAGAATATGTATCTTTTTAAATAAATTAAATGAAACAAATGTTTTTAATAAAATGTTGTATTCTTTAACTATTCATCAAAAAATTATTCATTTCCATAAATTATCGAAAATTTACTAATATATAATTTTGAAATGTTTAATATAAAAAATAATTACATTTTTACATATATATTTTATAATAATGGTAAAATAATTAATTTTATTATAAGTGAATGATATAACTACCTTTTAGAAAAATACAGCTTTTATGTATAAAACATGATTCATTCAATATCAATTCTTGAAAAAATATTATATGAATAATTTTTTTAACAAATATATAATATATAAAAATAATCAAAATCATTGAACAATAGTTCATAATTTAATTTATTAATATTATCAACACTCTTTTGGGAAAGAATAATTTCTTTATAAAATAATCTTTTACATTCAAATGATTTTAATTTTAATTTATAATATATTAATTACAGTAAATTTATTTTATACATGTACAAACCATAAAATTTCCATAATATAGTATTTTGTATTTATAATAAATAATTTAATATATTATTTAAAGCATTTATATTTATATAATTTAATACCTTTTCTTGCTTCATTTAAACACGATGTTGTGTGTAACACAAGCTATCGATGAAATTAAAATTATTTGAGAAAAATAGTTCATATAATATATTGGTGTTAAATGTAATAGATTGATTAAAAAATATTTTTTGACATATTGATCATCTACTACATCTTGTTTCTCATGCTGATTATGAAATATGTGGTCTTAGAAGTCTATGATGATCATGACACTATCATTAAAAAATATTTCAACCACATTCCTCATAAAGGGTTTAAGACCTAGCTATTTTACAATGTTCTCCAAGGAATAATTTTCTTATTATAAAATCCTTCATAGGGTCATGTTATAAATGATCATTTTTCTATCCTTCCCTATAGGTGTACGTCCCAAAACACCGTGAACTTTGTGGGATTTGATTCTTTTCTCAGAGGGATACATAGGTGGGCTATTTGAGGTTCAAACTCGATCTCTAAAATTCCCAAAAACATATATTGGTCCAAACCCCTTAAAGGATAACATTTCACCTAGGGTATCATGATTTTTTCCTACTTCTTTTCCTTCCCATCCTCACCAGCTCGTATTCACGGCAATAGATGCCTTCATGTGGATATATTTCATATAATACCCATAAGTTATCATCAATCCATATCTATAGGAAGATCATCTATATAGGGCCGCTCATTTATAATTCCAACATGATCCATTACTATAGCCCTTTCCCCTAGACAGCCATTCCACATAATGTTAAACTAGACGGTTTTGTCCTTTTCCATGGCCTTACAAGGTATGATGTATCTCGATAAGTGACATTAAACTATGTAGATCCTAATTCCAATCATGAGGACATGTTGGAATCCCTTTTATGAGGCCAATATTAATATCCAAACACCTACAGCCTCCTTAGACGGAAATAAATTTTAATGTTCTAAATTAGGAGGCTTTGAATCATAATTCTTTAATATAATACATTAAAAGGTATCTAAAAAATCCAAATGAAACCATTTAACACATAAAAATGGATCCAACGATCATGATCATCAAATATAAAAAGACTATTTCATTGATGGAGAACCTTAGAAACATTTATATGGTTATTCCTACATGTTTAATGATTGATTATTAATATAAAGCATGAACATTCAAATATTTCGGTTTATAGGGTATTCAAAATTTTGAATTAATTCTATATGAGAGTCTCAAATTATGTAATAATTTCCCCTAACTAGATGAGATGAGTATCACCCCCTATCTCATTGGCCAATTTGAGTCCATAAGAGATATTAGTGATGTTCCTAAATATCCCATTCCTTTGGATGGTATATCCCTACAATGTATAAGGATGTCATTATCTATTTTTCATTCCATTAATACAACCCATTGGAAACAACAATGAAATTTCGGTATGAAGCAAAATTGGTGAACCATATGTGAATCCTTCATTGATAAAAAACAACAGTGTCCCCCACATGTCATGCCATTTCATATCAAATAATCACATATAGTGGAAGAGTTTCCAAAATTTATCATTCAATTAATTCTATTATCATGTATTTTTATACTTATGATAATATATTGATAGGTTTCATTGTTTGTGTTTATTCCACTAACACTATCACATTCACCAGAACTCCCATTGATCTTAAAAATTATGTCCTATAAATTGAGGAAACCCTATGAATTAACATTCAAATCATATGAGACCTCATAAAATAAGGGAATGTTTTTACACACTCATTGACTTCAACATTAGGTGGAGAACGAGCTTATCAAGGAGTACGACTAGAATGATACTGTAGAAACATTAGCAGATGAAAATGAAACATTATAATTGTTGATCCCTCTGGAAGATTGTTGATTTCATGTCTATGATTGATGTTTTAATAATCACAAATCATCACATACCATTAATGCTTAATCTGGTTTGATTTCTCATAAACTTAATTACAATATGTTAATGAATCTTTTATCATGTTTTTGTCTATGCTTATTGACTTACAAAGTATTTTAGAAGTCTTCTGGATTCAACAGACATCGGAAGCACCGATTCAATATCAACAGAAATCGGAAGCACCGATTCAATATCAACAGACATCGGAAGCACCGATTCAATATCAACTGACATCGGAAGCACCGATTCAATATCAATAGACATCGGAAGCACCGATCCAATATCAAAGGACAACAGTCGCACCGATCCGATATCAGAATGAAAATGACTCACCGATGAAAATGACTCACCGATGATGATCAATATGATTCACCGATGCAAATGACTCACCAATGAAAATGACTCACCGATGCTAATCAAAATGAGTCACCGATCAAATGACTCACCGATGCTGATCAAAATGAGCCACCGATGCAAATGACTCACCGATGCAAATGACTCACCGATGCTGATCAATATGAGTCACCGATCAAATGACTCACCGATGCTGATCAAACTGACTCACTGATCAGATGACAGACCGATGCTGATCAGACTGATTCACCGATGCTGATCTATCTAAGTCACCGATCATCACTCACTAATGCTGATGACCTACCGATCACTTGAACTAATCGATAGTCATAAACATCTGTTTGAATTTATTTATCTTTATCTTTATTTAATATAACCAACGGTCATATTAGGTATATTTTAATGCTCTTTCAATTAATTAATAAAGGTTGCCGGATTTCAGGAAACCGTACCTCGTACCTGCGGAAAGGAAACTTTTTCTGTCTTCCGAAGCACGTGACATAAATACAAGAAGAACATAGAGAAAAGAAAGAGGAGAAAGAACCAATCAGAACAGAACCTCATACACAATCAAGCCTACTCAAGAAGTGTTCTGTGCATACAAAAGAACATTGATGAACTTCATCGACTACATCTCACTGCCATTGAACCTGAAGCATACAACACTCTTCTTCTCCAACAAAAATGAGAAGAGGACTCAGAATAAATTTTGACCAAATACAAAAGAGTCCAGACCTACACTAAAATCACCAGAGCCATTTCTAAACTCTACATCTCTGCTCTGTGATACATTTGTTTTACATTTTGAGCAATGTGTGTTATCTGCTGTATTAAACACACACACTGACTCCTGTACTTTCACTGGAGGATCTGTAAATCCTCAGCAAACCTTTTTACATTTCATTTCCCACAGTGGATAGTGGTAGAGGTCGTGTGAGACCTGGACAACTCTAAGTTGTTGTTTGTTTTCCCACGCAGAACTGTGGTAGAGGTCTTGTGACCTGAACAGTGTGTTCACTGTTGTTAACCCTGATCCAGGGTGTGGATCATTTTTAAATAAACTTTTGAGAGGACTAAGTCTCGACTTGAGACTGATCCTCTTGGTTAATTCTCTGTGTTTTTAGCTACATAATATATCCATACTATACATATTTATTTCATATTCCGTTGCTACTACTTTGAAATATAATTTATTTTCAAATCTACTTTGATAGTTAAACTCGCAAGTGTTTATATTTATTATAAACCAGTAAGTTAGTTTCAAAAGTTAATTTAATCATAAGATTAAGTTAACTAAGAACTAATCAATCTTTGAGAAACTAATTGAACCTTTATAATCTGTATAAATTCACTACAGTTTAATCTGTTTTTGAAATAGGGGGATTTTAATAAACATTATTTTTAACAGAAAATTTTAATTGGAACTCAATTCACCCCCCTCTTGAGTATCCACTCCAACCAACATTTGGTATCAGAGGTTGGAAAATATTTTCTAAAGTACTCTGTTTTTCAACTGTGATTTTAGTTGTATTTTAAAGTTCTTAAAATTTTTGTTATTTCTGAATTTTTATCTCTTTATAATTCTTTTTGTGATATCGTGGGTAATAAAGTTGAGGGTGCTGCTACTAACCGGCCACCTATCTTTAATGGAAAGAACTATGCTCAGTGGAAGCTAAAAATGAAAATTCACTTAGAAAGTATGAGCTTTGATATTTGGACTACCATTGAAGCTGAATACAAAATTCCCAGTACTGATAGATCTACTTGGGATGAACCTAAAAAGACTGCTTACAATAATAATTGTAAAGTTATGAATGCCTTGTACTGTGATCTAGGAGATGAGGAATTTAATAGAATTTCTTCATGTAAAACTGCATATGAAATTTGGGATACCTTAGCTATTTCTAATAAAGGAACAACTAATGTTAAGGAGATGAGATTGAATACCTATACTATTAAGTATGATAATTTTAAGATGAAGCCTGATGAACCCATTTCTGATATGTATCTCAGGTTCAATGAAATTGTCAACACAATGACTTCTCTAGGAAAGGATGTTCTAGCAAAGGAACAAATCATGAGAATTTTGATATGTCTACCTGAAAGATGGAGAGGAACCTCTGTCTCCATTAGAGAATCGTGTGACATTGGAGAACTCCCAGTCAAGGAACTAATTGGTAAGTTGATGATGTATAAAGAAGAACTCAAGGTAAACAAAGAAGAAGATGATGAACCTAAAAGGAAGTCTATTGCCTTCAAGACTACAACCTCGAAGAATAAGGATAAGGAAGAGCCTAAATCTATCAATGAATGTTCAGGCAGTGAGGAAAGTGAGAATGATTCTGACAGTGATGCTGAGATGGCTCACATTTCTAGAAGATTTAAGAAATTATATAGGAAGAAGAAGTTTTTCAGAAAGTCAAACTACACAGGAAAGTATGATAACAAATGACACTGGAAAAAGGATTGGAAGAAGTCTAATAAATCAGATGAAGTTTTCTGTTATGAATGTAAAAGAAAAGGACACATAAAAGCAGACTGTCCAAAGATGAAATACAGAAAGAAGTATGAATACAAAGATAACAATTACAAGAAATCCATGAAGGCTACTTGGAGTGCTTCAGAAGACAGCACATGTGAAGCTGAATCTTCATACTCTAAAAGGAATCGAGCCAACATGTGTTTCATGACAAACACTTCTGAGGTAACTTCAGAAACTCCTTCTTCTAATTCATATTATTCTGGAGATGATTCTGAATGTGATAACATGTCTAAATCTAAACTGTTTGAATATTGTGATATGCTTGAAGAAATCGTAATGAGCTTAAAGATAAATATAAAGGTTTAAAGAAACAGTATGCTTTAAGTGTTAAGCATAAATCTCATCTGGATATAGAGGTAGAAAAGAATGCTCAGTTTCTTAAAGAGAATATTGAACTAAAATTGTCTAATGAGAAACTCAGAAAAGACTTAGAGAAGTTCACAAATGGCAAGAATACTCTAACACAAATGCTAGGAAAGCAAGTTGCACCTAGATATACTACTGGTATAGGATACCAACCTGGACAAAGAAAAGTTTCCAAAACTAGATTCATTCCCAAATCTGGACAGAAGATAGTTAATTCTGGAACTTCATATGCCTCAACCAGTTATATTCATAGTTATGGATCTAATAAGGTTTATCTTTCAAAGAATGTTAATTCTACAAATTATATGAGACCCATTAGACAAATATGGGTACCTAAAGTATCATTGGCTAACATGTCTGGACCCAAGAAGATCTGGGTACCAAAATCATCTTCCATCTAAATCTGTTTTGTAGGAGACCTGCTTGAAGAGCTGTCACAAGAAGATATGGTACTTAGACAGTGGATGTTCAAGACATATGTCAGGATACTTTTCATGTTTCAAGAGATTAGTAAAAGTTGATGGTGGATTTGTCACTTTTGGTGATAATTCAAAAGGAAAAATCATCGGCTTAGGCCAGATTGGTAACACTGATTTAATCTTGATTTCTGATGTTTTATTTGTCGATGGACTTAAATATAACTTGTTAAGCATTTCTAAGTTGTGTGATGATGGTTCTTATGTGAAAATTAAAAATGATTCTTGCAATGTTTTTAACTCTAAAAATGTTTTAGTATTTTCTACTTTAAGAAATGAAAATGTTTATGCTTTGATTTAGATTCTTTAGCTAAGCAGAATATTCCTTGTTTAAATGCTTTTCATAAAGAGTCTTGGCTTTGGCACAGAAGATTAGGACACTGCAATCTGCACTCACTTAGAAAACATTCTAGGAAGAACTTAGTTAGAGACCTACCCAAACTTGAATTTCCAGCAGACAAAATTTGTAATCCCTGTCAAAAGGGAAAGCAACATAAAGTTTCTCTTAAATCAAAGAAAGAAGTTTCAACTTCTCAACCTCTCGAGTTGGTTCACATGGATTTATTTGGACCTTCTAGAGTTTCTAGTTTGAATGGTAAGCACTATGTCTATGTTCTTGTAGATGACTTTTCTAGATATACTTGTGTATATTTTCTAGCTCACAAAATTGAAGCTTGTTCTTACTTTGTTAAATAATCCAAGTCTGTAGAAAATCTTAGTGGACTCAAGATTAAGACCCTGAGAAGTGATCATGGTCGTGAGTTTGAAAATCATGAGTTTGATTCTTACTGCTCACACAATGGCTATAGTAACAATTTCTCTGCCCCTAGGATACCCCAACAAAATGGTGTAGTAGAGAGAAGGAATAGAACCCTGCAAGAAATAGCTAGAACCATGCTCAATGAATATGAACTGCCTATTTACTTTTGTGATGAAGCTGTAAATACATCTTGTTATGTCATTAATAGAGTCTTGATCAGACCAGTTCTTAAGAGAACCCCTTATGAGTTGTGGAACCATAGGAAACCTAAGGTTAACTTCTTCAATGTTTTTGGCTGCAAAGTCTTCATTCTCAATACTAAATACAATCTTGACAAATTTGCATCCAAGAGTGATGAAGGAATTTTCCTAGGTTATTCTATCTCTAGTAAAGCCTATAGAGTTTTCAATAAAAGAACCAAATGTGTGGAAAAATCTGTTCACATCAAATTTGATGAAACTGATCGACATGAACCTAAAATCTCTCTTGAAGATGATCTCTCTGGTTTGAATCTCAATGATAAAGACAATGGACCTATAGTTAAAACATCCAAATCTAGATATTCTCCAGAACCTGCTTCTGTTGAACCTCAATCTATAGATGAATCTGAAATCTCTAGCCCTATCTTTTCAAGACCATCTAGGACTCTAAAGAACCATCCTTTAGATGCTGTTGTAGGAAATCTAGATAGAGGAACACAGACTAGAGCTTCTCTAAGAAATCAGGTTGAACATCAAGCTTTTCATTTACAGTTAGAACCTAAAAATATCAATGATGCTATCAATGATGAATTTTGGGTAATGTCTATGCAAGAATAACTAAATCAATTTGAAAGAAACAAAGTCTGGAAATTAGTAGAAAGATCTAAGGACACTTTGACCATAGGCACAAAATGGGTGTTTAGAAACAAAGTTGATGAATCTGGAAACATCATTAGAAATAAAGCTAGGCTAGTTGCACAAGGTTACAATCAAGAAGAAGGAATTGACTATGAGGAAACCTTTGCACCTGTAGCTAGATTAGAGGCTATTAGGATCTTACTTGACTATGCATCACATCTGAATTTCAAGCTATATAAATGGATGTCAAAAGTGCTTTTCTAAATGGTTTTATTGTTGAAGATGTTTTTGTAGAACAACCACCTGGTTTTTTAAATCCTCATTTTCAAAGTCATGTTTTAAAACTTTCTAAAGCTTTATATGGTTTAAAACAAGCTCCAAGAGCTTGGTATGAAAGGCTTTCAAACTTTCTTATCTCAAAAGGATTTACAAAAGGAGTAGCTGATCCCACTCTTTTTATAAAAAGGATTTCAAAAGATGTATTAATAGTACAAATCTATGTTGATGATATTATTTTTAGATCTTCTAAACATTCCTTATGTATTGATTTTTCAAAGGTTATGCAAAATGAATTTGAAATGAACTTAATGGGAGAGCTTTAGTATTTTCTTGGTTTTCAAATTTTTCAAACTAAAGATGGAATTATTTTAAATCAATGTAAATATACAAAGGATCTTTTAAAACGTTTTGGTTTGGATAGTATTAAGGTAAGTAATATACCCATGAGTACTACCTGCAAATTGGATGTTGATGAAACTGAGAAACCAGTTGATCAAACCAATTACAGAGGTATGATTGGGAGATTAATTTATCTTACTACTAGTCGACCAGACATTATGTTCAGTGTATGTATGTGTGCTAGATTTCAAGCTAATCCAAAAGAATCACACTTACTGGCTCTTAAAAGGATTTTTATGTATCTTAAGTATACTGTAAATTTAGGTTTGTTTTATCCAAAAGGACAATCATTTAACCTAACTAGCTATTCAGATGCTGACATTGCTGGATGTATGTTAGATAGGAAGAGCACATCTGGAACATGTCATTTGCTTGGAAAATCCCTAGTATCATGGTGTAGTAAGAAACATAACTCAGTTTCATTGTCTACTGCCGAGGCAGAATACATAGCTGCTGGTAGTTTCTGTGCACATATTCTGTGGATGAAACACACTTTATTGGATTATGGATTTGATTTTAAACATGTTTCAATTAACTGTGACAATACTAGCTAATGCAATCAATATATCTAAGAACCATGTGTCTCACTCTAGAACTAAGCACATTGATGTTAGACAACACTTTCTAAGAGATCATTATCAAAAAGGTGATATTTCTTTAAAATTTATTAGTTCTGAACATCAATTAGCTGATATCTTCACAAAGCCTTTATGCTATGAAAGAATGAAATTTATTAAACAAGAGTTGTGTATGATCGATCTGTGAAACTGATCTGTGAAACCGATCTGTGAAACTCATCTGTGAAACCGATCTGTGAAACTGATCTGTGAAACCGATCTGTGAAACTGATCTGTGAAACTGATCTGTGAAACTGGTCTATGAAACTGATCTGTGAAACTGATCTGTGAAACTGATCTGTGAAACCGATCTCTGAAACTGATATGTGAAACCGATCTGTGAAACTGATCTGTGAAACTGATCTGTCAAACTGATCAGTGCAACCGATCTGTCATACCGATCTATTTTTCTATTTTTTATATATTGTAATTAATTAGTAAATTTCTTTTATAATTTTTATGGGAACCCTAAATGATAAAATAAATGATACGCGGCTATTTATCTTCCCTAACCCTTTGACCATTCATTTCCAGCCGAACCTTTCAACCTCTCTTCCCCTCTACATCGAACCTTCGAACTCCTGCCTTCCCAAAATCATCGAATGACTAAGAAAAAGAGACCGAGCAAAGGACCAGATAGCCCTGTACCTTCAAAGTGTGCTCGAGGCGAGTCGAGTAGTACCTCTCAACAATCAGTAAATCCGAACCTGGAAACTCAGATTATTTCAGTAGAAAGAGAAGTCAGCTCTGCGTGGCTTTTGTCAAGTAAGTCATTGTTGCTGTAAGTTCTTGAATCGCAAGGATAGATAGACTGGTTTTCAGACAACTCTCGAATAGACTACCCGAAGCTGGTACATGAGTTCTACATGAATCTGAAAATTACACTAGATGGTGTGGAGGCTTCCTGGATGTCGTCTATGGTAAAAGGAAAGAAAATATCCTTCTCATCTAAGCAGTGGGCTGAGTGCTTGAATGTACCTCATAAAGGTCGGTATGAGGATTATGCTAGGAATATTCCTCCAACATCTGATTACTTCTCTTATGAATTAGCTCTAGAACTTCTGAGTGGAAACAGAGAGTCACGGAGAATCACAGCTTCAGAATTAGATGGTGAATGCAGACTTCTTTTCAAGTTTATTCAGCACCAACTTTGCCCTAGGAGAGGAGATTTTGCTACTGTAAAGTACCAGGATGTTTTCCTGTTGTTTCTTCTGAAAAAACATGAGAAGATCAATTTGTGTAGATATGTGATGGTGCACATAGATGGAATGGTAAAACCGTCCAAGAAATCCACTGCCTTGTTTTATTCAAAGATGATATCTACCATGCTCAAGAATCTAGAATGTGTTGATGAAGATGATGAAGTTGATGAAACAGATCATACCTTCTGTCTCAACAAAGAGATCTGCAAGAGGATGAAAATCAATTGGAATCCATTGAAGAAGTGCTAGGTTGCAGATGAAGATAAATTGTATGAAGCCTACAATCCCATAGATCATGGAAAGAGACCAAAGGATTTGAGAGACCCTGGCTTAAAACTAGATGAGGAACCAGTTTATTCTGATGATGATGAGCAAGAAGAAGGAAAGGATGATGCCACCAAAGCCCAAGAGCAAGAAGAAGTTGCGACTGAGGAAGGAAGTATGTCATCTCCTGATGATAGGAGTGATCTTGACAATTCTAGTCCCAAAAAGAAGAATAGAATTTGGACCTGCTAGTCCACCCTTAGCCCTACCAGAATCAGAACCTATTCTTGGTGATGAAGAATATTCTGATACTGAAGAATATCACAATGAAGATTCTGAGAAGAGTGATGATGGTCTTTCTGTAGATCAAATAGAACCAACTTAGTCAGTACAAGAAATACATATCAGTGGCAAGGTTGATTCACCAAAAATCAGTGGAACATCAAGCTATGAGAAACCAAAATACACCCTTTGTGCTGCTGTTTGGGATGACTACCCTGGTTATGCTGTGTTGGGCTTAGAATATTCTGAAGAAGAAGAAGCAATGCCAGAATCTGTTGTAGTTGTGAAGAGGAGCCTCCCAAGATAAGCAAGGTCGGTTCCTGCTGTTGATCCTACAAATGTTAATTTACCTGGTTCTGGAATCTCTCAAGCTGATCTTGATAAGTTTAAGATTGAATTGCTAACCTCTGTGAGAGACACAGTTAGAGAAGAAATTTCTAATGCTCTTACTCAAGTGTCTCTACAAGTTTCTGAAAATTCATTGGAAGCCTTCTCACAAAGAGTATCTAATGCTGTGAAGCCAGACCTGGCCAATACTGGTGAACTTATTGGAAGGCACATAGACTTTTTGAATCAGACTATGAAGGATCTTCACACCGGCTTGGTATCTCTATCAAGCGAATTCTGATCAACCATCTCTGGTATGATGGATGTTTTGAGAAATTTGATTGAACATCTCAACAAGTCTGACCTGAGGAAGTTGAAAGCTGAGTTAACTCACATAGTTGTCCAAGCCAGTACAGCCAAGGTAACCAAGATCACTACCCGTGAGCTAGAAGCTCTAAGAGAAGTTATGCATGATGAGTTAGCTGCTGCTAGAAAAATTCTTGATTTAGAATCTTTGAGGAAGATGAAAGAGCTCTGTGCTAACAGTCATAAGATGGCATTGGTGTATTCAGAAGATGATAAGAAAGCTCTGCAAGAGATCAAAGAGAAAGTTTATAATTACTTTTCCAAGATTTATACAAAACATGAGATGGTTGCAAACTTCGAGGTATTGGAAGAGAATCTGAAATTACCTCCAGTTACTCAGGCCTTCAAAACTCAAGTTCATCACTTGCAAGATTTTACCCTTTCCTTGGCACAGTTCATGGAGAATAAAGATGATTTTGAAAAAGCTATGAAGTATGGGGCAGAAGTCATTCAAGACTTCATTCATCATTTGAAGCCCTATTTGAATGCACATGCCACTGCAATAGTACTTCCTACTTCTGAACCTCTCAGTGACTCTGATGTAGCTCCAAATCAGCTATCTGTTGCTCAAGCTCTATCTCAGTTAATACTAGTCCCTCCGCAAGCTTCTCCTCCAACTCCTGTTTCTCAACAACAACTCTCTATGGCACCTGCTCCTACACCTGTCCGAGTTGTCCTACCACCACTTCAGATTCGCCAAATACAGCCTACCTCCAAGCCTTCAATCTTACCCACTATTGATCCCAAAGACAAAGGCAAATCACCTTTGTATCCCAACAAATAGTTGTGTATTGTTTTTGATAGGGTGACCACTGTGATGCCTGTACTATTCTGTACTTTATAAAATATTTTTTTTCTCTATACTCTATGCTGAATGCTTTTACTTTCACTTATATGTTTTCCCTACATTTTGATTATCTCAAAGGGGGAGAAGAAAGATGTATGGATGAGATATATGGGGGAGAAAAGATGTATATATCTAAGGTGAGGAGAAAGATCTATATATATATATGAGAGATGTATATATCTCAGGGGGAGAAATCTGTATAATATATATGGGAAATTTAACTTAAGGGGGATATTTATATATCTCTTTATATTTATTCTCTTTATAGTTTAATTCTCATTATGTTTTTATTAATTATATATCCTGTTATTTATATTTTATGATAAATATTTGTGATTATCAAAAAGGGGGAGATTGTTGAGCCCTCTGGAAGATTGTTGATTTCATGTCTATGATTGATGTTTTAATAATCACAAATCATCACATACCATTAATGCTTAATCTGGTTTGATTTCTCATAAACATAATTACAATCTGTTAATTAATCTGTTATCATGTTTTTGTCTATGCTTATTGACTTACAAAGTATTTTGGAAGTCTTCTGGATTCAACAGACATCGGAAGCACCGATTCAATATCAGCAGACATCGGATGCACCGATTCAATATCAATAGACATCGGAAGCACCAATTCAATATCAACAGACATCGGAAGCACCGATTCAATATCAACAGACATCGGAAGCACCGATCCAATATCAAAGGACAACAGTCGCACCGATCCGATATCAGAATGCAAATGACTCACTGATGCAAATGACTCACTGATGCTGATCAATATGAGTCACCGATGCAAATGACTCACCGATGCAAATGACTCACCGATGCTGATCAATATGAGTCACCAATCAAATGACTCACCGATGCTGATCAAAATGATCCACCGATGCAAATGACTCACTGATGCTGATCAATATGATTCACCGATCAAATGACTCACCGATGCTGATCAAACTGACTCACCGATCAGATGACAGACCGATGCTGATTAGTCTGATTCACCAATGCTGATCTATCTGAGTCACCGATCATTAATCACTAATGCTGATGACCTACCGATAACTTGAACTAATCGATAGTCATAAACAACTGTTTGAATTTCTGTATCTTTATCTTTATTTAATCTAACCAACGGTCATATTAGGTATATTTTAATGCTCTGTCAATTAATTAATAAAGGTTGTCGGATGTCAGTAAACCGTACCTCGTACCTGCGGAAAGGAAACTTTTTCTGTCTTCTGAAGCACGTGACATAAATAAAAGAAGAACATAGAGGAAATAAAGAGGAGCAAGAACCAAGCAGAACAGAACCTCATACACAATCAAGCCTACTCAAGAAGAGTTTTGTGCATACAAAAGAACATTGAAGAACTTCATCGACTACATCTCACTACCTTTGAACCTGAAGCATACGACACTCTTCTTCTCAAACAAAAACGAGAAGAGGACTCAGAATAAATTCTGACCAAATACAAAAGAGTCCAGAGCTACACTGAAATCACCAGAGCCATTTCTAAACTCTAGATATCTGCTCTGTGATAAATTTGTTTTACATTTTGAGCAGTGTGTGCTATCTGATGTATTAAACACACACACTGACTCCTGTACTTTCACTGGAGGATCTATAAATCCTCAGCAAACCTTTTTACATTTCATTTCCCACTGTGGATAGTGGTAGAGGTCGTGTGAGACCTGGACAGCTCTATGCTGTTGTTTGTTTTCCCACGCAGAACTGTGGTAGAGGTCTTGTGACCTGAACAGTGTGTTCACTGTTGTTAACCCCGATCCAGGGTGTGGATCATTTTTATATAAACTTTTGAGATGACTAAGTCTCGACTTGATACTGAACCTCTGGGTTAATTATCTGTGTTTGTATCTATATACTATATCCATACTATACATATTTATTTCATATTCCACTGCTACTACTTTGAAATATAATTTATTTTCAAATCTACTTTGATAGTTAAACTCGCAAGTGTTTATATTTATTATAAACCAGTAAGTTAGTTTCAAAATTTAATTTAATCATAAGATTAAGTTAAATGAGAACTAATCAATCATTGAGAAACTAATTGAACATTTATAATCTGTATAAATTCACTACAGTTTAATCTGCTTTTGAAATAGGGGGATTTTAATAAACATTTTTTTTAACAGAAAATTTTAATTGGAACTCAATTCACCCCCCTCTTGAGTATCCACTCCGACCAACAATAATAAATAATGTCATAACAATTTTCTATCCAATGAAGTTTGAAGGTAATTATTTATGTGGAATAGATTGTTATCTCAAATCCATTTACTTTCTTCTTCCCAAAATGGGATATTTACTTTCTCCTTTATCATATCGTGGTTGATTATATGGTTGAAAGTGGACACATCCACTCAAGATAGGTGCTCCCTTAAGGGTATTCTATAATCTATAAAAGCCTCCAAAAGTGCACACTTCCAAATCCTTTGTTTGATAAGGATTACAACTTATATGCCCTAACATAGGTAATCGTAACATGATATTCTAGGATATCAAACTAAGCGGTGTAAAATAGTTAATAGATAAGAACATGCTAGTAAAATAATTCCCACTAGACAATACAACCTACATGCTATGAAAACAGTTTATACGGAAGAATATATACCAACTCGTACCTAGAAATACTTCCAACAACATATAGAAGACCTTGGAAAATTCATTAGGAATGGTACGACATTAAGTAGTTGGTAGACTCATGTTTCCATTTACACACAAGATACATGTCAATAAATTCAGGATAAAATTGGAGTAAATGAAAAAAAACATATATATTCTCTAACGTAGGGTTTGGAATAAATCCTTATTAATTCTTTTAAATTCATCTAGAGAATCATTGCGTCTATGGAATGGTGGGCCTCACTCCCTAACCTCATCTTATTGAGACATCAATATATTTTGATAGCTGAAAACTCCATTAAGGGTCAGGATCATAACCCCACACCAACTACCTTTGTAACTATTTATTTTTATATAAAGGAAACTGAATATTATGAAAATACTTTAGATCCATTCCAAAGGGCTTCTTGGCACATTCCCATGATTTGTGGACAACAGGATCAGCTACACATCCATGTTCTGAATAGATATTTTCTGTCAATTTCAATTGCTATTTATGATCCTGCATATATTTCCATTAAAATTTATAATCCAATCAAAATATTCATCCACTAACACAAGAATCTCTCAGTAAGGATCTTATATATGAAAGCAATAATTCATAGGATGTGACTCCAATAGCTCAAAAGAGGCCATCGAATTGAATTTTCACCACGGGTGATTCAATATCTAGAAACAGTCCCATGTTCTTAATATTCATAATGATAGTGCACTTGAGGCCCTCAAACATCTATAAAAACATCCTAAGAACCTATTGAATAATGGAATATATAAGGAACTAGTAGTTGTATATACTAACGTTTTCATTGCAACATCTCTTACCTTGACTCTAGAGGTCCTCCTTAGAATATTAACCGTGATGGATTCCTTTATGGGAATACTAAGATTGACCATGAGAATATTTTACGTTATGAGTACCAAGAAAGACCTCATTGTTGTCAAAATTTTAAGAGATAGGAATGTAACCATCCTTCTATAATCTAACTTGAAGATACTCCCTATGGTATTAAATGCATTAACCCTCCCTATATTAAGAATGTGATACATGTTGGTGGTCCTCATCATTATGGTTTATGCTATGATAGACCCCTCAATAGTGTTATTTCATTAAAAAATGAAGGATCCTCACCTTACTGAATAAATATTCAAAAATCCTTCAGATTGTCTACTACTAGGGAATATAAGTGCAATATTACATGATTCTATGTCATTAACTTTTGAAATTATTTCTCAGATAGATAATGACCCAAGGAAAATTTAAATATCTAAATAACCTTGCTTGTCTACAAAACATTAGAGGAGAATCCTATAAATTTTAGTATCTATAACAAAGGATACATAAAATTTCTACTTTGGTCAAATCAATAGAGAATCTAATATAGAAATAGAATAGAATATGTGGATCATGATGAATACAATGGATTAAGATAACATATCATTCATGTTTTTTCCTGAGGTTTCTTCTCAATAAATAATTCTATAATATTTTTTTGAGGAATATATATCTCAATTTCTTCAGAATTTATAGATGAATAATCATTATTTAAATAAAATTTCCATATAATGGTTATAAGAAACACATAAAGGTAATATAAAAGTTATTATATCTAATTTACTTGGATACTCTCATAGTGGAATGATTTCAAATGCTAAAAAATGATTATTAAATCATTAACATGCATTACTTAATGCTATATGCAATCAATGTTAGTTCGTTCTTGATGTCCCACCAGACATGCATTTTATGGGATGGGGTGAACAAGGGGAACATTACATCACATAACACACTAGGTAAAAAGGATAACCAATATTGGTTTTATTCAATGTTACTACTTCCATTAACCCATAGAAGTGATCTTTGTTTGTAATAGATGATACATGCACCATGAATTAGCAATGATGAAATCCTAAAAGTTTTAGTACCATTATTAAAATGCCAACAATAGAAACTAAAACAATGAATATAATTAAATTGAGAAATATTATGACTTAAATAGACTCAATAATTTTTTTTATTAACCCCTAGGTTACAGAATCTCATATAAAAAGCATCCATTTAGCCCAACTCATACTGAAACAATAGACTACAAAATCAAGAATGCAGATACAAAAGATGCCGCAAAAAACCTTAAAAAAGTACCCAAAAACCATAAGAATAGAGGGGGGGGGTTACTAAACCACCTCCTTTTAAGGCATAATACCTAAAATGAGATATGTAAGTGATGGATCAGGTTATGCATTAATTCCAAGGCTTGTGGGAATCTTTAACTCAATGTCAGCCCATTTAAGGATCAGTCTTTTTTTAGTTAATAGGCACATCATGAAATGTACTATCATAATATGTGGAATTTGGATCCCCATCATTATCCAGGTAGATTTCAGGATGAATTTATAGGGAATTATCATTATGTAACCCACTATAATCTATCTCTATAAAGAAAATAAAATAAGTTTTTCTATAAAGGTCACAAGATGAGGTGACCTATCAGGTGTATGACTGATCCTGAAGATTTGGACATTTCTACATACATCCAAGTTGAAAATCCTCCCATAATCATATTAGTGACATGAATCCCATATTTTATTATGTTTCGTTACATTTTTTCATCATCGAAAGCACATACTCTATAAACCATGAAAATGTTCTCGAATAATAGGTGGATAATGTTACCATTCAAAATACAATCAACAATAAATTGATCAAGGAAGTTGTGTTGACCAGAAATTAAAGGATGGATAAAAATTTAGGCCTTTTTTATTTTATTAAGGACCACATGCTTTATATTCCTCAAACAAATTTGATGGTAAATTTGTGACTAAATAATATCCTTTATTATGGAAATCAGGCATTTTTGTTTGAGAAAATATTCTGCCATTACCATGGTAAGATGACTGAATTGAAGATGCTCCACATGGAATTACTAAGGTGAAATATTCCAGCTAGGTATGTACATTAGTCAAATCCACATATCAACCTTTAATTAAGCCTCCCTTAATAAGAATATACCATCGGAAAAAATTAAAATTAATATTAGATTTCCTCTTAGTCTCAGATAAAGATATCCATTTTATATGGATCCCATAGGGGTAGGATGTTTGGAGCTCCATACATTATGGTAGAAACCATAACTATATCTTAATAATCAACATATCATATCAAGTTCTTTTTATAAATTACAAATGTAGGCAATCACACAATATCAGGCTCTACATATTATGGCCTTATCTGGGTAACCGCTCAAACAACCATCACATTAAAACTCATTGACACTATTGGGACATTAATAGATAAAATATAAGTAAAAGAGAGATGACATGGACCATTACATCTAGTGTGGATTCCATACCCCAAATGGTGGATGTAACACTTCCCCTACCAAATTTTTGGAATCATACATTTTGGACAATCAATGGATCTAGGGATCAATAGGATAATCTGACACATTTTCTATCCTGATGCAATCCAATTATAGGACCACTTCTATTGTAAGAAAATTCCAAATTTATGTGTTATGTACACTCCATGGAACTACCATTCATAATATGGTATAATATTTTACCATATATTTTAATCAAATGATGATAATACTTTCATCTATAATTAAGTTATCAGTTTAGCTCACGGATGTGGAAAACAATTCACCCTAATATATCAAATTACAAGAAATGGAAAAATCAGAGTCTCATATTTCATAAATATGTGGATGTGTATGACATATTCCCAAAAACATGAAGCTCCCCCAGAATGAATTTTTGTGTATTCTTATAGAGGGTCATCATGATGAGTTGCAAATACCACTCATTCCGCTAAAGTATTGATAGTAAATTTTGGATCATTCCATATCCCATAGAGTTTGGATGAATATATATTTAAAACCATTTAAATGTATTGATAGAAGATTAATTTTCAAAAAAAAAATATT
Organism: Viscum album; assembly: GCA_963277665.1. Lineage (NCBI taxonomy): Eukaryota > Viridiplantae > Streptophyta > Magnoliopsida > Santalales > Viscaceae > Viscum > Viscum album. The sequence goes on from OY728130.1 coordinate 1,853,485,067, forward strand.
GTTGGACAAATAGAATCCTTGATTGTTACACATATGAAAACTCATGCAGAAGCTCTACCACCAAATCCGACATAATTTTCTATAGAACATCACCTTGAATGGAAATAGAAGTAGCCATATATATATCTAGATAAGAAAAATTATTATATTAGTTCTTAATTTGAAGACTATAATACTAAATTTTACTCCATCCATGATGATGTTCTTGTCACCTTATAACGGGAACGGAGAACAAATTGTTATAATTATTAGATCCTAAGATGTTTTATTTGGTTGATATCAATGACTTCCCCAATTACAAGCCTTTAATTGGAAAATTAGTCCATTCTATCCAAAATTAGTTTTTTTTAATACTTTCTATAGGGGATGGTGGATTCAGGGTAGGTAAATTGGGGATGATTCTATTATAAGTAGAATGCGTCTCTATAGAAATACTAGAGGAAGATGGTGAGTCGTACAATGTTATGTACAATAGTGACAAGAAGCTCAATGATTGGATGACCATAAAAAAACATAATCAACTTATTATATCCTCATGGAATAGTAAAACCAACCATTTTTTTCCAAATATCCTCTTCCATTGTGTGACCAACTTCATTGATACATCAATCCTTAAAATAAATTCTTCTAAAAGATTGAATGACCATAATAATTGATGATTTGAAGGTAAACCTATGTATCTGTTAAAGCCAACATTCACCCTCCTAGACATCATGCCTCTAGTTATAATACAATTGAAACTACACCCGAAAATGGAATCCTTGTATGTTGAATAATTAACCATCAATTTTATTAAGTTCATTAATCTAATGGGACCCATCTTTATTGAAGAATATGTCAATGAATCCATTTTAACCATTCATTAATTTGAAACATGATTAAGATTAAATAAGAGCTGTTGTGGTAGGGGAATAAGAAGTCACAGAAAACCCCATTATTCAGAACACTTCCCAACATTAGTTATTTATGATACTCAAAAACATGGGAAATACATTTAGTAAGTCTTGTACAAGTAGGAAAATTCAGTCAAATTTACTTGGAATATCCTAGACCATATTATTTTTGAATGATCAGATAGAAGATGAGTGATTATATACTAATACCAGGTTATTGGGAAGGCTAGATTTTCATAATCTATTAGTGATAGGATCTCCCTCATATTCTGTTCAATGACCAAATATACCTACCAAAAATGTAATAGCCACTGAATCAACAATTTATGAGAATCATCTTATTAGGAGTGCAGACAATTGGCCTATAATATCATATATTGAATCAATGGGTTAAGGTACCTATTAGGCTCTAAATCATAGATTCTCTCAGTTTCTAAAATGTCCTCAGGGATATATTTATAGAATCCTTATTAAGTCCTCTATAATTTGAATATAAGGTTACTAATACATATATGCATCATACATAGATCGATCACATGGAATTTCATGTATCTATTTATTTAATATAATATGATAGGAATGATTAATTTATTTAAATCTCAAAGACTTGAATTTATTTATTTTTATAAATGACATTGATATCCATACAGCATTCATTTATAATGGATTTGGAATCGATGTAATTCAAGTTTGGACATGTCATTGATTGGGCGACCCTAAATGCTTCTTGTCACCTTTTTAATTAACACATTTATATTATGAAAAGAGTAAAACAAATATGTCACAGTTAATTCAATGTATGTAAATGATTCAAGTAACTTTTTCCCAACCTAGATTTACTAATTTTTTCAGAAATATATATCCTTCAATTTTCTACTAGGAAGACCTTGGTTGCATCAAATTGTGGCAGTCCTTTCCTTATAACAATAATGTCTCAAATACTGTTTCCATGGTTAAATTGTGAAATTTAATAATGAAAAATTCCCATTCAAATGTAGTAAGTCTCAATACATCGACATTAGATTTCACCTATGGGAAAATGCAATGAAGGATTATGTTACATAGTTTACAACATCAAATGGTCTACAAATTACCCCCTTTTACTCACCCAAAGATACCATTAAGGAGTATGTATTGTATATTTATCAAATATAACGTAAGAGTTTATATTTTAGTATGTATTCATCAAATCTGATTATATTTATTTCATAAACATAAGAAGAAAATATTAAATTGTTGACAGTAGATAAGTCAAAATAAAATCTCATATTGCCGATAGATAGTGGAAACATTACCATTTCAGCCCTTTAATATTGATATATTCATACATATTCTATATCTACAGACTCCAATTTATTTTTTTCCCCATGAGGTTATATAGAAGGTGGAAGAGTATGAGGAACTCAAATATACCAATCCTACATTCATGGATGGTGTTTCTACCCATATTTATAGGATTCATAAAATAAATATATAAACAAAGGAGGATCCACGACCTATGCTAATTAAAACGGGCATATCGCCTGATAAAAAAGAGCTATAAACTAATTACAAAAAATAAAAAATATTTTTCCACCGAGAGTTTCATATAAATTATATATTTTGACTTTGATTTGGCCACACACCACTTAGGTTTCCTAAAATTAAACTGTGATTGTAAACTTCAAGATATATGAATTGATCAACTAACATACCAAAATTGTTGTTGAATCTGATAAAATCAATAAGGCCAAAAAAAATTGGGATGAACAGTTGTAACGCCCCATGTTTTCAAGTCATATTTTTTGAAAAACATAAATTTATTTTGGGGATTTAATCACACACAACACCTAGTTATCCTTTTGTTTCACTCAATACAATGATATCATTTTTTACAACCAACTCAATGTTTTCAGAAACCACGATATATTTTTAATATAATTAAAAAAATAAACCATTACAACATAACATATAAACATATAAATATGAAAAATAATAATTAATCTTTTAAATATCAGGTATAATTTTACTACCTAAATAAAACACATTGAAATAAAAATGCTTAAAATTGTTATTCTTTTTTTTAAATAATATTTTCTAAAAAACATTTTTTATTTATTTTTGTAAATTTTAATAAAAAATATTTTCAAACATATTAATAAAAAAAATTAGTAAATAAATATTAGATAATTTTTCTTTAAAAACATGAATTATTGTCATGTCTACGAGATTATTTTCAATTAATTATTACAACATATATGAATGAAATTTTTAAAAATGGATTCCAATTAGTAATTATAATATTTTATAATATTTAATACTCATACATAATTTTTTAAAAAAAATTAAAATTTCAATGGGGTAAAAATTAGTTATTATAGTAAAGGAAATATGTGTTTATCACGGGGGTAAACTAAAAGATAAGTATTACATTTACATAACAAGTTGTATAAAAATATTTATACAAATATTTAAACCATTAAAGAAATATTATTTTGGAATAGTATATTTTTTTACCCATGTGATAAATGAAAAACATGGGGGAACTCAATTCTATTAATAAAATACTATGTGTGTCCCCCCAATTATAAAAGGCCACCCCCACTCCACCATTATTTTCACCATCACATCTCTTTGGTTCTGACACAAAATGACAAAAAAACTTCCCAATATCCCTAACCTCATCCTATAATCCTTATATTGGTAGAAATAGGTCCTAGTAATTCTTTTGGTGCAAGTGTAGGGGGATACCCTAAGTAGAGGTGACATTCATGAATGAATATTTTTATTTTGTTTCTTCCTATGCCACCTTCAATACTTATTGTGTAATGATTATATAAAAATGTAATTATATTAAATACAATTACAATTTTTATGGAAATTATATCATCTATAAACATATCCATATCCATCACATGTGTTACAAAATCATCTTTTTTGTGTACAACAGACTACTGCCTCACAAACCGATGTCGATAGTTTTTTACAATACCACCACTAAATAATGTATATAATGATGGATATAATGTTGATATCTGATATATATTATTTTTGTGATTCTATTATTATTTTGGAAATATTATATCATGCATACCTTTATATTTTATTTTTTTGGGAATGTGGTAACATTGTTCATATTTACGGCGGACTACCACCTTATAAATTGATGTATTTAGTTAAATCATTACATGGATGGAATTAAGGATGGTTGTGATAAAAAAATTTATATAAATGACATAAAATTATTATATAATGATAATAGGTATCACTTAATTTGATTTCATTCAATCTAAAAAATGGCCAACAATGTTCATGTGTACGTATGACCTACCATCTCTATAAACGATTTACTTTACTGTCTATCACAAAATTATACATATTCCTATGAATACATATAAAAATAAAATATATCATATTTATATCATATTTGTAATTATAAATAGGATGGAACCATGATCATAGTAATAGTTCCAAAAGTAAAAAATCAAAACACACAGGAAAAACAAAGATTTTATTACACAAACTATAACTTTATCTTGAAACTGTTAGCTAATAGGTAATAAATGGTCATAAGAAAATCATATATGGTATGATATATATGAATATGGTTCATTAATTGATTTATAATAAACTTTTATTTATTATACATTATTTTTTAATGTGTATAATTGAATAAATGACTTAAGGGAAATTATTGTGGTCTCTATTGTCCTTCATTCACACTTATGTTTTGTTAGGCCCAAATAATCTTTCACGAGGTTTATACACAACAACTTTGACATGAAATATTATGATTTTTTTATCTTTTTGATATCTTATTTTACTTTTTACGTTATTTATTCCTAGGGATTATGATTCAATGTTACCAAAGTGTTAAATATTTTATGTTATAATCTCATAATCTATCAGGATTGTTTATTACTATGTCTCCAAAGTTGAAATCTCATGATACACATCTCAATAATTCTCAATATTTTTCTAATACTTTAGTGTTACTATAGATTAAAAAAGACCCATAAATAGGGAATTTTTTTATTTAAATACCAAACAAAAATTAATTTCTTCAAATATAATATTTTTTTAAATTTTAAATCAATTAATAAAATATTATTTTCATAATATATTAATAATTTAAATTTTAGAATTATTCATTTACATGAAATTTTATAACATCAAAAAACTAAATATTTCGGTTTAAAAAATTTTATATATCCCTATAATGTTATATTTATATAAAATTGAAAAAACACATTAATTCCTTAATAATATTTATTAAAAAAATTAAAATCAATTATTTCATTCTTAAATTAATTGAATAATTACTACATCAGCATTTTTTAAGCATTCAAGGTAATTATTTCACCATTAAAAATAAAAAATAAATTATCCAAATAAATATAAATAATTTGCCTTTCGTAAGAATATTTACAACCAAATATATATTTTGTTTATCTCAATGTTAAAAATATTATAGTTATTAAAAACCATATTTTTACTTTTTTAACATCTCTTTAAGTAAAATAGTATTATGGTTTTAATTACATCCAATGGAAAAAGGACATGTAACGAAATTCTATAGGATTATGGATGAGTTGAACCCTTCCAATAAATTTAATTCAAGTGTTACATAAATTTTATAGTCCTTGTCATTTTTTTAACATTAATTACCTGATTTACCCATTACAGTGGAAACTAAATTATTTTGTTAGTTATTCATATTGACCATAAATAAAAGGGGGCTATTTGAAAAATTCATACATGGTGATTACTAATATGAAATAATTTTTTTAAAATTCATGAATAGAAGTGAAAAATATTATTTTAAAACTAAACAAGAATAACATCAAGAATAACATTTTTTCTTGAAAAATTAATTTTAAAATATAAATTATTTTATACTAAATCGGAGTATAAACTTCATTTCAAAAACAATAATTTGATAATTTTTAATAAAAAGCTAAAATTTAAATTTCTATATGTAATTATAAATGCAGTTTTATTTTTACAAATTAAATACAATAAAATAATTTTTTTAAAGAAATTATTTTTCATTATTCATTGAAAAATCAAGAATTTGAAAAAATTAAGAACAATTTTTCATTGTTTAATTTTGAAATGTGTAATAAAAAATAAATTCATTTTTCAAAATTTAATTATATAATTCTAAAATTAATCTTTTATAAATAATCAATTAATAATATTATTTGAAAAAATTATTCAATTTTTTATTTAAAAAAACTTATAATTAATATAAATATTTGTATCGTTAACACTAATAAATATTAAAATGATTTATTTTATCATTACATTGGTCATTACATTCTTCCCCCTTTTAGAATTTCACCCTCAATTTTTTCATTTATTAAACATGTTGGGATACCATTTCTTTATAGAATTTTATAACTCCCATGTTTCCTCTTAAACCATACAATTTTTAAACAAAACAAAAATCAGGTGAATTCCCTTGTTCTGGAATATTGGCTTTATATAGTCAAGAATATAAACTAAAATTTCTCATAAGTATTGTTATCTATTAACAAAACTGACTAAAGGATCATAATGTGTAATTAATCTGAAACATACATTGTTATCATCACAACATGAAAATTATTGTGTACCAAAGTTAAACTGAGAGTAAAGGATGCTTTGTATGAAACTAATCACATTTTATATATGAATTTATGTGGTCAAATTTAATGCAAAAATATATTCCAATTTTTACAAAAATTCATCACATTTTTCAATATAGATACTTTAATAAAAACATGATCATCAACCATGAATGAGATATATTTCCTCCAATTAGGTGTATAATTTATATACCATCTCTGACCTATCCTCAATTGTATCTTAATTACTACAACCTTCTTCAACCATTTCCACTACTAGTTATGTTCTCGTATACTTCCTTTCTCAAACTTCATCCCAAAATGACGGATTCACACATCTCTTTCCACACAATGCCTCAAAGGATACCATTTGTATAGGAAAAAAAACTATTATTAGAAGAAAACTCAAAAATAGGAATATGATAATCCCAACATCCCTATCATTCCATTGAATAATCATGAATCATTTTATCCATGTTCAAAATTTTTGTTTGGAATGTACTGTTTTTGAGTATGTAAATTCTTACTAAATTTTAATTCAATACCCAAAGACTTATAAAATTATTTCTAAAAATTTTATGTGAACATTGACATCATGGTTATATTAAATTGAAATAGGATCTGTATATATACTTACTATCTCTCTAAGATATAATTTAGAAGGAGGATCTAATGATATAATATTTAAAATGGGAATGAAATTCATATATTTAGTTAATAAATCAAAAATAACCCAAATCACATTATTACATCATGTAGTTTTTGGTAATCCATACTTTAAATCCAAATATATATTTTCCCAATTCCACTAAAAAATTAAAAATAATGAAGTATTCCCTTTAGTAATTTTCATTCTTTATTAACATGTTGTAATGTCAATCATTGCATTGTAAATTCAGTAAAATATTTTTTAATTATAGAAAAATAGTAATACTATCGAAGGTATCAATATATCACAAAACTTCTAGGAAGAATGGAAAATAGAGAACTATTAGATTAATTAAAAATATCTCTATTCAACTGAAAATCAAAAGGAATACTTAATCACTTTACAAATATCTAAACACAATCATTATCAAGGTTAATTTTAGGTAACATTTTCATCATAACTAATTCTAAATTTTCCAATAACTCACCTCCTTCCTTCTGGTCATTCTTAATGTTTTTCTTTCAAATACGATTATACAGACACCTAAAACTAAATAGAGGAAGTTGATGCATACATAACCTCAAGGCCAAACATCAACAAATTACTCACTGATGGGTCTGTTCAAAATGAAACATGGTTTCTAAGGAAACTTTTTTTGACTCAATGCATTAGGTAAATTGTTTTATTTTAAAATGATAGTAATTAATTTCGAATTTATAATAATTTATCAATTCAATCCATCTCCACTATCTGAATTTCAATGCTTTCAAAGTGAATATATACTTAAAAAATTTATTGTATGTGTATATATCTCACTTAGTTACATATAAATGATGTCCCTAATATTATAATTAACACCCCACATAAGATAATTCTAAATCATGAATCGGATAACAAAACATGTAAGATTTTTGTTATTGTAAAACAAAAGAATTTAAATAATCATTATGAATTAGGACACAACCAATTCCATTTAAATAATAATAATTGAATATGAATAATAAACTATTTTTATAGGGCGTGTAAAAACATTCAGTTCTAACTAATCATATTTTTAGTACCTAAAACAATTATTAAATTCTTCTGTTGAGATTAATTTTACTCCATTTCTAGTTCACTATGTTAGTGTCCAAGACAACCAAGTATAGTTTTCAATAAACCACTAATAATAACCTTCTAATCAATGAAAAAAATATTACTAATGTTTTCAGGTCATGGAGAGTAATCAACTGCTTTAGTTTTGATGATATCAAATGTCACGACCCCTCCCATGTGGCCCATTCCATGACTACCTCAAGCCCACCTTCCATAGGCATGTGGTTGGCTACTAGCACTGGAAAGGCATATTAATGAAAGTGGTTTGGCACGACCTTTAAAACTGAAAACACAAAAACCAAGAACACGACAACATGAAAACCACCTAGTAAAACTGCAGTAGTCAAAGTGTGTAATGAAAGTAAAGGGTCTGGAATACAAGCCCAACTGAAAATATTTGACTACAAACAAAAACAAATCCAATGGTCATCCAGCATGGATCCTTCCTGAAAGTTTGGTATAACTCATATCTATAGCTCTCCAGATCAACTAGTCACATTCAATTACCACCTGGTCCTGGATCCCAAATGTCTTAACCATGTACTCATTGACTGCACATGACACAACAATGAGAGAGTGAATCCCATTCAGGGGTGCGTATAACAATACCCAGTAAAGACCCCATGACCCCAGAAGGTCTCCCAGAATTCCACAAAGGAAAAACCACAAAGTATGACCTCAATCTCAAAGTTCAATATAGAGACATCTCACACCAGGTTCTCAAATTAGAGTTCAGGAATATAGATGATTATTCTTAAGCTATATCATTGTAATATTTTAGGATGTTTCCACTACTGAACCACGAACGAGTTATTCCATTGTCGATCCCAACGGGGTCGTTAGACGTTGATCCACAACCGGCCACTATAAGGTTGGTCCTAATCGGGTCGCGTACTGCTTATCCACACAGTGTCAATATAATACTAATACACACAAGGTCACTATGATTCTAATCCACATAGGGTTGATGGACTGCTGATCCACACATGGTCTCTATGATGCTAATCCACACAGGCTCACTAGAATGCTAATCCACCAGCGATGCTATGAAGCGTATCCACACAGGGTCATTATGATGTTGATCCACATAGGTTCCCTATGATTTTGATCCACACATAGGATCTATTATGTTTATCCACATATTTTCACTTTGATGTTGATTCACACAGGGTCTCTATAATATTGATCCACAAAGCGTCGCAATTTAATTAGCAGCTAGACACAGCATTCCCCACACTATCTGCGATTAAGTTTTTTAGAATATACACCTCAAGATATTGGTCATTCCTCATCTTCTTGAGGATCCAAAATGGTGTAACCCAAAGGAACTAGATGTCGTAAGGGTTCCAATGTGATAGATAGTGCATTAGTCGGATGCCCGGTATGTGAGTTATAGGCATTTTAGTACCTGGGCCCTGGTTGGGTTCGGGTTTAATCCATCCCAACCATACTTCTACATTCTCAAAAACATAGGTGGAGTATCTCAGAAGTATTGACTTGTTCCAAGGATTCCAGTTCCATAGACGGTTCGGGAAACGGACGTCTGGTTTGTGAGATATGGCATTTTAAGCGTATTTGGGCCGAAAAGGGTGTAAGACGGGTCCAACCTGGTCGGACCCACCTGACCCGCCCCGACCTGGGTCGCCCATAACCTATTCATGTCAAACAGACCAGGTTAGGGTCTAATTTAGGTTTGATCTGACCCAGACCGAACCTACAGGGCCGGCCTAAGTGGGTTGGGCCGCGGGATCAGGCCGCTAGGCCTCGAACCGGCCCGACACGTCTTGGCTAGGTGCGGCCCGCCGGGAGACCCAACCCGGTGGTTGGGGTGGTTCAAAATCATGGTGACAGACCCCTTTTTAAAATAGTGGATTCGTTCAAGCTTTTTTAACCATAGGTTCCACATTGCGCCACCCCCTGTATGCTGGACTTGTGGGGCACGGGTCCCCTCCGCTGCAGCTCGAAGTCGTCGCCTGCCTCTATGGCACACGATGGGGTATTTCCCTGATGCCAATGTTTCCATCCAAAGGTCATCCACCCCTGCTTCCCGCCGTGGTGCCTATAGGTGCTTCCTCCCTTCGTGGCTGGTGACTACCAGCCACCATCGTCGCCCACCGGCACCGGTGCCATGCTGGCAGAGCTTCTGCGGGCCACTAGGTGGGCTCTGGTGGTTTATCTTCCCTTCTGAATGTTCATATGGGCCTTCTGGGATGTTTTCGTCACTTCATGGATTTGTGATTCAATATTTCCTCGATTTGAAAATTCTCCCAAAAGAACGTGACAAAACCCGATGTGGTAGAGGGTCCAGGACTTGTTCATTTTTCCCTCACCCTCCATGTTAGCATTATATCAACTGGGTAGAAAATAAATCATTACATAGATATATATTAACCCCATTCAATCTTTTCGAAAAACAAACACTTTCAGTTTCATATGAATCATTGACCGACCCGTTTTTTATCTGCATTCATCATGATTTTCTATAACGAGGAAAAAACAAATTATTCTGATTTTAAACATAAACAAACCCTACCTCAGATTCAAAGGAGATGTCACAGTTGTGGATGTAGAATTTATGTTTGTTGATGTTACTGACGTTTGTCGATCCAAGATCAATTCGTCCAGTGACATCTTTCATGCCTCTTTTCTTCAATGGATAGAAATTTGTTCTTCGGTTCTTTGTCAATGATTCTCCCATTATCCACCAATCCTATTTTTTTCCAAAGTTTTAATAATTAAAATTAGGATTTGAGAGATTAATTCTCCTTTAAATTAATGGTTCCTTAATTTATGTGTTTAATGAATCTTATTAATTAAAAAAATGGCGGTTACCCAACCTATGTGTATCCAAAAATTTAATATCCCTTATTAAATGCATGACCACCTCCATGGTCCCCTCCACAATCGTTCAAGAATTGGTAGAAAAATAAAAAAATATTTGTTTGTTATTTTATTAGTATTTCAAAATGACTGTAAAACTATCTTTTTCTCCTTGTGTACATCGGTCAAGGTTAATCCCCCTTTAAGAAAATCTTGGTGCTGCAAGTTCAACAATACCCTCAGATTTCAATTTTGAGATCCAATTCAAAAGTTAGAAATCCCCACTGGAATGCTTACTGAATGTACCTTAAAAAAGTTCAAAATTATTTTTTGGGGACACCGGTCCTCAAAATCATGTGCCTCCAGTTATCACAGACTCATAAAAGTACCAAATAATTTGAAAAATTATTTTAAAGAAATTCTAGGTCTTTACATTCTCCCCACTTTAAGGATTTTTATCCCCGAAAGCTACAACAAAACTAAGTAAACAATTGACGGTACTGAGATGACATCTGTTCCTTCCACTCCCGTGTTCTTTCTTAGAGGTTCATGTGCTACCACAGAACTCACGCAAGCGGAATTGACCACCCATGAAGGACCCAATTCTGTCAATCCTCAATCTCCACCAGGAACTTTGCAAACGTTGACCCATCGTAATTGTACAGCTCACCCTAGTCAATAACATGCATTGGATCTTGCATATACCTCCTCAACTATGACACATGGAAAACAATATGCACCTGGTGCATCTGTGGGGGAAGAGCTAGATATTATGGCACCTCACCTACTCTCCTGAGGATTTGGAATGGTATGATGAATCTCGAAGATAGCTTTATGTCTTAGACAAAACTCAATAATTCTTATCATGGTGAGAACTATAGGAAGACATGGTACCCCTAATTAAACTCCATGTGTCTCCGTCTTTAATTGGCATGAGAATTATGTCGGCTATGTGTAGTATTTATCATCTTTGGGGTGATCATTACCTTTTTTGTGGTAGCCTGTACCAACACTGGACCCAAAAGTGATGGCTCTCCTAGGTATATCAAGTACTGTGGTGATATTCAAGGTTTCTTGTACAGAGCATCAAGTGGAGCCATGCCAATGGTGGAGTGATAACTATTTTTGTAAACTAGCTCCAATAGTGGCTGGTGGTCCTCCCAACAATAGCCAAAATCAAGGACACTAGCACAAAGCATGACCACGAGTGTCTGAATGGTCCGCTCCATCTGACCATTTGTCTGAGGATGAGAGGCGGTGCTCAAACATAACTTATCTTCGAACGGCTCCTATAATCCCCTCCAAAAGAGATATATAAAATATGTGTTGTGATCTAAGACAATTGTCGATGGAAACCCGGGAAGGCATATAATATCATGAAAGTAGAGGTGTCCCATCCTCTAAACTGGTCCCTAATCTTGGATGGGTAGGATGTTGGCTGACTTGGTGAGTCGGTCAACGATTACCCATATTGAATCATGGCCCATGTACGTAAGTGATATCCCAGTATTGATGTCCGTGAAGATACCATCCCACTTCCTCTCTGGTACCTAAAGTGATTGCGCTTTGCCGGATGGAACCTGATGCTCAGACATCACTTTTTGACAAGTGAGACATCATGATATGAATTATTCCACTGCTTTCTTCAGTCCTGGAGACCAGTACTGATGTCGGAGGACATGGTACATGTTTTCTACTCCAGGATGTACCACCAAAGGTAATGTGTAAAACTCCTTAAACACATCCCCTCAAAGCGTAAATGGTACCATGGTGTATCTTTTAAATAGAATAATGTTCTCCCCATCATCATAAAATCTATTAGGAGCATGTCCTAAGGATATTTATGTAAGTCGGGCCTCTCAGTCAACATCCCCAAGTTGTGCCTCTCTGACTCACTGATGGAATGGGGGTGTAACTGTCATAGACATGTGGTAAGCTGCTTCATCACTATCCATGAAGGATAACTACAACGTGGCTAGCTTCTTTGTCACCTCACTAAGCAAAGGTAGACCAGACCTCCTACTGAGTGCGTCTACCACCATGTTCCCTTACCCAAGAAAATAGAGTATCTAAAAGTCATAGTCCATGAGAAACTCTAGCCCCCGTCATTGTCTCATGTTCAGGTCCATCTATGAGAAGATATAACTGAGACTATTTTGATCATAGTAGACTATAAAAAGTTCTCCCATCAAGTAGTTTTGCCACATCTTTAGCTCAATAACCACTTCTTTTGACACTAGGTCATGCATACCAATGTTCTGCTCATGTTTTCTCTGCTGGTTTGTGCTATAGGTGATTACTACTAGCTCCTGCATCAGGATACATCCTAGTCTAGTCCCTAATGTGTTGCAGTAGACTAAATACCCAACGCCATCCTCCAATAACCTCAATATGGAGGCACTCTTCAGTCTCCACCTCAGCTCCTGGTAACTCTACTGGCACATCTCCATCCACAAAAAAGACTTATCTTTATTCTTCAAAGCTGAAAAGGGTTCATATAACCAACATAATTTAGGTATGAATCTATGATAGTACCCAGCCAATCCTCAGAATCTTCACACATTGGTCACACACTCTGGTGGATCCTAATAAAGAATTGGCTCTATCTTCACTAGATCCATTACAACTCCAGTATCCGAGATAACGTGCTACAAGAAGTGGACTTCCCAAATCTGTAACTAACACATCGAGATATTTCAATAAAGCTTATGATCTAATAGTGTATCTCTAACTATCTACTAGTGTGCGGTGTTCTCCTCCTCTGATGCTGTGTATATCACAATGTCGTCAATGAATACCACTATAAAGCAATTTACATAAGGCTAGAAGATCATGTTTATGAGTCTCATGAATACCGTTGGGGTGTTGGTCATGATGAAAGGTATCACCAAGAACTCATATTGGCCATACATGCCTCTGAAGGCCGTCTTCATTACATCTTCATCTTGTACCCTGTGCAGATGATAGCCTGATCTGAGTTCTGTCTTCAAAAACCATCGAGATCCCTTCAGTTGGTCGATGATATCATCAATCCTCAAGAGTGGATACATGTTCATCACATTCACCTGGTTCAGGTGCAAATAGTCCACACAAATCCTCAGACTCCCATTTTCCTTCATAGTGAAATAAACATGGATTCCCATGGAGAAGCACTAGGCATTAATTATCCCATTCTCTAAGTCCTTTAGTTTCTCTTGCAAATCACAAAGATCCATGGGAGCCTTCTGAAGTGTCGGTATACATATCAATGCCATCCCAGGGTACAGGTTGATGTAAAAGTCTACCTCACTATGAGGAGGTTGTCCTGGAACATCCTTATGAAAGACATCAACATACTGGTCCACCAATATAGGATAACTCGGAATTCTCATGTCAAGTGCTTCAAGGATAAGGCTTGCCATCTAATGAGTGATCTGATGTACCCTCCTATGATAAAGTCCATATGGAGCTACTATGGTACCATTCTTGATGGCAAAGGAAATCCTGGTCCCATCCTCACGGACACACCGCACTTTTCACCTAAAATAGTCAATCTATGCATGGACCGTGGATAACCAGTCCATACACAAGATGAAATCATAAGGCCACGACGCTGCTACTAAGAGATCCTAGCCAAATCTCTCACCTCAGAGAGTAATTTCACACTGTTGGCACTAGTGTGTGATCATCAAATACTCTATTGTGAGAGTCTCTAATCGTAATGATCGAGCTTAAAGAAATTATAGAATCTACAAACTCTGAAGGAAAGTTGTGACAATGAAAGTGTGACTGGAACCTATTTATTTAAGTACTGTAGGTAGTCTGAATTATACACATATCGCACCTCTAATCATAACTATAGCACCGTGGTCGTAGGCCTTAGCAGACTGATGTTGTGGTCACCCATTTTCTCATGATTTCTAAAGTCGAGGTGGACCACCTAGAGGTGGTGGCGGTAGAACCTCAAATCAATTCCCACCTCATGCTGCACGGCCAGCTCCTCTGCCCCATCTGCCACCCCGTGGACCTCCTCACTCAGATCTATCCCTCTACCTCAGTGGTCTCTTGACCATCTTATGATCTTCTGTATAGAGGGTTGGCTTGTCCCGAGCCATGTCTCCCTACCCATAATAGGTGAATCACAATATAATCATCTGCTTGAATTTTCTCTCCCTCGTGAGCTCTACACCTCCTAACCTATTTCTTGGGGTCACCCTCTCGATGGTCTGGCCCACATATACCTCTATGTCATCAGCGTACTACCTGCTCTAGATGAATCAGTTACCTGTTGTCAAGTGGTGGCTCTCACCATTGGTACCGGCTCAGCTAAGAATCTCATCACCAATAATTCTCATTAGATTACTCAAACCTACATCATGAAATTGAGTGATATCATCGATGCTCTGATCTACTACAAGAGAACCTATTTAATGGTCTATTCTCTAAATTATGGGTCACATTCCATGTCGGTGGAGTATCACGAGAAGTCAGTGAATCTCACCTAGTACTAGGGTACTGTCATGATTCCCAGGTGTAAGTGTAGGAGCTCCTTAATATGCACAAAGTGTACTGTCACTAGAAAAAACTCCACCCTGAAGAGGCTCTCTATGTTTTTCTAGTTGAGGATCACCTAATCGTATAACTGAAGCATTAGGCTCCTCCATCTCCCTATTGTGCCCTTGGCAATATTAGAAGATAGGATCACCATCGTACATTCTAGTGTCCCAACTAGGTGGAAAACTCTAGAAAAAGCCTCCAACAAGTCCTTATCTACCTATGGATCTGTCTCACCTCAATATCTTGGAGGCCTCTCCCATTGGACCTCATGTAATGCTCTCAGTCGGTGTGAACCATCCACTAGTGAGGCTGCAAGATACTACTACCCAATGGGTTGTGGTGCTACTGGGGAACCACCCAAAGGTTCTATCTCTGTAAGAGGTCCCTACACTGAATCCTCATCGCTCGATGGGCCAACATCATGAACTCTCTCTAGAATACTAGCTTGCTACCAACGTGGAGGAATCTTAAACAAATAGGCACCCCATGGCCAATAAATTATACATGGTGAGAAAACTCAAAAGAGATCAAATGTAAAACATTTCCAAAACACACGTAATCATTGTTTTCCTGACCCAATATGGAAATCAGAATTAAGGGACCTGATGTATGGATATGTTGGAAGCCGCACCAAAACTGGACACCTAAAACTGAAAACCACAGTCGAAACATGTAACACTATTACTCCATTGGAAAGATTTGAGTCATAGTTCTTATGCTAAACAGACTCCTTTGATACTACATTGTCATGACCCATCCCAAGTGGCCCATGCCATGACTACCCCAAGTCGTCCTTCCATAGATAGGGGTTGGAGACTATCACAGAACTGGCATATCCCTAAAAGTGGGAAGGCATTTCCATTAAACCTAAAAACACACTGACCAAGAATTAGACAAGATGAAAACCAAATAGTAAAACTGTAGTAGTAAAAGTGTGTACTGGTAGTAAAGTGGTCTGAATACAAGACCAAATGAAAAGATACAACTACAATATAAAATATTTACTGAGATCATACACTAGGGATGCTACCTGAAGGGTAGGTACAACTTGTCTATGTAGCTCACCATGTCAACTAGTCACCTCTGTGTACCACCTAGTCCAAGCTCCATAATGTCTTAACCAAGATACTTATCATCTGAACAACAGACAACAAGGTGCGTGTGAATACCATTCAGGGGTGAGTATAAGATTACCTAGTAGGGACCCCAAGACTAACGAACGTCTCCTAGAATTCCAAAAAACAAAAAAGCATAAAGCATAACCTCAATCACAAAGCACAAAGTAGAGACACCTCACAATAGGTACTCAACTCAGTGTTCTAAAATAAACATGATTAGTCTTAAGCTATATCATTTTATTACTTTAGGATGTTTCCACAATTGAACCATGAAGGAGTTGTTCCATTTTCAATCCAGACAAGATCATATGTCACAGATCCACAAGGGG
Source organism: Viscum album (assembly GCA_963277665.1). NCBI lineage: Eukaryota > Viridiplantae > Streptophyta > Magnoliopsida > Santalales > Viscaceae > Viscum > Viscum album. The sequence continues at coordinate 1,853,502,095 of OY728130.1, forward strand.
CCGCTCTAAGGCTGGTCCTCGTCGGGTCGCACACTACTGATCAACATAGGGTCACTAGAATGTTCATCTACATAGGGATACTATAATGATGATCCAAATAAGGTCTTTATAATGTTTATTCGGATAAAGTATCTATAATGATTATCAACATAGGTTCGCTAGCATGTTGATCCACACAGGGGTTCTATGATGATGATCCACACAGGGTCGCTATGAAACTGATCCACACATGGTCACTATGATGTTGATCCACATAGGTTCTCAATTATGTTTATCTACATAGTTTATCTATGATGGCGCCCCAAAAAAGGACTCTATGATGCTGATTCACTGAGGGTCTCTCTATAATTGGAAGCCATCCACAAGATTCCTCTCACTCGGTGCGCTTAAGTTCTATAGAATATGCTCCTTAAGAAATCAAGCATTCATCAACTACATGAAGTTCTAAAAAAGAGTAACCTAATAGAACACAAAGTCGTAAGGGTTCTAACGCAATAGATAGCGTGTCAATCAGATGCTCGTTCTGTGAGTTATAATCATTTTTGTACCAGGGGCTGGTTGGATTCAGGTTCGATCAAACCTGGTCGTACTGCAACATTCTCCGATACTCAGGTGGAGTTTCTCAAAATGACTGTCTTTTTTCAAGGATTCCAACGCCATATATGGTTCATAAAAAAGGCATCTGATTTGGTACATAGGGCCTTTTAATTGTATCTGGGTTGAATAGGGTCCAGGTCATGCCCGACTGGCCTCGACCGGGCATTACCCGACCTAGTCCGGGTCGACCAAAACCCATCCAAGTCTGACCCAAGATTCACCTATCCCGGCCCAAACTGGATTGGCCAACCTGATTGTGTTGGACTGCGGTGGGATTAGCCCACTAGGCCATAGACCGGCCTGACTCGCCTTTGCTGGGCACGAACCTCCAGGTGCCCCTACCCGGTGAAAGGCGTGGCCCGACACCCGGGTGGAGGACCCCATTCTCGAATGGGTAAGACGTTCGAGCTTCATCAACCGGTGGCACCACATGGCACCGCCCCCTGTCAGCATGACTTGCAGGGTGTGAGTCTACTCCACCGCAACTCAAAGCTTCCGCCTGCATCTGCGGCGTGCGACGACGCGCCACATTACTGCCAACATGGCAGACCAACGGCGGACCACCCCTACTACCTATCATTGCACCTCCGGGTGTTGCCTCTGTTCTTGGACAGCTATAGCCATCCACTTCCATTTCCCTCCTACGTCAGCCTCCGATGTCTCATTGGCGGGGATTCTGCAGGTCACAGGGTGTGCTCTTGTGGTCCATTTACCCTTCCGAATGCACATACAGGCCTCCTGGAATTCTACAGTCACTACATGGCTCTAAGATTCATGATCCCATTGGTTAGAAATCTTCCCCCTAAGAACGCAACAAAAACAAATGCATTTGAGGGTCTGGGCCTTGTTTTTTTGGCCTACGCCATTCGCGTTAGCATCATATCAAGTGGTTAGTAAATAAATCATCACATAAATAAAGATTAAACCCTTTCAATCATTTCCTGCAATAACCACCTGTGGATTCATATGAATCGCAAATCAACAAGGTTTGTTTGATCTGTATTCGTCATGATTTTCATAAATGAGGAAAAAACAAATTTTCTTGATTTTAAACATAAACAACCCCTAACTCGGATTCGAAGGAGATGTCGCAATTATGGAAGGAGAATCTATTTTCGTTGAAGCTGCCAGCGTTCATTGATCCCGGATCGATTCCTCTTATGAAGTCATTCATGAATCTGTACTTTGTTTAAGAGATGTTTTTCTTCAGTTCTTCACCAAGGATTCTCCCACGATATACCAATCCTCATTTTGGACAATGTATGAATAATTAAAAGTAGGAGTTCAGACTTTAACTCTCCTTTAAATCAATGGTTCATTAATTGGTGTGTTTAATGAATTTTATTAGTTAAATAGAGGGTGGGTACACAACTTATGTGTAATCAGACATTTAATATCCCCCATTAAATGTCTGACCACCTCCTTGGTCCCCACCATCATTTCTCAAGATAGGGTAGAATAATAAAATTACATTTTTATGTTATTTTATTATTATTTAAAAATGTCCATAAAACTACCTTTTCCTCCCGACCTACTATGGTCGAGGATAATCCCCATTTAAGCGAATCGAGGCATAAAGAGTTCAACAGTGCCCTCATATTTCAATTCTAAGCACCAGTTCAAAAGATAGAAATTCCCACTTTCTCGATTACTAAATGTACCTTAAAAAAGTTCAAAATTTAACTTCAGGCACACCGGGCCTCATAATCAAGCACTGTCAATTTTCTTAGGCTAGTAATAATGTCAAATAATTTAAAAAAATTATATGTAAATTCCAATACTTTTCATAAAAAAATATTCCTTCATTGTTTATGTTGTTTCCAATGAATGAAAGTTTTATTAACCAATAATAACATTTTCTAAATTTCCCCAATAATATATTTTCGTTTTTAGTTTATTGTAAAATTCATATATTTTTGTCACAATCCATTAAATTTTTAAAATAAATAAAAATATACTAAATAAAAAATATCATTACATTTATTGAAAAAACTAGGCATTAGAACTATTAATGCATCTGATGAATTTTATAACATAAAGGGAAAAACCATTGTCTCATAATTCTCATATCTAATACAAGATGATATTTTTAGAATGACTTCCTTATTTACCTTAAATTGATGGTATCGGGACCATATGTCATCCATAAAATAATATTGATCTCTCTAGTAGGGTCAAAACAATCATCGATGTGTGTAAAATTTATTTTTTCCTTAAAAGTTAAGTTATTCAATGAACTATAATCAATGAAAAGCCTCAGGGAACAATGTTAATTTTCAAAATATAATACAGGGTAACCCCATGGGGAAGATCATGGATGAATGAAACCCTTTTCAATCTAATCCTACAACTCCAATTTCAAATCAAAAAGATAAACCTGAGACATTATATGAGGTAGTTTTTAAATTTTCTTATATTAAAAAAATATATCAATATTAAATTCATCTTTTTGATCTGGAAGATCATTGAGAAAATCATTATGAAAATTATATTAGGATTAAATTACTAAATACACATTATTGATCAATAAAATTTTCTAATTATTCACAATTTGTTTAGGATTAAATTCATTTTCATATTATAATAGTTTTCTGGAGTCATGATTTGTTAACAAATTTATTGGTTCATTCTTATATACAAATTGATGATGTTTCTAAAAAAAATACTTTCTTTATCTCTATAATATATCATATGATGGTAACTGTAAAGCTAATCTCTACCAAGACTGACATCAAGCTCAACTAGGTTCATGAAAACATGTTTTTCAAGTAATGAATTTATACAGACTATGATAAAAAAATTCCTATAATTTATATATTCTCTAATACATTCCAAATTAGTTTTTACTATAATTTATGGACTCAATCCATAAGGTGAAATTTCTAATTTATGATAAAATTCTTCATAATTGATAGATATTATGGGCATTAATCCAATAAGCCAACAATTTAATCCGAATAAAAAATGAATTTTCCTAATACGACATTCTTCAATGGCCCATCATATGATGAAGTGATTTTAATTTATTTTACTGCACATTTCTTATAATAATTTTTATTCTTGGAATTATTTATGTTGTTATTTGAACCATCATGTGCCTAATGAAAAATATCATTACATATAAAATAGTTTACTATATGTTTATTGGAATTGGTCATACTAATACCATGATATGTTTCACTGCTATTACAAGCTACATGCCCCATCTTATCACATCTGAACACTAACCTTATTTCTTAACGAATTCCCTAATGTTCTTTTTACCATAACTCTTAGAATCTGAAAAAATAATTTTGTTACCAAATATTTATTTGATCTATTATTCCATTTTTTCCAACCCAATGACAAATATTTAGACTGATTTTTAATGTACACATGATCATAGGAAAATATTATTTATGTTTTATTTTCACAACATACAAGATTCAAATATCATTTTAATCAATGGTATTCTGATGAACATAGATATTTTGGATTCATTATTTTATAAAATTTCTTAATCATTCTGTCAAGATCACAAAACAACTGGTTTATACCGTTCTATTTGGGAAGAAGTTCACTTCAGGGTAGGCCACTGAATCATCTTACAGTTTTCTCAATTCTATGAATTGATTTTCTTTCCTATGAAAAATATATTTAGGAAAATATTTCTCTATGATTATATTCATAAATTCGTATCTTTCAATGGAGTCAATCTACTCAATTCCATATATATTTTAGAAATTTGACCACTACTAGTTATTTTCACCTTTAAGGTAATAAATAAAAGTATATACCTTTTTAATAATATGAAAATCCAATGAAATTGGATATTTTATCATAGGATTTAATACATTAATATTTTTCCACTGGGTTATAATATCTATATATTGTTGGAGGGTGTTTCCTCAAAAAATAGTACACTATTTAAATGTTCCATTATTATTGATCTGGATTGTCTCTAGAAGGTAAATAAACACCCATTTATTACCTACATCAACTAATCCATAAAAAAACAATCTTATTTGATGTAATTCCAAAAATTATATTTTCCTATCCTCGAAGGATATTGTCCCCTTGGTGACATCTTACACCAGCCACACTATTACCTATATAGAAAACCTTTTCTTACTAATATATATTTTATGAATCAAGGGTTAATTATTCAAATTCTATATCTTTACAACATAACTGTAATGTAAAATCTTTTAAAGGTATTAAGTTAAAGTTATCCTAACCTATAAAGGTATACAACCCTTGATCTGATACCAACTATAATTACCCACCACTAAACATTACATAATATAGTGTTTCTAGATTTGAGTTCATTTTAATACATTCCCAAAAATCTCTTATGATTATATTATTATAGAGATATATAATAAATAATTAATAACTATACATTTTATTAGAAAGAGGATATCATTACTCTGTATCCATTTTTTAAAATATAATACTTTTAATGTAAAACCTGATTTATTTTCATGAAATATCATTATGTCCTTAAATTTTTATTTTTAGATTCCCTTAACCATCTTTAATAACTATGAATTTTTTATAATATATAGAATTAGCACAAAAACATTAGTAGGGTATATAAAAATAAATAAAGATACCCTTTTTCCACAAATACATAATTATTTTTCCTTTTCAAAAATATTTATTTATCTCAAAATAAACATCTTCCAACCCATGAAATAATATACACTATCCATGTATAAAGATAATAAAATTCATAAATAAATTTAATGTAGAAATAAAACTCATATAGTTTATTTGAAATAATAAAAAAATCATAATAACTTTTTAAAAAAATTTATACTTTTTAACCATATGAAATAACATATAAATTCCATTATATTGTGAAATAAAAACATTTCTATAATAACCAGTTGAAATCATAAATATACAATATAGGAAATATAAGGAAACATTTTCATTTCAGTATTACTTACACCTACAATAAAATTTATTTTTATACATTGATTATCCATCATTATTACAATTAAAATAACATCATGGTTATACTTGTAATATCCATCATTTTAGATTCCCATAATCTCTTATGAGAAACCGAATCGGTTAACACGACCCCTTTACCAAACCCTTTGGAGATTTAAAATGGTACTTATAATTCTCGGAATATAAGTAAACCACCCCTCTAATTATAAAATTACCAAGAATGAATAATATAATATCTAAAATATTTTATCATAAAAACATTCTATGTACCCATAAGAAATCATTTTAGGATATTAATTATTTTTATTATTTAAAACAAAATTATTGTAATTAAAACACCATGAAAAGAGGGAAACGGATTCGTTATTTTATTAAAACAAAAAAAAAGATTTAGGAGAATTTTATTATAATATGTTGTATATAATATTGGTAAAAGGCATTGTCACTGGGTACATCAAAATAAAAAAAATTGATTTTTCTTTTTGTAAATAAGGTAAAAAAATTAAATAAAGAATTCCTTATGATAAACATTGAAATAATGTTAATAAAACTACACTATTTACTATATAATACACTTATATTCATATATATAAATCCTTATTTTTACATATATGGATGTGGAATAAAAAAATGAGTTTTAATATAAAAAATTAAAGTTGATTTTTAAAAAGAATGTCCATTACATCGATTCCTAATCTTCACATATATTATTTTGATTCTAAAAAAATAAAAATATATCATATATATAATCCATTGTGAAATATTTCCATTTTAATATTCCTTTTACATAACTGAGTACCATGTCATAAAATTTAGTTAATCATTTATGTTCACATCTGGTGTTTTGAAAATATTCAATTCATAAGTCCAAAATAGATTTGGTGTGTTGACTATGGTCAAAGAGATCAATATTTCATTGCATAAAAAACAAATTTTATAATTACCATTTTTAAATATTAACTATACTTTTAAAATCAATTATGAAATATAGTTATCAAAATTTAATTGTGTTACAATCATGGGAATGGTTAGCTGTACACACACACGACAAAAGATTCAATTTTTCATTTTTCATTATGGAAAGAAAGTGCGTATCATTTTATATCATTAGAATTATAATTACTTAGTATGAATAATATTATTTGATTAATTTTATCTATAAATACCATTAATGAGATGTCGTGATGGAAAATGAAACACATAGCTTCATGGATATTGTAATACCCACATACGCACGAACGTCACTATCATTTTTTAGTGAATGTTAATGTAACAAATTAAATGATACAATATCATTTAATAATGATAAATGTTCTATGGTTTTATTTCCAATTTAATAGAAGAGGATACAGATATATGCTGTAAAATTAACATAGAAACACCTAATTATATTAAATTTACATTATTTATTTCAACATAATGTGTAAGTGATATTTTTGGGAAGTACAAGATGAAATAAAAACTAAATCATGTGTTCAAAACTATACCCATTTTGGGAAAATATCAATTGTTAAACACCTTAAGACCGCTATATGACTGGTATTCTGCACAAAATAATGCACGTAGAACATGTGTAGGGTTTTAAAGAAGGTATTTGGGTAGTTATATTAAAGGCCTAATGGGTTTTTAAGTGTGAATAAGTGAGAAAAATATATTTCCTTTTATAAGTGATGGGAGGGTCACTCTAAGAATTTCCAAACAAATTAAATTAATATAAATTAACATCAAATTCCAAACTACACCAAAGAGATTTATTTAAAATATGTTATGAGGATATATCTAAATGATTTTATAAAATAATAAATATTTTGGTTTTTACTATGAATTCACCCGTATCATTTGGTTTTAGCCCTTCCTGAACACTTTTGAAAATTACTACAAAATAAACTATTCTACACTTTATGGGATAATAATGTCAATATAAAAAAAACACTGATAAATAGACCATTGATGATTTAATTAACCATATAAGATTGGTTTTAATTAATATATTATTTTTATGATGTTTTATATCATTTAATTAAATATTATTTTCATAAAATATCAATAAAGACAATTTTTAAAAATTCATTTAATTTGAATTTTGTAACATCAAGAAAACTAGAACATATAATATAATCAATTAACATATCCCTAACATGAAATATTTATCTAAAAAAATTATTTTATCACATTAAAGTTTTCATATTATTTTAATTATAATATTTTTAATATCATTTATTTTAATTTTCTACTTGTTGAATAATTAATGGGTCAGTACTGTGTTTGTATTTAATGAAATTAATTAATCTCTAAAAAAGTACCTTGCTAAAGATAAATATTTTAGATTTCATATAATATGTATAATATTAACTTTTAATTGTTTATCCATATGATAAAAATATAATATATATTAAAAACTATAGTGCGACATCCTTTTCTATTCTAAAAATTAAATATTATAAGAATTATAATCACAAAAAATGGAAACATATGGCCACATAACTGAATCATGGGTGATTATGGATTAAATGGAATAGTAAAATATAATTAATTAATGTATTATAATCATTCTATTGTCCCTTTAATTTTATTAATAACTTTAATTGCCAAGATTACCCATTACCAAGGAAAAAAATTACTAAAATTACTATTCATATTAACCGAAAATAAAAGGGGCCTATTTAACATATTTGGACCCAAAACATAAAAATGATGAATCAATATTAAAAATTTTTAAACATATAAGGGGCATAAAATTAATTGAAAATTAAAATATAAAATTTTTATGTATAGCGGTTTTTCATAAAAATGTAATTTTTAGAAATGAAATGTTTTTATAAAAATTTAAAATATTGAAATTAATTTCAAACATCCTAATTGAATTATTTTAAATAAAAAATAAAAATTATATATTTTAAAATAATATTATATAGAATTTTTCTTATTAAATACATTAAAATACAATACTATTTTCAATAAAAGTCAGTATTTTCAAAATTCATTGAAAAATCAGTTTCTTCTGGAGGATCTAAAAAACATATCCAAATATAATTTTTACATTATGAATTAAAAATTATAATTCTATAATTTGAAAATAATTATTTAAAATAAAATAAAATAATATAATATTTTTATAAAACAATTTCATTTTATGATTTAAAAAATATTTATTTTGAATATAAATCTCAATATCTCGAATACTAATAAATATGAAATTGATTTATTCTATCACTACATCGGTTGTTATTTGGAATGAACAATATGACTAAATACGAAGTTTTTAATGGTTTTAATACCTTCAATAAATGTCCATCAATGGTTTAACACCAACCAAACAACCATTGAATACCGTGAAATTGGACGAAAACTACAATATAGTTATTTGTGAAATATTGGAACTGATGGAACACACACCTAAGGTTTATCTATCCCAATATGACTAGAAATAATTTTTTTATTTTAAAAGAGAAACACAAGTGTTTAAGAGTCATATATAATGAAATCACACTAAAAATAATTTTAAATCATAGGATAGCTATATTTTTACTGTTTTGGATGTGTAAACAGAGGGGACGTGTCAATCAGATGTGTTTTATTACCAAGATAACCGAATAAGAAGATGTTAAAGGTTTAACACCCCTTATAAATGTTTTAGGGGATAAAAACCCAACTACATATAAATGTGTTGAATGTAGATAAAAAATAATAATGTGATTTTTGAAATGTTGAAACAGAAGGAACATCAATTCGATGGTCAATTTTGTTCGGATGACCAAAAACATTTTTGATTTGTTTGAAAAATATATTATGTGAATTAAATAGTAGTATCCATTATACAAACCATAGAATGATTTGAATTCATAGAAAACCCATATGTTTATAATTTTCTCTATGTACATGTAGAAGGAATATCTTTCATATGTGTGGTATACCCAGAACAACTGAATAAGATGTTTTTTGAGGTTTAGCGCCCTTTAAAAAAGCATTTCGGGGTAAAAAAAACTGATCAACCTTTGAAATCTATAAAACTAGATGAAAAAATGGTAAATTTGTTTCTTAAAAGGTGTATCTAATCAGATTTCAAACTTAATTATTATTTACATTGGATGATATGAAACACACTTATTATTTTGAAACATAAAAAACATGTTTTTAATGGTCTAATATATAGCTAATGGCCCTATAATTGAATGAAATAATTGGATAAAAATATTGATATTATTTTATCTTTTTGCATAAAATCCATGTCAACATAAAATGAAAATTATCCTTAATAACCAAAAATTAGTTTATAATGGTTTAAATCCCCATAAAATGATCATTAGAGTGTTAAAATCGAACGAACGACCTCTAAATGTTTTGAAATCAGATGAAAAATATAGTACATATATTTAGGAAATTATTGGGTATCCTGGGGGGACATGTGGATTCTTGATACCCTCCATCATACCTTCACTTACCAAGATAATGAAACCCTTATTGGTATTCCCTAGGAGTGTGAAATCCATGAGGTTGTGCTTTTTTTTTGATCCGGATAGCATAGTAGGACTCGACGATTTTCTTGGCAGGTTTTATAGAGATGCATGGGACTTAGTGAAGACCGAGTTAATCATGGATATTCAAGATTTCTTCATAGGTGGACCTTTTCCTATAGTGGCTTGTGCAACCACAGTTGTTCTTATTCCTAAGTCTAAATCCCCATTATCAATTGAGCATTACCGGCCGATTAGCATGTGTAACACTCCATATAAGATCCTTGCAAGAATCATTAATTAGTGGCTATCTAGCAATCTCCCCAAATGAATATCTCCTGAACATCATAGCTTCGTCAAAGGATGCTCCATCCAGGGGGCAATTGGTTTGGAACAGGGAATTCTTAGGGATCTCAATTTTAAAACCCGAGGCTCTAATATGGCAATTAAACTGGATATGAGAAATGCGTATGACCATGTGGAGTGGAGATTCATCAACAAATTACTTGCAGGTATGGGTCTATCTCCCTAGAATATTGATATTCTCTTTCGTTTCTTTAGCTCCGCTTGGATGGCGATTTCTTTTATGGGAAAGACCTTCAGTTTTTTCAAAGAAACTCGGGGTCTTCGCCAAGGCAATCCAGTCTCGCCAAGCATCTTCATTATTACTCAGGAAGTTCTCTGCCATCTCCTTCAACACAAAATGGTGTCAGGTGAGATCATTCCATATCGCAGAAGGATGTGCTTCCCCTCGTTGTCTCACATTATGTTCGCTGATGACTCCATGATTTTTACCAATGCGTTAAGGAGATCTGTGCATGGCCTGATTAACACCTTGGAGGTCTATTGCTTTTGGATTGGTTATCTTATCAATAAAATCAAGAGTAGTTTTTATATATCGAATGCTTTCTCGGATAGGCTCATCCTCAACGTGAGTCTCTTTCTGGGCATGCAAAGAGATAATCTTCCCATGTTGTTTCTGGGATCCCCCATCTCATCGAAGGATCTTCATATCCGTGATTTTGATTCCATTTTTTGTCGAATATCAGAGAGAGTGCTCAACTGGAAGAGTCAATTTTTGTCCTTTGGTGGTAGAATCACCTTGGTTAATAGTGTCCTTATGGAAACCCCGATCCTTCATTTATAAGCTGTTAAGGTTCCTAAAGGAGTTATCAGAAAATTGGATGGGATTTTTCCTGGTTTTATTTGGGACCCCAGGATCGAGGGACGTAGGCACTGGGCTTCTTGGAGGATGTTGGCGAGGCCCATTGGTGAGGGCGGCATCAACGTTCGTAATCTAGGGGATGTCCTCACCTACTTGCATGAAAAAATTGCATGGGGTGTTCTGGAGAGACGGACATTGTGGGGGCAGACCATGCATGCGTGTTATGGTGGTATCGGGGAGGTTCTAGATGGACATGCTCCCCCCCCTTTGGCGAGTGATCGATCCTTTGGTGAACTCTCTTCATCGACATGTCTGATGGATCATCGTTATAGGGGACGTTTCTTTCTGGCATGATAATTGGTGTGGCCAGGTGATCGGTTATCTGGGTTGTCCGGTTACTAACATATCTTTTAAGGAGGCCAGTATGTTCTTTCCTTTCATAAATTCTATCCTTGACAAGAACCAGACGAATCTGTTCAACCTGGTGGTGCTGTCCAGGGATCCGGATCGTTGTGTGTTCACCTTATCTTCCTCAGGTTGTTTCAGCTCTAAAGATTACCTTCTTTAATCAGTCTCGTAGGAAGGGGTGGATGTATGGAACGAGGCTTTGTGGGATAAATATATCCCCACAAAATTCAACTTTCTTATATGGAGAATCCATAACATAGCATTACCCACAGAGGAGAACATCAAGCGGTGCGGGGTGAAACTGGCATCTAAATTCGTGTGATGTAAGAGGTATAAGGAGGAAACCTTTGATCATTTGTTGTTTGATAGTGACTGGGTGCATGAGTTTTGGAACTCTTTTGGTGACATCACTGGCCTTTCCATTCCATCCATGGCGGACCATCACTTCCTTATCCGCTGGTTCAATGGCATGGGCGGCAAGGGACCAGAAAATCGAGCGCGTACTATGGTGTTGCATGCTGGATGCTGGTGCTTGTGGCAGGCTCGGAATGACTATCTCCATGATGGGGTTGTCTCCTATGTTTGAGCGATTTCTATCAGAACCAAGAGTCTCATCCTGGATATGGCTCGGGCCATCTGGTCCTAGAGGGAGGCCCCCACTCTTCAGCGACTTCTTCCTATCCGGCATGATCCAGCCCCTGCGTCCAGTTCTGTTCCTGGAAATTGGTTTCGATGGCATCCTATTTTGGGGGGATTTAAACTCAACACGGATGGATCATGTGTTGAGGATATTATGCATGGGGGAGGTCTTTTTCTTGACAACAATGGATCAGTGACCCTGGCCTTTTCTATTGGGCTGGGTCCCGGTACTTCTCTTCTTGCAGAGGCGAAGGCCATGCTGGCTGGTCTCTCTGCGTGTAGGCAGAGGGGGTTGGATTTAGTGGAGGTTGAAACTGATTCAAATCTTGTTTCTAATGCTCTTCAAGGTATTGGCGCTACCCCTTGGTCTATTGAGTATGTGATTTGTAAGTGTCGTGGCTTTCTTAACTCTAAAATTACTGTATCACACACTTGGAGGGAAGGAAACAAAGCGGCGGACTGCCTTGCTTCGCTTGTTTTTTCTTAATCAGAGGGCCTTGTTTGTCACACTCTTCAAAGTCTGAAACCAATGGGGATTGACATTATTAGGTGGGATGCTCTCAGAATTAACTATTTAGACCACCATAATGTGGTTTGTCCATGCCCCCTTTTGGAGCCCTTGTATGTCCTTTCATCACTTTGAATAAAAAATATGATTATTATGGGGGTCATATAAATCTAAAATGACCTTGAAATGAGATGAAATCAGAGGAAAATATTATTTCTATTATTCGTGACATGTACGATGTGATAGAATGTCATTAATACATGAGATCTACTTTTAATGTATTAATATGGTGTTTTTAAAAGTCTTACACCAATTAAAAACATGCTTTAAGTTATCAAAATCAAATTAATGTCCTTTGAATGAAAATAACACATATTAAAAAAAAGATAAACTGATTTTTGAAATATTGGAGTTTATATAAATCAATCTAAGGTTTTATTTCCAATAAAAAACCAAAAATACAATTTTATTATTTGTGAACACCTATATGTGAAAATAATGGTCAGATCTATAACCAATAGTCTCATAGTGAAATAAAATCATCTTAAAACCATACTTGTTTTATCTATGATGTGTATAGGTAGAAGAAAAATTAGTTGATTGTGTAGTCAGCCCAAATGGTTAATTTTCTTAATGATTTTATATCCTTTATAAAGGTAAGTTTAGATGTCAAAACTAACCAAATTTTATCTAAATTCTATGAAAATAATACCAAATTAATTGTATAGTAAATTTAGATGTGTTGTTGATGAAAAAACATCAATCAATGTCATTATTTTCCGAGGATGACTAGAATTACACTTTTATTATATTAAAACACTATCCTAGTCATTTAATGGCTTGATCCATTGAAAGAAACCATGAAATTATTTAAAATCCTTAGAGAATAACATTTTTATTATTTCTGATATAAATAAAATAATAGGACATCTATCTGGAATGAGATCTACTTAAAATGAAAAAATATGCATTTTCAAAATGTGTGACTCACTTTAAAAACATAAATAGGGGGTTTAAAAGAAACCAAACAACTATTGAATGCACTAAATTCAGATGAAAACAATTATAAAATTATTTCTATAATGGTGGAGTAGAAATATTATTAGTATAAGGTTGTGTTTTCCATAGATGATAAGAAACACATATTTGTCATTCTCACAGGCAGAAAAAAAATTTAATTATCATTTCGATAGAAGAAACGTATGAATGATGTTATATCATATAAAAACTATTATTTTATTATTTCAAATATGCATGAGTTTTATAAATGTCGATTAGATGTTATGTTTACTCGGAATTACCAAATAAGTAGTTTGTAATGTTTCAATAATCTGTAAAAACATAAATAAGGTGGTCAAAACCAACTGAACGAACATTGCATGCCATTAAATTAGATAAAATCAAATGTAAAATTATTTTTTAAATGGTTGTGTTTAGAACACTTCAATTGGTGGTTTCATTTATCCTAGATAATTGGAAACACAATTTTTATTGTATTAAAACAAAAGAAAGTTCATTTAACATTTGGATCTATTGAAAAAACATGGAATGATGTAAAATTATAGGAAAATAATATATAAAATATTTATAACATTTATTTTTATTTGTTACATCATTCAAAAACACTTTTTCCCATAATGAATTAATAAGAAATTATTAGTGGTTTTTCAACCATTAAAATGTGCATCAAGGTCTCAAAACCAACTAAAATCCCACTGAATGATATGAAACGAGATAGAGACAACTGTATATTTATTTTGGAAATACTAGAGCTAATAGAATTTTATTATGAGGTTTCTATTTCTTATAATTAAAAGTAACCAATTTATATTGTTATATAACACCAAAACATGTGTATAATAATCAGATGCTTAATAATTATCACATAATAAAATAAAATCATAAGAAAAAACTATTTTTATATTTTATGGGTTGTATGAGTTGAAGACTCAATAATTCGACTTCAATATTTTCTAATATGACAATATATGATGTTCTTAATGGTTTTATTCCCTTTAAAAAACATGTATTTGGGTGTAAAACCAAAATGAACAACCTTTTACTTACATTAAATCATGAAAATCTGTCAAGCTATGATATTTGAAATGGTGGATTCGATATGACAACAATATGAGGTTTCCTTTAACAAAGATGAACAAAAAATTACTTTTCTTATTTTAAATAACCAAACCATGCTTTTTTGTTTAGATACATATCAAATGACCTTAAAATAGTGAAAATTCAATAAATAATTATTGTTATTAATTGTTATTCATATGTGTAGAAACAAAATCTATAAGATGTGTTGCATGCTCAAAATGAAAACATTAGCATATTTTAAGAGGTTTTAGGCCCATTAAAATGTTGGTCTTGGGAAAAAACCAACCAAATAACCTTTAAAGGCTGTAAAATATAGAAAGAATACTCAATAAATGATTTTTAAAAATAATGAGTTGATGAAATGTGAATTTGTTTTTTCATTTTATTTTGTTTACTAAAAACAATATTTTAATGTTTTAAAACACCAAAACTTGTGTTTAACAGTGGTATATATAGAAAAAATAATAAAAATAATTTAAAAACCTAATAAACCCATTTTTGTATTATTTTTGGTTGGTATGAGTTACAACACATAATTCAGAAGTGTGGCCTTCTCAAAAATACCTAATAAGATGTTTATAATGGTTTTTTACCTATTATCACATGTGCTAAGGGTAAAAAACCAAATGAATTACCCCTATTTAATATTAAACAAGATTATGAAAACTATATTGGGATTTGAATAATAATGGAGTTGATAGAAAAATGAATTGAGATTTTTTTTCAAGAGATAAATGAAAAAAGGCATTTAATGTTTAAAAACTCCCAATCATACATTTATTGTTTATATCCTTAGAAAATGACATAATAATGATATGAAATTCCAGTGAAACTATATTTATATTGTGATTGAAATTTTTTTATATATGATACATTAATTGGATATGTGGTCTTCTTAGAATAATTGGATAAGCATGTTTAATGGTTTGATTCCCTTTAAAATATACATATGTGGGCTCAAAATCATAAAAACACCATACAAATAATATAAAATAATGAAACAATAATGATTAGTTAATTTTTCAAATATTTAAGCTTATAAGATTTCTATCCAATGTTTCATTTTTCTTGTATGACTATAAACATGATTTCTTTTGATTTCAAACACCAAAATGTTCATTTAAGAGTTAGATCCATTGAAAATGACCTTGAAATGTCATCAATTCAAGGGGAATCTATTTTTGTATTATTTATGAAGCATGTGAGTAGATTATATTTTAATTGAACATTTGATCTTCACAAATTGATTGAATACTATATTTTTAACATATTGAAACCCTTTTAAAACATTAGTTATATGGTCAAAATCAACAAAATGTCCTAAAAATCCCATGAAATCATATAACTACGACTGCATTTTTTTTTGTAAAGGTTTTGATGATAGAGCATCAATCTGTGGTTATGTTTTTATGATATTAATGAAAAAAACTTTTATTATATTAAATCTCCTAAATATTCATTTGTTGGTTAGTTTCAATTAAAATGACCTCTGAATGATGTGAAATTATAGGAAACAAGAATCTGAATTTTTTAGGACATGTATGAGTAGAATGAACATTAATTTAAAATTTTATTTCCCAAAATGATCAAATAATAATTTTTCGTGGTTTAGAAACATTAGAAACATGGATCATGGAATAAAAACAAAATTAACAACCTCAAAATTAAGTGAAATTAGAACAAAATACCAAATAATGATATATGAAATGGAACAGTGAACAGAATTTCATTCCATGGTTTTTTTATCCTCAGATTACCACAAACTAACTTCAATATTTTTAAACACTAAAACATGTGTTAAATGATCATATCCATATAAAACTACCATATAATGATGTCAACGAAAATGAAAAATATCTCATTAAAAATAATTCAGTAGACAAAATGTTATTTGGATGCATGATCATCCTACTAAAACTACACAATCAGTTTTACCAGTTTAATGCCATTAAAAACATGAATCAGAAGTCCAAATATACATAACAACCTATGAAGGTCATTAAATCATAACAAAAAAACTATATTGTGGTTTGTGAAATGGATGAGCTGATTGAATGTCAATCTGATGGGATGCTTTTCTAAGATAAATAGAAACAAACATTTATTTTGTTAATACCAAAAAATCATTTCAAAGATAGATACATAGAAAATTTCTTATGAATGATTTTAAATAATATTAAAATATTATTTCTATTATTTTTTATATAAAGGAGTTTACAAGAGATAAATTTCACATTCACCCTACCCAAAATGACTAAATATGTTGTTTTTAATGTTTTATTCCCATTAAAAAGATTCTTCTGGTAGTCAAGGATGACTAAATGACATTATAGGTCTATAAATTTGATAAAAACAACCATACAATGGATTTAAAAATGGTTGATATGAAAGGTGTAAATTAGATGTGTAATTTTCATAGTATGTTTGGAAACACACATTGATTGTTTTATAATACCAAAACATTCCATGACAAGACAAAAAAATATAAAAACCATATAATGATGTGAAATCATATAAAAATACAAATTGAACTATTTTAAACATGTAAGAGTAGGATACAAATTATTTGGAGTGTATTAGTTCGCAAAATAGACAAATTAGCAGTTTTAAAGGTTTCAAACTCTTTAAAAATGTGATTCATGGGTTTAAAACAGACCTAAAAACATAAAATTCAATGAAATTAGAAAAAAAATAACCTTTTAATGATCTTCTAAATGAATGATCTAATGGAATTATAAAATGTGGTATATTTTTTTGGAGAATACTAAAAATGAACATTTATAATTTCAAAACACCTAACCTATTGTTTAACGGTAAATTCAAATGAAAAATATTATAATGATATGAAGTCAATGAAATACCTTTTTTATTATCTTTGATGTGTATGAGTGGACATCTTGTCAATTGGACATTTTTATCTTAACATAACTAAATAAGTAGTGTTTTTATTTATGATATATTTTAAAAACATGCATTATGAGGTTAAAGAGAATCGAATGATATCTGAATATTGTGAAATAAAATAAAATAATAATTATATTTAATTATTTAAATTATGGAGCTCAAGGAATGTTAATATGAGGTGTTATTTTCTGGAAATGACTACAGAAAAACTTTTATAGTTTCAAAACACCATAACATGTGTTTAGAGGATATATCCATAAAAAATTTCTCATTAATGACATAAAATCATTGAAAATCTATATTTTTATTTTTTTCATGTGTAAGTGATGAAAAATGTATATTTGATCTGTTGTCTTAATATAATGACCAAATCAAAAAAATTTAAAGTCAAAATTTTATTAGAAACAATAAATATATTTAAAATAAAACAACCTTAGTTGGTCACATATTATTTAAATTAAAATAACTTATTGGATTTAAATTAGTTTTTTTTTATTTTTCAATACAATAAATTTTTTATAATGTTTTTTTTATTTTCAATTAAGTTAGATGATGGGTAATGAGCTTTTATAATGATTGGAAAAGGATATATTTTGAGTTTGTGACTATATATATCATGAAAAAAATTATTTATTATTTGAATGGTGACTATTTTATGTTTTATTAATCCAAATGTATTTTCACTTAAAATAAATTTTATATATTGGGTTTTATTTGGCGGTCTCTATAAAAAATGATGGGAATCATGTTTCCATAATTTTGCAGGAACTGTGTGGTAACTATTAGGATAAAACATCAACTTTTTGTTGGAACTATAATCAATACTTTTAAGGGTGATTTTAGGATTGAACATTTAAGAATAACAGGACCTCTATGTTATAGGTAGAGATGGTAGGGGGAGGTCTGGGAAGATCCATGATGAACAAGAGTGCTTCAATTTTGTGAGGAAGGGAGGCAATGAGGTGCCATTTTTATGTGAGGGGAGTATTTTACTTGTAATTCATATGATAGTTTTTTTAATATAATGTATTGATCATACTAATGTCGATCCTAACTATCCAATTATAAAAATATAGTGATAAGGTTCAAAATAACATCATTAAACAATAATTAAGATAATATTTCATGGCCTTATAACATAGTTTTTATCATAACTAACTTCAAATTCACTTTAAAATGGTGGCACATTATTTTAATGGTTACTATTCATAATGAAAAAATGAAATTATACTAATTACAAAATGTTGAAAAACATAATTAATAAAAATCAATACATCATTCGAATTTCAATTTTTAGATGTGGTAAAAATTTAATTTAATTTAATTCCAAAAAATTCAGTGAAAAAAGTGTTAAGATAATTAAAATTTTATGCCTAAAAATTAAACCATAATGAAAAATTATTTTGGTTCATATGGAATTATTTCTAATTTTTTTATCAAATGGAATTATTTTTTTATTTAATCCCAAATAAAAAATATTCAATGATTTTATATTAATTAATATGAATAAAATAAATTTAAGTTATTCAAAATTGGACATTTTTAACAATTCTGTCAGATATCAGAATTTTTAGAAAACTAAAACAAATATAATACGTTATGTAAGATATGATGATTCAAAATAAAAATAATTTTTTTAAATATCAAATTCTAAAATTAGTAAATTTATATTTTAAATAAAATAATTTAATTAATCAACAAAAAATCTTGTTAAATAAAATTATTCTTCTTTCAACTAAAAACATGTATAAAATTATTGGTAAAACAATAATGAATAAAAAATAATACTTTTAAATCATAAGTTTAACTTTTTTAAGATTATCTATGTCATAAACATTAATGTACCATGATCTGCTGAAGTACTTATAGTGGTGGGATTGGTTTAGATAAGTCTAATGTCATGTGTTACTCTCCTTATAATGATTTCGGGATTGATCACTCCTCTCACAAGGTCAATCCTTCACTTCCAATTTCACTATGTTATTATCACTTATTCACCCTACTCAATAGAGGATAACTTATAAAACCACATGCCAATTCATTACATCAACATATCTTGGTTTAACCATCTATGGAATGGTGATTGTTCATTTTCACACTGCTATTTTATATATATCATGTTATATTATTGTATAAAAATAATTCACAATCCTTAATTATAATCTATAGTTAATGGAATGACTTTTTTTGTTTGGTAGAGTCTTCAAGGAATACTAACTCACTTTCTTTGCTCTCTATTTAGTGAAAATTTATAGTATTAACTTTCACATAACATTTTTTCATGTTTGTTTTTCCATATATAAATCCCTATGAAATATTTTATTTGAGATAGTTACTTACTCAATATATATCCTTTAATCAAAATATTTGTTGATTATAAATGTATTTTTAGGGAATTGAGTGGTTTTGACAATTCAGTCATGTAACACAGTGGTCCACATAACCATTTCTCACTATTTCTTCCTTGGGGAAGAAAAAATATCTAAATTCTCCATGAATCATTCTAAAAATAAATCCCTTACATTCAATTATATTTTATGGAATGGTTATTTTATATAAAAACATGCCATTTATTGTACTACTTTTTTATGTGGTTCCTCAGTTTTCAAATAACATTGTTTCTATGACACACACTTCAATGAGTCTCTTTGTTTTGTGTGAGATTTTTTATATCTTACATTAGAATCATTCCTATGATCCATACCACTACATAATCTTCTCGAAAAGAAAAAATAATTCCTTATATACTTCTCTTCATGATAACTATTTGATTTTATCTACTTTTTATCCTTTTCAACATTAAATTTCAATAGTTGTGTGAGAGCCTTGAAAAATTTGTGCTAATATTATTCATTTTCTTCTGATTTTAATAAAAACATCTAAAACACATCCAAATATAAGAAAAAAATATTTAATGAATTTTTCATCTTTATAATGGTCCAAGGACAATATCAAGGACTTTATACAATGAATATCTGACTTGAGGCTCCTTCATTGTAGATGAATCATTAAGTATTTACACAAATGGGCATGGAACATTATCACATAGTTTAAATGATGCATCTATAAATTTATGATATACACTCTTAGATAGTACTTTATGTGTTTCCATCAAAAGGTTCTTTTTTCTTGAAATGTATTCTATCACAAAAGACTATATCACTTACAATTGAATATAGACCAAAAATTATTTAGGTGGTCTAAATAATCATACAAAGAATTGCCTATTGTAACGCCCCGACCCCAGTTACCCAGAGTCGGGGCATTATTTTAATACATTGGCATGATTACTAGTAAATCAAGTCCAGAAGGACCGATTAGTTTAGCAGTCTTGGAAATTAGATTACATACATGAATGTTACATTTCACTTTAAGAAATACAAAACAACATAAATAATCATTATAAACGCCATTATTCCCTTAGCTTAAACCTTCATATCAATCACAATACACTTCTTAGAATCCTGAGAAAAATAAAACATAGAAAGGGGTGAGCTCAAATGCTCAGTAAGGGTAAGCAATACAGCAAAAATTTTAATAAATAAGCATAAACCTTTAAGGCAATGTATAACTAAAACAAAATCCTTTTAAATATGAACTTAATCATAATATAGAAAAGATAAAATGAAATAATTCCATTTACTTATTCACATGGATAGTCTAATAGTCGAATAATCACATTCAATATCAATAACCACTTTTATAACGATGGAATGCATAATGCAAGACTATCATAACCACGTAGCCAAGGCCTCGTGCCTAGACTACAAATAAGAATTTGTCAAGGCCTCATGCCAATACACTAGTTTGTCTCATGTGACTTACCTATGCATCGAGGAGCTATAGTGCACTCCACCCATCACTTATTAAGTCTAATGCATTCCTCATATGAAAAGGTCTAAACATAAAATAAACATTCGTATTAAAACTAGCATACTAAATGTCAATAATTTACCCACAAACCATGAATGGTATAAAAATAACACATCCACAGTCAAACATATCAAAAAAATCTTCAACAAAATATGGAATATTTGTATAATAATAAATCAACTTCAAAACAAGTTTAAAATCCATTAATGAATTTTGTCATGGATGAAAATGATTTGTACAACTATTTGAGAGAAATACCCCTTCTTCATGAAAACATTAAAAAGTCACAAAATTTAGAAAATAAGTCATTTAAAGACATTTTTGAATCAAAGTGTCCCATACCACTTTTAAACTTTTGAAAAAAATTATCATTTTAAAAACATGAATGTCCATATAAATAAATCCTTAAAAACCATTTTGAAGACATGGACATAAATGAGAAAGATTTTGAAGAATAAATATTTAAAACATTTGAAATGATGTTTAAGTAAAAATTCCGTTAAAATAATCCCTTTGAAAACACTTTCATAAAACTTGGACATGGATAATAAATATTTCCCAGTAGATACTTACAAAAAACAACCTCGGATAATAAAGAAATTGTGAAATTAACCCTTACCAATTTGGTAACTTATGAAACATACAAGCCATGAAATAGGTATCATAAAATGAATATGTAAATACACATAAATTAAAGTGTATTACACAAAGAATATAATTATGGGCAGTACATACACCACACAAAAGGTAATTGTGGCAATATGGCATGAATCTTACCGGAATAAGGAGTGAGATGAAAACCACTTACCTTGTACATTTCTTTGGTTGAGGGTAGATTAACCTCCTATATAATGGTGAGATAATTGTTAGTAAATTATACAAGAATCATATACATTATTATGTTATCATATATGATCTTTTAACATTGCTTTGTAAATAATATCTTGGTATTATCGTCGTTTCAGGTGTTGACTTACTCGTTTTATTTTATATGTTTTGTTACGTAAGACATGTTTGTCATGGATAGGTTGTATCTTATTCATATCCATAATGATATCAAGTTCTTAAAAAAAATTTAAATCATCAAATGATAATTATACTTGAATGGATATGATGGAGAATTAATATCATCGCGTTCGTGGAGACGGTAGTCTGTACGTACACACGAGCGAAAATATCATTCTTTTGATATTAAAATAATATATAATTGCATGGTATATCATATATACATAAAAATTATCATTTTATATTTATTATTTACATGAATTACACATCATTATTATACCCATCCAAATAATAATTTATTGAATGACAATTACACCACGACGTGGAGACGGTAATCCGTGCGTACGCACGTATGGTGACATGCCATTAAAAGGATGGATAGAATACTGAATATGGTTGTACCATATTTATAATAACATCACAGTATATATAATATACTGGAGTTATTATTTAAGAATAGAAATAACAAAGAAATAAGAAGTTGAAGAAGAAAGGAACTTGAAAGAGGGTGGTGAAACATTACCTCTTCTTCGGGTTCTTCCTTTTGATTTGATCAAAAGGGATCCTTAGGTTGGATTTATGATCAAACTAAGGCCTCTTGGTTATATTTAGGGATGTTGAGAGAGTATTTGGGCAGGGTTTGGCTGAACAAAAATGATTTGAAGGCGTGAATCAATGTGAAGGGGGAGTGCCCTTTTATAAGAGGTGTGAGGGGCCCCTTTGGAAAAGATAGAAATATTTTTTTATAATAAATTCATATTCGATTTATAATGGCTACAAAGTGGATTATTTAAAGTTTAAGATGGGGATTTGCCGAAAAAAACACAACCAATAGAATTTACACAGGTTTCGGTTACTATATTAACCTTATCTTTAAGTATTAACTCTTAGTTAATTAGTTTCACATTTACAATGTCTCTTTGTATTTGTATATTATATGGTTAATAAACATAGGATATACATCCAAGAGACCCCAAAGTGGTCCATTAATGATACACCAATAATTATATAAGTCTCTTGGACGAACCTTATATTTTTAGGAATTTACTATCAATTAATAATATAATATTTGTTTTAAAAACTCTTTTATGTCAATTTTGAAACTATTTGGAAAATTGATTTTTGTGAAAATCATAACAGAGTGATTACTTCAAAAAAAGTTAATTAAATAATTCATAACATGACATATTAACCTATAAAATTATTTTAATTCATAAAAAGTATCAAATTATATTTATTTGGGTATTTATAATATCAATTATTTTAATTTTTCACTATTATGCAAATTACTGCATCATCATTGTGTCATAAATAAATTTAATTATTAAAGGTTTAAAAATTATAAATAAAATATAATTATGTATGAAATCGTTTTAGATTTATAATGAATATTTATAATCTAAAATCCAACATATATAACCCTAAGTAAAAATTGTTTTTCTAAAAGATATAATCTTATGTCATTTTTGTATTCACTTTAACTTAATTAATATAAAGTGTCCCTATCTCCTACAAGTGGCTCCATAGGGTCCCAAAAATCCACCCAAATATTCCCCTGGTCGGATATTTATCCACAAATAAGGTTAGGACATGTTTTAGGGTAATTTATTATTATTATAATATTATTTTTTAACCCTTATTTACCGGATTTACCCTTTAACCATGGTAAATAAAATATTTACTGAAGTAATTATTCAAAATGTCTAAAATTAAGAGTTACCTATTTACAAAATTTGGAAATCCTGATTCCAAATATGGAATCCATTTTTCCAAATTAAAAACACATAAGTGGTAGAAATTAATTTAAAATTAATTCCCGCTGCCAAAACAAAAAGCCTGTTTTTAAGATATAATAACTATCAAAAGATTGAAACTTGTTTATGTCTGGTTTAATTGTGAAATTATGTCCAATGACCACAATTGTATTAAATGGTAAAAATATATTCTATATATACTTTATAACCACTCATATTTATAATTTATCCTTATTAATTATTTCTATTAAAAAAATTTGTATTTAATTAAAATTTAGTAATTTTCACTATTCATCAAAATAAGAATGTAATCCGAAAAGTACCAAAATTTCACCTTAGGCTAAATTCGATACTCCGAATCCAAAAATAAAGTCTATTTTGAGAGATAACATTTATAAAATTTTAAAAAGTAGGTATTACTATTCATAACGTCTAGTTTGATTGGTTGTGGTGTGTGTTAGAACTCGATGTTGCGTACAACACATGCTATTGCATTATTCAAAGAGAAGCGTACCGTAGAAGGTTGGGGTGTTACATTTTAAATTGTTTATGTCCCCACTTTAAAGAATAAATTTATTTATTCAAAGACATAAATGTTTAAAATATTGTATTTAAAAAGGGTTCACTATTAAAAGATAGTAAAAGTTCATTTTTGAAAAACACTTCTTTTATCTGAAAAAAATGGATTTGTTCTTAAATTATGTCTATGAAACTCATAATATTGGTTCTAAAATTATAAGGACTATATAAAGTTAAAAATTTAGTTAATACTATTCATAACCTCTTTTGAATAGCTTGTTTGGTAAGTCATGGTGCGCTTGAACTCGGTGTTGCGTGTATTGCAAGTTATTGAATTGTTTTGACGAAGTGCATACTATGAAATCTTGGGGTGTTACATTCTTCCCTCCTTCAATAAATTGCATCCTCACAGTTTTTATATTTTTCTTCAAAAATAAAGGTTCAAAATATAAAATATCTTTGTGGGAAACCCCACATCGGAAATTTGGTTAATAAAATTTAGTCTTAATAAGAGGAAAAGAGAAATGAATGGGTCACCACCAAATTTTGATATCTATTAAGAGAACATTGGTGGAAATTTGAGACATATAATTGGAGGGAAAACGTAAATATTTATAGGTAGTGATTGAGGTCATCAATCAGAAACAAGTTTAAAATTGAGGTCCTCAAATTCATCAATCTATAATGACTTAAAATACCATTGGTTCAACAAAACATAAGGTATTAGGATAAAAAAATTTTGGATTTAAGATTCCTTCAGAAAAGTATAAGAATTAATTTCTTTATAGAATAATAGGAGAAGAAAAATATATACTTGACAAGTAGTGTTCTATCCTTTAACTAATTTCTACAACAAACTCATCTTTCACTCTAAAAGATAATAGAACTTAAAAAATATATATTCTATTTATCCTATTAGTTTGGGGTTAAAAAAGGAATTTATAATTCATCTACTAGACATTTTTAAAATAAACTACATTATTTAGTCTAGGACATCTCGTGGGCTAATGGTAGGTGATACACCCTTGTCTCCCTTCGGTTGTGAGTTCAAGTCTCATGGCCTTGCTGGTCGCGAAGGGTTGTCGGCCGACCTCTGGGGTGTCCTTTTATGGCAATCCAAAATTTATCTTAAACTAGAATTATCCAAAATAATTCTGTCCAAACTCACAGTCCAAAATTTATAAGGAAGGTAAACACATTGAAGATCCTTTTTCCATGTAATAACATGTGAACACCTTTATCATGTAACCTTTTAAAACACTAAAACATCCTGAATTACCATAAAACCTTATTATATACATTCATGATCCCTTATTCCTTATAGAATAATGGATATACTCCTTCTATCCAAAAATGTTATAAACTCCAACAATGATGGGAATAGAAATCATTAATCAGTTTCAAGGTAGTCAAGAATATCCAATATAATTTACCCAAATCAACCCTATATTATTCCAAAATCACTACCTCAATATTAGAACCATATTAAGGTTTATCATTCCTTCAACCATGTAATTTCAGAAAAATTTAACTCGTTGTAGAGTCACTTTTCATAGTACCGTAAAATCTCAAATCCTAAATGAAATAGTAATGTAGTACAATCCTTATTTATTTCCAGTACATCATTGATAGAACACATCAATGAAATAATTCCAAAATAACAACATAAGAATACTAGTTATTCCTCTGCATCTGTGGTAGAATCATAACATGATTATTATCCCATAGCATCATTTGCAGCATAGTCTGATGGCTAGGACATTGGTTCGCGTAGTGTCCAAACTCCTTGAAGATGAAGCATTGTACATTTGAAACCATTTTCTTACCCTTGCAGTCACGTACATGGTCCCATTTTCCTCCACACTTATAACGAAATCCCTTTACTTTTAGTAAAGTTCTAGGGTGTTTCTTCCCAAGGTTATCACATATGGGGAAATTCTTCTTTTCCCTATTCCCTTTATCCATCTTTCTCTCTTCCATCCTTTTATTCTCTTGCTTCCCTTAAAAGCCATAAGACTCAGTAAACTCTTTACTTATCTTATCAACACATGATAATATTTCTTCATATTATGATAATACATGGGAGACTATTTCCCTTCTAAATGATGGCTTAATAACATGAAAGAAATGATCCTTCTTATTCTTTGGATCATATGTATTGTTGGAGTTTACATTCCTTCTACTGGGTGCCATTTCTATACAATAGCATAAACTAGGTCAGTTTAGGAATTTTAATGAATAATTCCAAACATGTAAAATACCTATCATAAATTGAATAGTTTATGGATATAATCCATATTCACAGAAATGTTTTCTTTGAGGAGGTATATACTCATAAACCCTTCATAGCAGTTTGTAAAGAAAATGAGAATTATCCTAAGCATATCCCCCGAGAGTGTCGTAACCAAGAGTGCAGCAAAGCCCGTTGTCGTACACCAGTTCCCGTTCGAGTCTAGCTCAAAGCGGTGTTTTCGGGTTTTACCCCTAGGTACATTTGTGCCAGAGCTGCCTCTACCTGCTCGTATCCAGAGAGGGATGTATTGCTCGGAAAACAAACAAAATCTCTACAATACCAAAATTCTAGGAAGTTCTTATATACTAATCCTCAAAGTGTATCTTAAGGATACATGCTCTAATCATAGTTTATCTAAATCTAGTTTCCAATGTTATTGCTAAACTTCCTTTGATACAAACTGTAACGCCCCGACCCCAGTTACCTAGAGTCGGTACATTATTTTAATAAATTGGCATGATTACAAGGAAATAAAGTCCTGAAGGACCGATTAGTTTAGCAGTCTTGGAAATTAGATTACATATATGAATGTTACATTGCACATTAAGACATACAAAACAACATAAATAATCTTTATGAACGCCATTATTCCCTTATCGTAACCCTATATATCAATCACAATACACTTCTTGAATCCTCGGAAAAATAAAACATAGGAAGGGGTGAGCTCAAATGCTCAGTAAGGGTAAGCAATACAGCGAAAACATCCGTAAATAAGCATAAACATTTGAGGCAATGTATAACTAAAACAAAATCCTTTTAAACTTGAACTTAAGAATAATATGGCAAAGATAAAATGAAATAATTCCATTTACTTATTCACGTGGATATTCTGCTTGTCAAATAATCACATGCAATATCAATAACCACTTTCATAATGATGGAATGCATAATTCAATACTATCATAACCATGTAGCCAAGGCCTCGTGCCAAGACTACAAATAAGATTTTGTCAAGGCCTCGTTCCAAGACACTAGTTTGTCTCATGAGACCTACCGATGCATCGAGGAGCTATAGTGGGCTCCACCCACCACTTATTAAGTCCAATTCTTTCCTCATATGAAAAGGTCTAAACATAACATAATCATTCATATTAAAACTATCATATGAAATGTCAATACATTAACCATAAACCATGAATGGTATAAAAATAACACATCCACAGTCAAACATATCAAAAAAAACATCAAAAAAATATGGAAGATTTGTATCATGATAAATCAACTTCAAAACAAGTTTAAAATCCATTAAAGAATTTTTTTCATGGATAAAAATGATTTGTAAAACTCTTTGAGAGAAATAACCCTTTTTCATGAAAACATTAAAAAGTCACACAATTTATAAAAGAAGTCATTTAAAGCCATTTTTGAATCAAAGTGTCCCATACCACTTTGAAACTTTGGAAAAAAATTATCATTTTTAAAACATTCATGTCCACATAAATAAATCCTTAAAACCCATTTTGAAGACATGGACATAAATGAGAATGATTTTGTAACACCCCGAGCTTCCACGATACTCTTCTTTTTAAATAATGCAATAGCTTGCATTATACGCAAGTTCGAGATTCTAACACACCGCGACCAATCAAATTAGCCATTATGAATAGTAATACCCACTTTTTGAAATTATATATATATTATATTTAAAAATTGACTTCATTCGGGGCTTTGGAATATTGAAATTATCCTATGTTGAATTTTTGGTATTTTTCTGAGAACTTCGAATTTTTTATGAATAGTGAAAAATACTTAAAAACAACATTTTTAATCAAAATAAATTATAGTGATAAATTATAATATTGAGTGGTTTTAAAGTATAATTAGAATACATTTTTACCATTTTATCCAATTTTGGTCATTAGTATTAATTTAACATTGAAATTGGACATAAACAATTGTCAATCTTTTGATATATATTGTTTCTTAAAAACATGCTATTTGTTGTGACAGCGGGAATTAATTATAAAATTAATTAATTTAACTTATATGATTGAAATTTTGTAAAATAGACATCATTTTTGAATTCGGAATATCAATTATAGCTTAGGGTGAAATTTTGGCATTGTTCTGAAAAACATCAATTTTTGATGAATAGTGAAACCACTAAGTGGTAGTTAAAAAACTGATTTTCCCTTTAAATGAAACATTACCACGTCTGTGATTTGATTTTCAAAAATCCAACATACATGGTTCTCATTATAATGTAAAATGTGGTTCAATGGGATTAAAATAATTTTTTGGTGAATAGTAACTTTTAAGTTTAATTAATCACGATTAAAGGTAATTAGTGAAATTTAAGGTAAAAATGGTATTATAAAAATATGAAAATACCATTAAACTTGTCCTAACTCTATTGGATGTGTCATGGACGACCATTACAATCCATGGGTCAATTTTGGGACCCCATGGATCCACATTGGTAGGAAAATGACATTAAAAACATTTTATTTAATGTTAAAATAAAAATGTCACAAACAGGAGTTGTTTTACTAAAACAATTTTTAAATGGGGTTATACAAGTCATATTTTTTACTATAAATATTCATTGGAAAGATAAAGATATTTCATACATCATGATAATTTTTTTTATAATTTTTAGACATTAAATAAATTAAATTATTTATGACACCATAATGATGCAGCGATTACCTCATTAATTAACGATTTTAATAAAATGGAAGGATAATGTAAACTATAACACATAAAAATGTCCAAAGCCTATTGTATGTGTGGATTTATAACCCTTATCACCTTAACCTCGAAATATATCATTGTGGGACCTTTAGAATCCGAAAAGCATTTCATAATAAAGTAACATTTCAATCTTTCCAAGAGTGCCCCTCCTCTCCTCTTATAAAAGGCCCCCACCACTACCACTTTATTCACACCTTAAACCCTTTTGGATTGGCCTAAATCTGCCCAAATACTCTATAAACTTCCCTATATTACTACTAGAAGCCTCACTTTGGGCATAATGCTTCCCAAGGAAGCCTTGAGCTCAAATCAAAAAGAGTTACCCATTTTAAAGGTAGTGTTTTCTCTTGTGTTCTTATGTTTTATTTTGCTTCTCCAACCCCCTAAACTCTTTTTATTCATTTATATTGTAACAAAACCAGTATCCTAAATATACTATGATTTTTTTATAAGAATTATTATAGCTACACTTACACACACTTACATCTAATGGTTAAAGAACACACTATTTCTGTGGATGGCGAATTTCTGCCTCACGAAACGATGATTGTTCAACACTCATATAACACCTTCAATGGTGGCCATTAAGATGTCAAAATATTTATATATGATATATAATATGTTTTTGTTTTCCTTAAGCTTTTGTATTTTTCATTTATGTCATACATTTATGGTTTCCATTATGGGTAAACGTGATATTTTCATTTTAGGAAGTGCGGACTACCGCCCCCTCAAAGTGATTTGAATCGTTAATGCCATATCTGGGATGTATAATGGATGGAGAAAATTGTATTATACATTATATTATACTTTAATTATATTATAACTTTATATAATTATAACTTCATTCCATTAAATAAGAAATAGAAATGAATGTAGCGTTCATGCGTACGTACAGCTTACCGTCTCCATGAACGGTGCATTTCATTTCTTACATCTAAATGTTATGTAATATTATAAATGAATGTATATACTAGATATATATGATGTATATGATATCTACATCATGAATATAATTATGGATATAATGGATATTTTACCACATGAACAACTTGTAATTTTAAGAAGTCTATTTTTGACTCAAGTACCAAAGATCGACGAAACGACCGTTATTAACATAAATAATTACATAATGTTCATAACATGGTAATAATTGATATAAAAGGAATAATAAACTTGAAATAAGTTTCTTAAGAAATTATAAATTAACTCTAGTTTATTATTCAGGAGTTTAAATAACGTTCGAGTCAAGTCGGATACGAGGTAAGGGAACTTCTTAACCCAATTTCCATTCTTTGGGTTAATCTCCTACTTTCAAATTATGTCATGATATTATTATGTCCTATCTTGTATTTGTACTTTCTTTATTTTTACATATAGTGAATACTCATAATAGATATATTTTATTTAAAAATGATCTTTTTAAGGGACTTCGTCTCAATCTCCATTCATTGTGCCATATTTTGTTTTATACACAAATTTCTTTTATACGGTGTATAAACCCCTTTGACTTTTACGTTAATTCAAAAGGAATATTTTCATACGAAGTGTTTTAAAAAACGACAAAAAGGAATGTTATTCTTGTCGTACGTATACAGCGACAATGACTTCGCCGCTGCCATGACCATTATTTGAGTTTCGGCTTCCCCTACAAGCCATAACATTTTTTAAATGAAAAATAAAAACCAAGTTTAACTTTCATTTATTTTGTTATTGAAAATGGTTTTGATAATGTTTTAATATATCAATGTGTTGTATTGATATCTTGTGATTGAAATTTGGAAATGTTATGTTTCCTTTATTCAAATTTTATGTGATACGATTATGTTATGGTTTATGATATGTTTAAACCTGTTCATATGAGGAATGCATTGGACTTAAAATGTGACGAGTGCAGCCCGCTATAGCTCCTTGATGCATCGGCAAGTCTCATGAGACAAACTAGTGTCTTGGAACGAGGCCTTGACAAAATCTTACTTGTAGTATTGGCACGAGGCCTTGTCTACGTGGTTATGATAGTCTGGCATTATGCATTCCATCATTATGAAAGTGGTTATTGAAATTACATGTGGTTATTCAACCAGTAGAATAACCATGTGAATAAGTAAATGGAATTATATCATTTTACTTTTTCCATATTATGCTGAAGTTCATGTTTAAAAGGATTTTGTTTAGTTATACATTTCCTTAAATTTTTATGTTTATTTATGAAAGTTTCCGCTATATTGTTATCCTTACTGAGCATCTGAGCTCACCCCTTTCAATGTTTTAATATTTTCTAGGATGTGAAGAAGTATTTTATGAATGACCTGCAGGGATAGTCAGAAGAGGATATGAGTGTGGACTATGGAGACTTTGTTATGGTATTTTTTTACTTTATGATTTAATGTAGCATTTATGAAAGTATCTAGTGTTTCCAAGGCTACTAAACTAATTGGTATTTCGAGACTTGATCTTTTGTGATCATGCCAATGTTACGCAATAATACACCGACTTTGGGAAACTGGGGTCAGGACCTTACAGATTTATAAGAATAAATATTTAAAAAAATTGAAATATTGTTTTAGTAAAAATTACCTTAAAATAATCCCTTCTAGAACTCTTTCATAAAACACGGACATGGATAATAAATATTTCCCAGTAGATACTTACGTAAAAACAACCTCGGATAATAAAGAGATTGTGAAATTAACCCTTACCAATTTGGTAAATTACAAAACATACAACCCATGAAAGAGGTATCATACAATGAATATGTAAATACACATAAAATAAAGTGTATTAGACAAATAATTTAGTTATGGTCAGTACATACACCACACAAAAGGTAATAGTTGCAATATGGCATGAATCTTACGAGAATAAGGAGTGAGATGAAAACCCCTTACCTTGTATTTTTCCTTGGTTTAGGGTAGGTTAACCTCCTGTGTGATGGTGAAATAATTATTATTAAATTATACAAGAATTATATACATTATTATGTTATCATATATGATCTTTTAACATTTCTTTGTTAATAATATCTTGGTATTATCGTCGTTTCGGGTGTTAACTTACTCGTTTTATTTTATATGTTTTGTTACGTTGGACCGCTTGTCATGGATAGGTTGTATCTTATTCATATCCATAATGATATAGATCCCTTAAAAATATTTTTAAATCATAAATTGATAATTATACTTGAATCGATACGATGGAGAATGAATCTCATCGTGTTCGTGGAGACGGTAGTCCGTACATACGCACGAGCGAAAATATCATTCTTTTGATATTAAAATAATATATAATTGGATGGTATATCATATAGACAGAATTATTATCATGTTATATTTATTATTTATATGAATTAAACATCATTATTATACCCATCCAAATAATAATTTATTGAATGACAATTACACCAAGACGTGGAGATGGTAAGCCGTACGTACGTACGTATGGTGACATGCCATTCAAAGGATGGATCGAATACTGAATATGGTTGTACCATATTTATAATAATATCACAGTATATAGAATATACTGGAGTTATTATTTTATTATAGATATAACAAAGAAAGAAGAAGTTGAAGAAGAAAGGAACTTGAAAGAGGGTGGTGAAACCATTACCTCTTCTTCGGGTTCTTCCTTTTGATTTGATCAAAAGGGATCCATAGGATGGCTTTCTGATCAAACTAAGGCCTCTAGGTTGTAGTGAGGGAAGTTGAGAGAGTATTTGGGAAAGTTATGTATGATATAAAAGGATTGAAGGAGTGAATCAATGAGAAGGGGGAGTGCCCTTTTATAAGAGGGGTCAGGGGCACCTTTGGAAAAGCTAGAAATATTATTTTATAATAAATTAATATTCGGTTTATAATGGCTCCAAGGTGTACTATTTAAAGGTTAAGGTGGGTAGTGGTCTAAAACCACTCAACCAATAGAATTTAGACAGGTTTGGGTTACTATATTAACCTTATCTTTAATTATTAACTCTTAGTTAATTAGTTTCACTTTTACAATGTCTCTTTGTATTTTTATATTATACGGTTAAGAAACATACTATATACATCCAAGAGACCCCCAAGTGGTCCATTAATGATACTAATATAATAATATAAGTCTATTGGCCGAACCTTATATTTTTAGGAATTTAATATCAATTAATAATATAATATTAGTTTTAAAAACTCTTTTATGTCAATTTTGAAACTATTTGGAAAATATATTTTTGTGAAACTTATAACAGAGATATTACTTCGAAAAAAGTTAATTAAATCACTCCTAACATGTCATATTAACCTAGAAAATTAGTTTAATTCATAAAAACTCTCAAAATATATTTATTTAGCATTTATAATATCAATTATTTTCATTTTTCACTATTACGGTAATTACTGCATCATCATTGTATCAAAAATAAATTACATTATTTAAGGTCTAAAAATTATAAATAAAATATCATTATGTAGGAAATCGTTTCAGATTTCTAATGAATATTTATAATATAAAATCCAACATATATAACCCTATGTAAAATTGTTTTTCTAAAAGATATAAGCTTATGACATTTTTGTATTCACTTTAACTTAATTAATATAAAGTGTCCCTATCACCTACAAGTGGCTCCATGGGGTCCCAAAAATCTACCCAAAAATTCCCATGGTCAGAAATCTATCCAAAAATAATGTTATGACACGTTTTAGTGTAATTTATTATTATTTTAATATTATTGTTTAACCCTTGTTTACCGGATTTACCCTTTCACCATGGTAAATAAAATATTTACCGAAATAATTATTCACAAGGTCAAAAAATAAAAGTTACCTATTTACAAAATTTGAACATCCTGATTCCAAATATGGAATCCAATTTTCAAAATTCAAAACACAGAAGTGGAAGAAATTAATTTTATATTAATTCCCGCTGTCTAAACAAAAAGCGTGTTTTTAAGATATAATAACTATCAAAAGATTGAAACTTATTTATGTCCGGTTTAATTTTGAAATTATGTCCAATGACAAAAATTGTATTAAATGGTAAAAATATATTCTAAATATTCTTCAAAACAACTCAAATTCATAATTTATCATTATTAATTATTTCGATTAAAAACATTTTTTTTAATTAAAATTTAGTAATTTTCACTATTCATCAAAATATGAATGTTATCTGAGAAGTACCAAAATTTCACCTTAGGCTAAATTCGATACTCCGAATCCAAAAATAATGTCCATTTTGAGAGATAAAATTTATAAAATTTTAAAAAGTAGGTATTACTATTCATAACGGCTAGTTTGATTGGTTGTGGTGTGTGTTAGAACTCGATGTTGCGTACAACACACACTATTCCATTATTCAAAGAGAAGCATACCGTAGAAGCTTGAGGTGTAACATTGTAAATTTTTGATGTCCCTATTTTAATGAATATATTTATTTAGTCAAATATATAAATGTTTAAAATATTATATTTAAGAATGGTTCGCTATTAAAAGTTGGTAAAAGTGCATTTTTGAAAAATACTTCTTTTATCTGAAAAAAATGGATTTGTTCTTACATTATGTCTATGAAACTCATAATATGGGTTATAAAATTATAAAGACTATATAAAGTTAAAAAAATTAGTTAATACTATTTATAACCTCTTTTGAACGGCCTATTTGGTAAGTCATGGTGTGCTTGAACTCGGTGTTGCGTGTAGTGAAAGTTATTGAATTGTTTAAAGAAGTACATACTATGAAATCTTGGGGTGTTACACCTATGATATATATCTTTTGATCCTAATATAGTTCATTTATATTCATAAAATATCCATTGGGATTCCCATATTCATGTATTAAACTATCTCTATCAATGTGAAATTCACTTTCTAGGAAAAATACAACACATTAATCATATATTGACAAGGTGATGAAAAAATGCATCATTTTCCAACTCACCATATAAAGGATGTAAATAAACCACACAGATAGTAGAAAAAATTCTCATTAGATGCTAAAAATATTCCTCATTGGTTTTATTGGAAAAAATATCATGATTTCAATACCATCAATGTTTAATGATTCTAAAAAACAATCCTCATAAGATCTAATAAGTTCTATGATTCTCTCTTCTCAGCTATTAGATCAACAGTTCCCTAATATCCCCCTTTGACATTAATTATAAATTATAACATCCCCCATGGTTAAAAGATATAGAGTCATTAAAAAATTATAACTTAATGGAAACATAGTCAACTATAATAATATTATCTCCCTATATTCAGGATTCAAAGAAAAAAAATCCTTCGGGTCATTGATCCAACATAGACCCTTAATTATATCAATAAACATTATATCCTTCATTAATGATGTGGATAATAATATTTCTATAAAATATTTCCAACTATTTTAAACCCAATCTCATAATCATAATTAGAGAGACTAAATCCCACACTATGATATGAAACTCCTATGCATCATGAAGCATGTAATGGATATAAATTATCATTTCCTATTACCCAATTTATATCTCTTTTAATCTAGTTTTTAAATGTATATTAAGATCAAAAACACTATTAATATTTAACTATATTCCCATTTATTTTTCTGGAATGAACATACATCTTAGTACAGATTCTTCAATAAAACCTATATGTGAATTGATTAATAACTCAATAAAGTAATACAGATTTAAAACTGATAAATTGGGTTTGTGAATTTCATTATCATTATTTCATATATGAATAAAATTTTGAAGATAAATCAATACTGTAATATCACAATGAAATTAATGAAAATACAACAAAATATCTAATTTAAAAACTATTAGTCACAATCCTTGTGATTCATGCTAAATATATTCTATAGATACATGCAATTGACACCAATTAAATATAAATATTAAATTTTATTTTTTCATTAATCTATCAGGTGCCATTAATTGATTGATGGGAAACCCAAAATTTTAATCATCATATTTAATATCTCCCTATATTTAAATGATCAATCACTAAATATAGATTAGATTCTCTACATGAGAGACACCCATCGCTATAAGATTTTGATATATTTTAAAAATCATATAATATAATTTATTAGATAAAATCTAATTAATCATAAAACATATATTGTCACTACTACTATATAAATTTATTATATTCCTTATTCAATGTTTGATTCTAATTTATAATATGTGCTCATGATAATACCAATTCAATGAGAACTTCATCTCAATCATGATAACAATTTTTATATCACATGAGCTTATTTTTGTACACATGCTCATATAATTCTTGATACAAAAATATACCATATGCATAAATATGATATTAATTAAAACTTCTGATCATTCCTTGATACCACGTTCTAATTATGATGAAATTTAATCATGGACCATATCTCTCCCAAATAACTAATAACTTTAAAATAGTTTCAACATGTAATTATAAATATTGAGGTATAACCATTTACCAATGTAAAGAAAAATGTTGAGATACTTTTTCCCACTATTTTTTTATCATTTAATTTTGAATACATACATAGTGTTGAATTGGTTTTGATAGAATATATTTCCTCTTTAATTTCCTTGGGAATTTTATTTTCTCCCTGAATTAAATCAAAAAATATTATTTCTTTGGAACTCTTCCAAATAGGGATCTCCATAAACATCATTTATTATAAATTTCTTTATAATCCTTAATTTTTTCATTTTTATCCCTATATTAATTAATATATTTTACACAACATAATTTTTTTTAATTAAATATTCACTTGAGTGTCACCTATGGTTCATTCATTAATTCAAACATTTTTTTCTTTACATGTATACATCTACTAAACAAAGGATTTTGAATTATTAATTTAACCATCTTCATTACAGTGACTGACATTAGTCATATCATGAAATATTTTTATTTAAATATTATATTTTATATTGAATGTATGATACTTTTATCCATTCCTCTGATAACCGTTATTCATAACTTACCATACGGTTTTATTTGTTTAAGAACATTTTCATTCATTTTGTTTTCAATTTTTTAATGATAATGGAGTCACCTTATAATTTTTCCTCTATGGTGGTCCTTTATTTAAATACTCATATATATATTTATCATTGATAATGTAACATAATTTTTTTTTCTTTTTTTGGTTTAGTTTTTTCAATGATTATTGTTCTAATAATACTATTTTTAGTGACTGGTATACCTTGCATTGAGATCCATTATTTTTATCAACAGTGGAAAGTATGTTTTCTTATATAATATATTTTCATCAATTGTGGCCTTTCAACCCATTTTTCAAAAAAAAATTAGATTTATCTTGTAAAACTAATTGTTTTAATTTTACTATAATTTCTATGAATTTATCTATAGTTAGAAAAATTATAATGTATCCTATTAAAAAAACTTATATTCATGCCATAGTTGAAATATATTCTTGGATGTTATATTTCTCTTTAATACTATTTGTATTATAGACATACAATTGCATAATGTTCACTAAATCAACAATCGTATCACTATATATCATCCTTTCATTTAGAGACACTAGATAAATATTATTCATTGATTCGATGCTTACTAAATAATTTCATATTTTTATATTTTTTTACACTACTTATTGATAATATGTTATAGATATTCACTTAATTTAAATAGAAGTCTTAGACATACCATTGATCACCTTTACATTCATATCCTTCTCTTATACTTGTGAATCCATTTCATCTAACCTTGCTCTATAATCCTTTCAAGATTTTATCCCCTATTAAAGTTGAGTTTTTAGATAGATAATTCATTCTATTAGAACATTCATAATGGGTATTTTTTCTTCTATATATTGTTAAATTTTTCTTATTATGTAAATTTGGACCATCATTTTATCATCTATTTATAGAAGATATTCATTTAAGTCCATTTCTATTTTTATTTGAATTTGATCATCCTTGAAAAATTCTTCAATTTTGGTAGAAACATTTTCTTTATTGGACTCATGTTTAAATATTTTTTTAGAATCAAGGCCCTTATCATTGACTAAAAATTATTTCAAGTCAAGTCCCTTCTCATTGTAACCGGTTTTAATATTGCATACGTTTAAATACATATATCCTAGTTTCTCAACATCATAATCATTATTTTCACTATAATCATTAGATTATTTCTTCAATTTTTTTTTCTATTCATTTCATCACCCTTAATATTTCAAAATATAACATGGATCCATTAAGACATTTCTCATTGCACAAATCCTTCTTTTCATTTTAAACCTCTTGATCTAGCTCCTTTTTCAAATAGACCACTTAAAATTATGGATTTTCTATGATTTCTTAATCATCATCTTTTGTAATTTAATTTTATTTGGGAAAACAGTATATGTAGTTATTCATACATCATAAATGAATAAACTAATATATTCACAATGATGATCATATTTATCTTTAAATAAAAAAGTTACATAACACATATTCATTGATTTATGTATTAGGGAAAGTATGTAATTCATGTACATGAGATAGTACAATTTAACTCAGTTTACCCACATGAGGCTAATCTATAGAGATTAAAACTACAATGTTATAAATTTCTTGATTCCACTAATGCACACATGAATACTATTGACTTCAATCACACTTGGTTACACATAGTATTGGTAGAGGATCATTAAGCTTCACACTTCTCAATCAAACATGACATGTTAAATTATTCACAATAGAATCGTCCATTTCGTTAATGATATACACTACTTCAATGAATAAATTATACATTTGGAATGGTATCTAATGAGTGCATGACTCGCTTTATATATAGTTGACATAGTGTGAATTTCAAGTAATAACATTAAGAAAACTTCTATTATTATAAGTATGTACCTATAATCATAACACAAAAAATATATGTAAGATAATTATTTTTTAAATAACGTTTCTTTAAACAATATAAAGGTTTGTATAAATAATATACATTCATAGAATAGTGGCATGAAAAGTCTCACATAGAACATATTTTATTTCATAAACTACTTAAATAAATTCTTTCTTAGTTATAGAAAATAAATTTACACTCTCATGATTCCTCCTTATCAAACTTTGTCACTTTTCATTCATTATTGGGGATCATGTATTTATATGATAATATCATATCAATACTGAAATCCCCATTACATGGATCCTATATTAAGAACATTATAGTGTTCATGAAACTACCTTACATGAGTTAATCTTCTTTCATGATCATATTACTAGATTAAATGTGATTAATCTATTTGCAATGAAATTATTTATGATCTTCCTAAATAGAAAAAAATGACTATAAAGCCATCCATTAATGATTTACTCACTATTTTTTCTTAGATGGTTTTTTCAGTAACGTTTATCAACACATACAAGACTCTATACATTCCTTTTAATGGAATAGTTTATTTTCTATGATTTCCTACAAGAACTCTTAAACACCATTAAAAAACTACAGAACTAATCCTTGAAGAATGTTTCAATTTAATCATGGACTTAGATCATTGTTATTTAATTTTAATGATTTATCTCTCACAAGATTCCTTTTTCGTGAGATTATTTTCATGTGTTGTTATTGACAATCTTTGAACATTATCACAAACAATGAATTATACTTGTCGACTTGATGCTTTTACTTCATATACATGTCATCATATATTTCCATTAACATTGAAATTTACATGAAAAAATATTCAGTAATTTTATATTCAAATTGTTTTTAATTATGTACACCCTAAAACTCCCTAAAATATCTTTATCCATCATCCAAAAAAAATTACCATGATAGATATATTAGGATCTCAATATGATAAAATAGTCCTCATAAAATCTCCCATTGGATTCTCATCAACAACTACAATCACCATCCATATGATAATGATCTCCAATATGAAAAATATTTCAATAATAATTTATTGATAGTGTGAACAAAAAATAAAATATGATTTAACTCACCATGCTATGGTAGAAAAAATAATCCCCCACAATTAAGACTAATTATAATTTATGTTTAAATGGAAGTAGTCTAGGGGTGGAACACATATCATTTTATTGGACTAGGTGGGTGTAACACCCCGAGATTTTATGATAAAATATTTTTTTTAATTTCATTAATGACTTGTGTTGTACACTACACCAAAAGGAGCTTGCACAACATGCATCCTTGACTTGTCTTGCACGCAATCGCGACATTCCTCGATAGCGTGTGTAGTACGCAATAACGAGTTTCACTAAACATCGATATGCTATTAAAATATTATTAAAACTAGCCATTATGAATAGTAATAACCACTTTTTGAAATTTTGTAAATTTTATTTTTCAAAATGGAATTCATTTTTGAATTCGGAGTATCGAATTTAGCCTAAGGTGAAATTTTGGTACTTTTCGGATAACTTTCATATTCTGATGAATAGTGAAAATTACTAAATTATAAATAAAAACAACTTTTTTAATAGAAATAATTAATAGTGATAAATTAATAATTTGAGTGGTTTTAAAGTATATT
The DNA here is from genome assembly GCA_963277665.1 of Viscum album. Classification (NCBI taxonomy): domain Eukaryota; kingdom Viridiplantae; phylum Streptophyta; class Magnoliopsida; order Santalales; family Viscaceae; genus Viscum; species Viscum album. The sequence continues at coordinate 1,853,543,426 of OY728130.1, forward strand.
TAGAATATATTTTTACAATTTAATACAATGTTGGTCATTGGATGTAATTTCACATTTAAACCAGTCATAATCATGTGTCAAACTTTTGATAGTAATTATCTCTTAAGAACTCGCTATTTGTTTTGACGACGGGAATTAATTTTTAAATTAATTAATGAAACTGATATGTTTTTAATTTGATAAAATAGACATCATTTTTGAATTCATAATTCAAATATAGCTTAGATCTAATTTTTGGTATTTTTCTGGAAACTTTCATTTTTTGATGAATAGTGAAACCACTAAGTGGTAGTTAAAAAACTAAATTTTTCATAAAACATAATTTTACCACTTCTGTTAGAGGAATTTCGAAAATTCGAGAGACACAGTTAATATCAAGGACTAAAATTTGGTTCAATGAGATGAAAATAATTTTTGGTGAATAGTAACTTTTGACTTTTTTTTACCACGGTTAAAAGTAAATAGGGTAATTAAGGGTAAAGATGATATTATTATTACCCTAACACATGTCCTAATTATATTGGATAAGTGTAATGCGACCAAAAACAAACTTAGGAATAAAATATGACCATTTAGGCCCACTTGGATTAGATTAGGACATTTATTATTAATTTATTTAAAGAAGGGTTAAAAGAGTTAAAATCAAAGTGTATTTACTAAAACATTTTTAATATGGGGTTATACATAAGATAAATTCGACTCTAAATATTCATTAGAAATCTAAAAAGATTTCCTACATAATGGTATTTTATTTATAATTTTTAGACATTCAATAATTTAATTTATGTATGACACAACGATGATGCAGTAATTATCTTATTAATGAAATATTGACATAAATGATGTTATAAGTACCCAAATAAATATAATTTGAGACTTTTTATGAATTCCAATAATTTTATAGGTCAATATGACATGTTATTATTGATTTAATTAACTTTCTTAGAACTTATCATTCTGTTATGAGTTTCACAAAAATCAATTACTAAATAGTGTCAAAATTGACATAAAATGGTTTTTAAAACAAATATTATATTATTCATTGTTATTTTATTCTTAAAAATCTAAGGTTCGGCTAAATGACTTAGATAAGGTTATATATATTAATAATAAACAATTTGGGGTTCGTTTGGCTTCTTATAGTAAGTTTATTAACCTTATAGTTTAAGAACACAAGAATACATGGTAAAAGTAAAATTATTTAACTTAATCTTAAATCTAAATGATAAGGTTAAAATAGTAACCTAAACTTGTCTAAATTCTATTGGATGAGAGGATTTCGACCCATCCCCACCTTAGCCTCAAAATAAATCAATTTGGAGCTATTTAAAACCGAAGTTGACTTTATAATAAAATAATATATTTAGTTATTCCAAAGGTGCCCCTCTCCTCCCTTATAAAAGGACACCTCCTCCCTCTCTTCCTCACACAACATTGAGCCTTCAAGCTCGGCCAACCCCTGCCTAATTATCTTCTCCACTTCCCTAGAAACATCCTAGAGGTTCTGGTATTCCTCAAATACCAATTTTAGTGCCCTAAGAGGAGGTCTCAAAGAGGCGCTTCAAAGAAGAGGTAATTTCCGTTACCGATTCTTTCACCTTTATTTCTTCTTCCACTTCATCTTCTTAGGTTGTTTCATTATGAAGTAATAACATCAGTATCACTCATATACTTATATGTTATTATAAGTATGAAACAATCATATTTCACCATTTATCCATCCTACGGAAAACGAAATCACCGCGCGTGCGTACGTACAAAATACCGTCTCCACGCCGTGGTGAAATCTATTTTCCACCACCACCTTACTTGGATGGGTATAATGGTGTAAATAATAACTATATATTATTATTTTAAAGTGATATTTATTCTGAAATAGTATACATACACTCCAATACAGTACCATGATCATTAGAACGATATCATCGCTCGTGCGTACGTACGGACTACCGTCTCCACGACGCGATGAGATTCATTCTCCACTTTAACCATTCATGAATGATTATAAAGTATATATAATAAGTAATCATGAAATATATGACAAAATAATGATACTGGATTTATGTGTATATATATTAATGTCATCTACTTAATTCCGTTCAACTCAATAAGGAAACGAAAACAGCGTTCATGCGTACGTACGGCCTACCGTCTCCATGAACAGTATATTTCTTTCATTTACTGATTTATTATATATATATGTATATTATGAATATATATATATATATAAATCACGTTTTATATTCTGGAATTAAGTAATCATGATCTAAGTAATCATATGAATAATTACAAGTCAAAACACGGACGACAAATGAAACAATTTTACCCAAAACACTCTTTAACATGGAATTTACAAAAGAACGGGTAATATAAAGTCATAAGTGAACCATATATGATATCATAACAATGAATATGATTCTGTAATAAGTCAATGACATTATTTAAATCATTATACAGGAGGTTCGGACACTTACGAAGCAAATCGGACCTATAGAAAGGGAAATGTCACAATCTCATTTTTATCCGAGATTGTTTATACTTTGGTATTTACTAGGGTGTATTTTATCATCCACAACCATGTTTCCTCAATATGTAATCTTATTTCCATCCACCTACAATTATTTAAATCCATTTTTACCCTTTGGTGAGTTTTTATTAAAAGAAATGAAAGGAATCTTTTGGCTTTTTTCGTACGAGGTACTTTTTGACTTTTCTGACAAAAGTATGAGAAGAATGTTTTTTTAACTTATACGGCATGAATGAATTTTTAAAACATTATTTCCAAGAAGCTTCCTTTACAAGTTTTCATGTTTATTTTTAATCAACTTCTTTTAGTTATAATTTTATGACATGTTAAGAAATGAAAAGTGTTTTTGATGTAGAAAGGATATTTTCCTGAAGAATGGAGTTCAAGTGTTTTATAAAAATTATTTTCCATCTAAGATAATAAAGGGTTCTGTTTTTACCCCTATTATTACATTGATATGACTATGTTGTGATGGATATATTTTTATTAATTCCTTTATCTTATATGAATTGTTTTATGATGTCACGATGTTTAAGATTCCCATTTTTATTACATGGGTTACGCAATGATGTATGATTTATGATTTTGTGGCACATATAAGAATGGTATCATTATGAGATGGGTGGGACCTATATCTCCCTCCAATGCATTGGGTAAAGATTTTATATCTCATGAGATAGACATGGCTGGAACGGTAGGTTATACCGGTTCAGTGAAACAGGACTGAAACGAGGGTGACTCGGTTCAGAAAGGGACTTTGTCCACTAAGATAGTCTTGGCAATGGGTCTTGACTAACAAGAAATGATTCTTTATTATTATGTGTGTATGCCACAAAGTTTCATGTTTTAAGTTATGATTATTGGGATTTCATTTCACTACTATGATTTATCCCATGTTATGAAATTATGCTCTCTTTTGCAGGTTAAGATTTCCAAAATGTTATGTTCTTATGAATATGATGTGATTGATATTTATTTTGTTTACCCTTACTGAGAATTTGAGCTCACCCTTTTATCTTTTCTTTTCCCCAGGATATAAAGAAAGTTCTTAGGTAAAAAAAGGGAAGATCTTTATGGGAGATGTCGAAGATCTTTCACCACGATTAGAAGATTATATTCTGAGTTTCCAAAGACACTAAACTATTACGATCCTTGTGTGTGTGTTTTTGTTATGTACTAAGTATTCCGCAAAATTAATGTAATGTCCATGTACATCAGGCTTCGGGTCTCTACAGTTGGTATCAGAGGAAAGGTTTAGTCAACCTTTGGAAACTAGGATGCGAAAGCGTTAGTGAGATCCTTAGAGATATTTCTAAGGTATGTCTAGGGATGTCCCTAAGGATAAGTATACGTATAAGATACAGTCCTAGAACTACGGTAACGATCATAGAATTTAACCTAAGAAGATAGATATTGAGGAAACTCCCCCTTTATAATGTTGTTTTCCCTAGCATGATTTTTTCCTCCCACACTATTCTTTTTGGGTTTTAGATGATGGCTGGAACCCGAAGGAACCGTGTTGATCAATGCAATGGACAATGTAATGATTGTCCTCCTGAACAAACAAATGTTATGGGATATGGAGTGCAAAATCTTATTGCTATACTTACACAAGCTATGAATCATTCTTGACTTCCAAATGAGCAGAGAAGGGAACAATATTCTATTGAGTCCTTCATGAGGCAACGTCCACTTTCTTTCAGTGGGACTTTCGATCCACTTTTTGCTGAACAATGGATCAGTACCACTGAAAAGATATTTTCAGTTCTTCAATGTTCTGAACATGATAAAGTCATCTTAGCAGTTTATCGTTTGGAAGGTGAAGCTGATCAATGGTGGAATCTTATCAAGAATAAGAGGCCAAGAGATGAAATTGAGTCCATGGAATGGGACGAGTTCAAGAACTTGTTTTTCAGTAAGTACTTCCCTCGTATTCTTCGAACAAAGATGGAAAAGGAGTTTCTTGAGCTGAAGCAGAAGGATGATGAATCTGTTGGTATATACAAAGAAAATTTTACAAGACTTGAAAGGTATGCATCTGGCATTATCATCCAACCTGAAAGTAAAGTTGATCGATTTTTCAGTGGTTTAAAACTAATTCTTCGAAGGGCATTAGCTATAAGAGACTTCAGTAGCTATGAAGAAATTGTGCGTTGTGCTATCAAGGTAGAAATGGAAGTTGGTGTTACATATCCATCTCATGGTTTCGACAAGAAACGAAAGATGGAGTTCAAGGAGAAATCTCAGAATAATGGTGAAAAGAAGATGAATGTTTCCTTATGCTCAAAGTGTAGAAAGAAGCATGGTGGATATTGTCTTAAAGGGACTAGAAAATGTTTTAAGTGTGGAAAAGAAGGTCATCGAGCAGCTGAGTGTCGAAGTAATGGAGAAAGGGTTTCTAATGATGTGAATAAAGCAAACACTGCAGAGAATGCACCACCAACACTTCAATGCTTCAAGTGCAAGGAAATGGGGCATTATGCTAATAAATGCCCTAATCCAAGGGGCAGTGATGATCGACATGAGCAACCGCTTAAGGAAAAGGACAAAGGTAAGTCACATGTGATCACTATTGGAGATGTTGAATATGATAACGATGTGGTGGAATGATTAAGTGTTTATGTAATGGGATTCTAGAATAATGTTGTATATAGTATCGTGCAATATTGGAGTATTTATGTTTTGGTCTATTGTGGTTTTCAATAATTTTATGGCATCGGTAACCATGAAAAGTGAATGAAATATTTTTGGAAAGTAGATGATATGCACATAATGAAGGGAAAACGAGAAAATGAAAATATTTGACAGTATTCATGAGCTCATGATTGATATAAGGACTAAGTGATATCATGGTTTGAGTATATAGAATTTTGAGTATTTTGGTATGTGGAAGGTGTTAACTTTTAACTGCATTCATGTTTTCACTAAGGTTCAATGGGTATTCAAGAGAATACATGATTAAGGCCTTTGAATGTTTGGAATGTGACCAACAAAACATATCTTATGATATATGGAGATCAACGATGGTATTAAATCTCTGGTAATAGTTTTCACTATATTATGAGAGTGGACTACAGTATTATGGATAAGCCTAAAGATTGGAATGGATTATGTTGGACATAAGTTAGTATTGTTTAAGGATAGAAGTTTTTTCGATATTATTGATGGGATGTTATAGTAATATAGTTTTAGAAAAAGGACAACCTGCAGGACGGGCGACAGCCAATCGCGTCGGACAAGGCCGTGGGAATCGAAACCACAACCGAAGTGCGACTGGCCTTTATCGCCTACCACTGGCCTACAGGAAGTCCCTGTTTAGTAGAAACTAGTTTTATTATATTAAGCAGTATGATATATGAAGTATAAGTCCATTTTAGGAACCATATATGATTAATCTCACTATAAAATGACTTGTGTATATTTAATAACTTTTTCTAACCTTTTGTTTGAGACAGATGGAATGACCCGTCATTCTATCACATGATCTGCTAACACTTCACGAATAACAAATTCAACTTCATTTATTTAAGAGATGAAGTGGAAATTGTTCAAGGCACGAACAACAGTGAGATTGTACCAAAATAAAGTAAGTATTTATTCTAATTCAAATTCTTCAACTTATTGAGACGATCTTGAAAACTAAAAATGTTGTCCTAGTGCTCTTATATCTGATTAATCATATGGTACCTTAGATTGTCACAAATTTATGGATTTGTGATTGTTGGCTTTTCCATAGCCATGTTCTCTACCACTGTCCATCAGAACATGATGGTTAGAATTTTCTTCCATATCCATATTTTCACATATGTGGAATCCCAATGATTAGTTTATTTGGGTAATCGTTACATTTCATACTTTAGTTTTTAAAGCCATGTTTTGGTATTCCTTTTTACGATGTGGGATTCTATCAAAAAAACATTCGAATAGTAAACAATTTATAACCCTGACGAATTTCAAGGGCGAAATTCATTTTAAGGGGGGTAGAATGTAACACCCCTAGATTTTATGATAAAATATTCATTTTAATTTCATTAATGTCTTGTGTTGTATGCTACACCAAAAGGAGCTTGCACAACATGCATCCTTGACTTGTCTGGCACGCAATCGCGATCTTCCTCGATAGCGTGTGTAGTACGCAATAATGAGTTTCACTAAACATCGATATGCTATTAAAAAATTATTAAAACTAGCCATTATGAATAGTAATAACCACTTTTTGAAATTTTGTAAATTTTATTTTTCAAAATGGAATTCATTTTTGGATTCGGAGTATTGAATTTAGCCTAAGGTGAAATTTTGGTACTTTTCGGATAACTTTCATATTCTGATAAATAGTGAAAATTACTAAATTATAATTAAAAACAACTTTTTTAATCGAAATAATTAATATTGATAAATTAATAATTTGAGTGGTTTTAAAGTATATTTAGAATAGATTTTTACAATTTAATACAATTTTGGTCATTGGATGTAATTTCACATTTAAATCAGTCATAATCATGTGTCAATCTTTTGATAGTTATTATCTCTTAAGAAGACGCTATTTGTTTTGACGACGGGAATTAATTTTTAAATTAATTAATGCAAATTATATGTTTTGAATTTGATAAAATAGACATCATTTTTGAATTCATAATAACAAATATAGCTTAGATCTAATTTTTGGTATTTTTCTGGAAACTTTCATTTTTTGATGAATAGTGAAACCACTAAGTGGTAGTTAAAAAACTGAATTTTTCATATAACATAATTTTACCGCTTCTGTGAGTATAATTTCGAAAATCCGAGAGACACGGTTAATATCAAGGACTAAAATGTGGTTCAATGAGATGAAAATAATTTTTGGTGAATAGTAACTTTTGACTTTTTTTAACCACGATTAAAAGTAAATAGGGTAATTAAGGGTCAAGGTGATATTATTATTACCCTAACACATGTCATAATTCTATTGGATAAGTGTAATTCGACCAAAAACAAACTTAGGAATAAACTATGACCATTTAGGCCCACTTGGATTAGATTAGGACATTTATTATTAATTTATTTAAAGAAGGGTTAAAAGAGTTAAAATCAAAGTGTATTTACTAAAACATTTTTAATATGGAGCTATACATAATATAAATTCGACTATAAATATTCATTAGAAAAATAAAAATATTTCCTACATAATGGTATTTTATTTGTAATTTTTAGACATTAAATAATTTAAGTTATTTATGACACAACGATGATGCAGTAATTATCTTATTAATGAAATATTGACATAATTGATGTTATAAATACCCAAATAAATATAATTTGAGACTTTTTATGAATTCCAATAATTTTATAGGTCAATATGACATGTTATTATTGATTTAATTAACTTTTTTCGAACTTATCATTCTGTTATGAGTTTCACAAAAATCAATTACTAAATAGTGTCAAAATTGACATAAAATTGTTTTTAAAACAAATATTATATTATTAATTGTTATTTTATTCCTAAAAATCTAAGGTTCGGCCAAATGACATAGATAAGGTTATATATAATAATAATAATAAACAATTTGGGGGTCCTTTTGGCTTCTTATAGTAAGTTTATTAACCTTATTGTGTAAGAAGACAAGAAGACACGGTAAAAGTAAAATTATTTAACTTAATGTTAAATCTAAATGATAAAGTTAAAATAGGAACCTAAACTTGTCTAAATTATATTGGATGAGAGGATTGCGACCCATCCCCACCTTAGCCTATAAATAAATCAATTTGGAGCTATTTAAAACCGAACATGACTTTATAATAAAATAATATTTTTAGTTATTCCAAAGGTGCCCCTCTCCTCCCTTATAAAAGGACACCTCCTCCCTCTCTTCCTCACACAACTTTGAGCCTTCAATCTCGGCCAACCCCTGCCAAATTATCTTCTCCACTTCCCTAGAAACATCCTAGAGGTTCTGGTATTCCTCAAATACCAATTTTAGTGCCCTAAGAGGAGGTCTCAAAGAGGCGCTTCAAAGAAGAGGTAATTTCCGTTACCGATTCTTTCACCTTTATTTCTTCTTCCACTTCATCTTCTTAGGTTGTTTCATTATGAAGTAATAACATAAGTATCAATCGTATACTTATATGTTATTATAAGTATGAAACAATCCTATTTCATCATCTATCCATCCTACGGAAAATGAAATCACCGCGCGTGCGTACGTACGAAATACCGTCTCCACGCCGTGGTGAAATCTATTTTCCACCACCACCTTACTTGGATGGGTATAATGGTGTAAATAATAACTATATATTATTATTTTAAAGTGATATTGATTCTGAAATAGTATACATACACTCCAATACAGTCCCACGATCATGAGAACGATATCATCGCTTGTGCGTACTTACGGACTACAGTCTCCACAACGCGATGAGATTCATTCTACACTTTAACCATTCATGAATGATTATAAAGTATATATAATAAGTAATCATGAAATATATGACATAATAATGATACTGGATTTATGTGTATATATATGAATGTCATCTACTTAATTCCGTTCAACTCAATAAGGAAACGAAAACAGCGTTCATGCGTACGTACGGCCTACCGTCTCCATGAATAGTGTATTTCTTTCCATTTACTGATTTATTATATATATGTATATTATGAATATATATATATATAAATCATGTTTTATATTCTGTAATTAATTAATCATGATCTAAGTAATCATATAAATAATTACAAGTCAAAACACGGATGACAAATGAAACAATTTTACCCAAAATGCTCTTTAACATGGAATTTACAAAAGAACGGGTAATATAAAGTCATAAGTGAACCATATATGATATCATAACAATGAATATGATTATCTAATAAGTAAATGAAATTATTTAAATCATTATACAGGAGTTTCGGACACTTACGAAGCAAATCGGACCTATGGGAAGGGAAATGTCACAATCTCATTTTTATCCGAGATTGTTTATACTTTGGTATTTACTAGGGTGTATTTTATCATCCACATCCATGTTTCCTCAATATGTAATATTATTTCCATCCACCTTCAATTATTTAAATCCATTTTTACCCTTTGGTGGGTTTTTATTAAAAGACATGAAAGGAATCTTTTGGCTTTTTTCGTACGAGGTACTTTTTGACTTTTCCGACAAAAGTACGAGAAGAATGTTTTTTAACTTATACGGCATGAATGGATTTTTAAAACATTATATCCAAGAAGATTCCTTTACAATTTTTCATGTTTATTTTTAATCAAATTCTTTTAGTTATAATTTTATGACATGTTAAGAAATGAAAAGTGTTTTTGAATTAGAAAGGATATTTTCCTCAAGAATGGAGTTCAAGTGTTTTATAAAAATTATTTTCCATCTAAGATAATAAAGGGTTCTGTTTTTACCCCTATTATTACATTGATATGACTATGTTGTGATGGATATATTTTTATGAATTCCTTTATCTTATATGAATTGTTTTATGATGTTACGATGTTTAAGATTCCCATTTTTATTACATGGGTTACGCAATGATGTATGATTTATGATTTTGTGGCACACATAAGAATGGTATCATTATGTGATGGGTGGGACCTATATCTCCCTCCAATGCATTGGGTAAAGATTTTATATCTCATGAGATAGACATGGCTGGAACGGTAGGTTATACCGGTTCAGTGAAATAGGACTGAAACGAGGGTGACTCGGTTCAGAAAGGGACTTTGTCCACTAAGATAGTCTTGGCAATGGGTCTTGACTAACAAGAAATGATTCTTTATGATTATGTGTGTATTCCACAAAGTTTAATGTTTTAAGTTATTATTATTGGGATTTCATTTCACTACTATGATTTATCCCATGTTATGAAATTATTCTCTCTTTTGCAGGTTAAGATTTCCAAAATGTTATGTTCTTATGAATATGATGTGATTGATATTTATTTTGTTTACCCTTACTGAGCATTTGAGCTCACCCTTTTATGTTTTCTTTTCCCCAGGATATAAAGAAAGGTTTTAGGTAAAAAAAAGGGAAGCTATTTATTGGAGATGTTGAAGATCTTTCACCACAATTAGAAGATTATATTCTGAGTTTCCAAAGACACTAAACTATTAAGATCCTTGTGTGTGTGTTTTTGTTATTTACTAAGTATTCCGCAAAAGTAATGTAATGTCCATGTACGTCAGGCTTCGGGTCTCTACAGTGGGGAACCAATGGGTCAGGTCCTATCAGAATATAAATAATGTGGTCTCCAACATTCAATTTCAAAAAAACACATATCTGGATCATTAAAAACTAATTTCCTATATATTTACATCCACCACACTCCATGAAAAAACTGAGCATTTGATAACCCAATATTTTTGGAAAATGATATTTTAGAAGTATGTGATTTTTTTGATATATTATATTTAATGTAAAAAATTTCCTATATGTCTAATTATTTATTAAATTATTTGTAAATAATATATAAAAAACAAGTTCTCTTTAATAAGTTAAATATTAAATAAAAAATTATAATAACTCATAGTTGAAAACTTAATATTAGGGATTTCTTATTTTGGTGTTACAAGTGAGATGGTATTTTTTTTAGTAAATTCATTTTATTGGGTGGTTATGGGGAGACATAATTTATTGTAACGTTTTATATGTGGAAATTGATGTTCTTGAGTCATGTTAAGCTTGATTCAAACTCATTTAAGCAAATCATTATTCAGTATAAAATTTAATTTGAATAGTAAAATATGTCTACCCATATAAACTAATATAAAATCATAACCTATATAACAAGTTAAATGAAATGAAATTTCAACGAAACACATGTATCCCAGATAAAAAAACTAATATAACCCACATAATAAAGTCAAATGTAAAAAACCGGGAAAGATTGTTGTTAGGGAGGCATGAAAACCATACCTGTAAATTTTTTAGATGTTCCTTGATCACCTAATTGATGTGTTAGGAATATTTTATTTTTATAATATCAATAAATATATTTTTAAATTTAAAAAACATAAATAGATATTAAGGGTTATGATAAGTCAACCCAATCCTAATCTATAAATTATTCATCTCTAACTAGTTGACCCAATTACAACACAACCCGATTTATAATCAACTATGAAAAGGATTATTCTTGTGTTCATAGGTTATAAATCCTTGTAATATTATAAATTTCTATCATATTTTAGAATCATTTTGTAAAGAGATATAGAATATTTATATACCTTCCTCAGTGAAATATTTCTTCTAGAATCTATTAACATGTTTTTTCTAGTGAGGAGTTATCTAAATAACAAACACATTTCATCAGGAATTTTATGTATAGTTTGTAACTATACTAAAAAATAGTATGAATTCATTTTTTATGTGTGAAAATGTAAAATAATTTTTTTGAAAATGGAGGAACCAAATTTCATCGATGTTTAATCAATTTCTGTTGTTGAACATATTTTCAGTTGGTATAAATCTCTTGAAATAATATATTCTTATGATTATTTCACTATTTGATTTTTTTGGATGCAATATAATGATATTTTTCACCCAACACATTTTACCTTAGATTGATAGCTTTAGTAAATGAGTGGTGTATTGAATGTTTGGGAATGTTTAGGGGATGATGTGTTTTAAAGATCAATGACTTTTCATGTCGTTCATTGATACCTACATTAGGAATAGAAAAAGATAATGACGATACTGTAACTTTTAATGGTGATTGAATTTCTTGCAGTTTTTTTTATAAAGAACATAAAGGGGGGTTTTTTATTTTTTCATATTTCCCTATATGTAATTTCTAATCGATATGTGGTAGAAGCAGTTGTAATTTATAGATGTTTGGGGTTTGTGAGGGATCTAGGTTGGTGTAATACTATTATGGAGTTGGATTTTGTTGTGATGATATACTTTATTAGCTTTTTCTTGAATTGGGAACACAAATAAATTTATGAAAAAACCCAACACACATTCCGAAAAACCCTGGATTGGAAACTTGTTCCAATGGAATCAATTATTTCTCAGTGGCAGTTAATTCTCATGAAATGAGAATAAATTGATGACTTAAACCTAGAAATATGGATTGAAAAATCAATAAATTGGAATTTCATGGTATAAAGTAAACAGTTAAAGAAAATTATATTATCTATAAAATGTATATATCAAATATGTTCATGTCATGAAAATAATAAATACCAATTAATAAAAATAGAGAAATAATAATAGAAGGCTATAGCCCCCCAAGCGATACCCATCCCTTCATGCCTTATTTATTTAGTGCATGGCATGAAGGCCCATGGGCATGAATCCCATTACATGGTCCAAAGGCCTACAAACATCCCCAAAGGCCTAGTGTATAGTTATTCCTATATCATTGCTATGTCATTTTCTGCTTGTGCATTGACTATGTCAACTCATGCCTGTGTCATATCTGCTTCTCTCCCAGCCTGCATTATTCCAATGTCACCGTATGCTATTGGAAATTCTCTCCCACATAGATTTGAACATGGGAATGATGCCGAATTACAATGAACATCCACCACTGAGGCACAACCCAACTCAAAAAAAATATTTTATGATACATAATGAAAAGTAGAAGGAAAAAAGGATGGGACATAAAGATTACTATATAAATAAATGAAAGAAAAAACCAAGACCACAATTTTATGGGGATATGAATAAGATCACCACATACTAGAACCAATATATTTGATACATGAATATGATATCAATTGCTACGACCATGTAAAAATTAACATTAGACCAATAATATGATTATTGTGAGAATTAAATTATAGTTTTCATCCATCCCACCTGTCATTCATATTGTATATATATAAAGTCTTAATTCATGTATAAAATTAAAAATAATTTTTTTTTCATTCAAAAAATAAGAAATGTTTTAATGAAATGTGATACTATTTATTTTTTTCATAAAGAATTTTTTTTAATAAAATATCATCATAAACACATTTAATGTAGATTCACATGAAATATGATGAAACCCTTTTAAATGAAAATTATTTCATATATATATGACATTTTTAATGTAGTGTTACTTGGTACTGGAAAATTATAATTCCCACATTAGTGGACACTATCATAACCTATGAGATCAAGGGGAAAATATATGCTAAGTTTATATATAACCTATATAATGAATGACATGTAATAGATATAAAAAATGTTACCTAACACTCATTATTATCCTTACTATCCTAATCGAGGGAATAATATCATAAATAGTGAAAATATCATCTCATGGCCCCTAGCTAGATTATGATCATAACCTAGTGCATCTTATATCTTCATATATCCAACCTATTTACCCCTGGATTTATATGATACAAAAAACATAGATGAGTCAAACTAAAAATTACATTAGATTTTATAATAAAAATCACAAAAAAAAACACCCTCACCTTTTATACCCTCATAACAATCATCCACAAGTCCACGGATAATAATTTTATCTATAAATATACTAGATCTACTACATCCAGAGTTGACAATAAACATGGAATCAATAAACATTTCTTTTTTCTATAACATGTGGGGAATATTTCAAGGCCTTATTATCTTTATAAAAGTAATTTATAAGTGAAAATAGGTAAAAATAATTATTCCTTCTAAAACTGAGCCACTATACATAGTTTAAAACCAAAATATAAAAATTCTATTAAAGCATCAATCATTTGATTGAATTTCACTCATTTTAGAAGACCAATCACACATATATTTGATGAAATATTTAAATTATTTTATTATAAGATATAAAAAAACTTAATTTTTGGAATATTAATTTCAAAGTTCAATCAAAAAATTTTGTAAATGATTTTCTAGTGTGTATATCCAAAGGAATGTTATATTTGAATTAATGTGAAACCACTTTAATATTTTCAAAAACCCATAGGATATTATTGTTAGTTAATTTAAAACTCCTCAAACATGTATAAAAAATAACTTGTAATAAATTTTTATATTAGAATACCCATAATAAATTAAACCAACTTTTAATAAAATTTCCTTTCAAGGCCAAGGTAAAAATCTATCTCTACATTGTCCCAGATGTCCTATAATACTATGTTTAGACCACAAGATCACTAACACACCAAAACCCATAATTAAAAAATGGGTGAAATTTAAAATCTAGGTCACCACAATTATGCTAGTGTGAGGAACAAAATTTTAAATGGAGAATATTGGAAGATGAAGACACATGGAGAGGTTTTCCTTTAAAATTTCCCCACAATCATGATGAAATCCCATGGGAGATGACCTTGGTAGGAGAGAAAATAAGTGGGAGTTCAAAGAGCTGTCAAGTAGAATGTGGGAGGGAATAAGACATCATTGGACTTAATTTGAGTATAGAAAAGGGTAATTTTTCATTATTAATGAGTTAGTGGATATTACAAGGTTTTCTCATATGTTATGAAAATATGTTCATAAACTATGAAAGAATCACTAAAGGGCCTAGTTAATGGAACATTGAAAGGTGAATAATTTTACTGATTGTTTTAAATTTATTTAATTAGAATGAACACCAACTAGATGACAATAATATGGTTTCTATAAACCATGTTCAAGTTAGGCGCTATTGCCACTATGAATGAAATCTATCACAAGTTTTCTATTAGGATTTTCATGATTTGGACCAAACCGCGTGCTACCCATGTGGTCAAACTATTTGTGATCAAAATTAAACTCTAATGTTCTATAATTAAGGTTTATCCCATCATTGTCCCAAAACTAGGTTTTCGAAAAAATTATTTGAATGAAATAATACAAAAAAACTCGATGGGTTTTATTTTTATTGGAAATTGAATAGACACCCAATGACAAGATTAACTATAAATAAGAAATTAAAATAATGAGGTTATCAATGATTTATTTGTAATAATTCTCTCTAAAATAATTAATTATTCCAATTTTTAAAAAGATCCATTTTATCTACAATATCTGTCGATGTTCATCTACTAACAAATATAAAACATGAACGAACAGAAACTGTGGAATTAAAATGAGTATACTCAGAACACATAGTTAGTCATTAACTAAATTGAGTTGAGAAAACTGTATGGACTCAATTTCTTGATATATAAGATGTCTTTAGGACCAAAGGAAAACCATGATATAGATATGTTACTATCAAAATTATGATTCAACTAATAGAATATTAAATCAAAAAAATAAAAAATTAAAATTTGGTGACTCCTAATTATATAATGTAAAATATTTATGATACCTATAATTTTATACTATAAATCTTGTGGAACCTCTATAAATAAATTAATTCTCAATACAGCATAATATGCTATAAGTGGGGAATGGTCAGGCAAGGACATGTGATTGGCCTCTAAATAACAGAATTATATTATTGGATAGAACAATTCAGAAAATCATCGATATAACCCTAAGTGATTACTATATGCTGATATCCCCATAAAACTATTAATATTTGTCTTTATCTAAACAACAAACCACCAAAATACTCATGAAATGAAAAAAAATAAAATTTATTAAAAGAATGACTCATTCGGTAGGGAAGATAAGAACAAAAAAACCTTCAAAATTTACCATAAATCATTTCTACCATAGTAGATTTCTGAAAAATAAGAAGCACCACCATAACAGAAACCTTTCAATACTAATGTCACACCTAAGAATTTCTCTAAAAGAATGTAGAATGAATATACTATATAACCCCTTGTTTCAACAACCAAATTTCAATGACTTGTTTTAACTCACATTTCCTTGATTCAAACATCATATACAACACCTATTTGTTAGTGGTGTACTATTCTATTTAGGTATCCTGATAAAATTAGATCCACTCGTCATATCATACTTTACTAATTCTTTTTAAATTTAATTGATAATAAATAAAACTTCCATCGGAATAACTATCCACTAACCTCTCTAGAAACATTGATCTCTTAATGATTCATCCTTGGGTAAAAACAGAAGGTAAAATACAATCTCTGAGAAACAATTATCAAATTATAACACGGATATATCACCTTTTTTAGGAAATAAAACCCAATTATATTTAATTTTTTCATTTCATCGGGTAAGATCCTATAAATAATAATTTCTCTAAATTTTTCTATGAATGATCATATATAGGTATCATCCAAATGATTGACTTCAAATACCTCCCTATTGGGACCTCATAAAAAAAACTAGTAAACTTTTTTATAGGGAATTTAGATGCTTCATTTGGAAAAAAAATTCATAATATTATCAATAAGTCATAATTTCATTAAGAGTCTTATTTCTTAAATAAGTGAGGTGTATTTTGTTTTTTTTATTCCGAAAAAACCCACAATGTTGAAGTAAAATCAGAATGACACTATGCTCTCTGACTGAACTATAGGGTCCAACTAGTTAGGGAAGGCCTTGATCAAACAAATCGGATGTATATGGAAATCCCTCATTGATACCTAACAAATTTTGATTGATAATATATTGGGGTGTATTATAAAATAATAAAAAGATAATTAAAATTCAAAATGCACAATAATTATAAATCAATTAGAAATGAATAATCAAATCATAAAATACAATTAAGGGTCAACATCAAACTCAAATGATTTTTTAAAAATATACCTATAAATAATTATCGTTGTTTTAAAACACCCACTTAAACATATTTTTATAATATATTTTAAAACCCCTCAAACACCCCTTTCCAAAAATTTCATAATTAATCTAATTCAAAAACAACAACAAAAACTACTCATTAAACATCTTCTAAAAATTCCTAAAATACGTTTATTAATATCCATTTTTTAAAATAACAACATGTATAATCTAAAATTCATTTCAATCTCAACACATTTCAATAAAAATACATTATTTTTAATAAAATAATGTTCTTTTTTAGTATAAATCCATTGATTTCATTATAAAAAATATTAAAAGAATTAAAAGATCTCAAAAAACAAAAATTAAACAACTAACACATCCAAACTCGTTGATATGAAAGAGAAAATAAAATAGGAAAATTTAAATAATAAAAAACAAAATACTTGAAGAGGAATAAATTTTACATAGTTTTATTGTGCGATCTAGCCAACTATTTTCCAACAGTGTGAAGCTTACTCGGAGTCATCGAGAGAGGTTATAATAGTCAGGACATGGTTCTCCTAATAGTACACAATAATTGTGAGACTATGAATTCCATATAAAATACTATTTTAAAAAAATATAATAAATTTAACACATATATTCAAAAAAAATATAGGGAACTAATATAATAAATACCAAATATCATGAAAAAATTAAGAACCAGACTTAAATTCTGGGAACACATATCTTGTATTGCATTAGAATGCCAAGTTTCGACCCAAAAATGTGTTATTAGGAACCTACTAATGAACATAATCTTAAATTATGAATATCGTTTCTCATCTCTTCTATAAACCCAAAATAAAAATATAGAATCCATAACCTAGAAACCATAAGAACATAGGGTATGATAATTTTTTCAATAACATATTTAGGACAATGCAAATTTGGGAACTCCAGATGGCCTTTGACATACCCAAGGTAAGCTATCGATCTCCCAGGGAAGGAAACTAGTTTCAAGAAAATATATAGACAACATTGGTAATAACATCACCTAAAAAGTTAAGAGACAAAGGATGTGTACTCAAAATATTTTCATGGATAATTTATACATAAGTGTGGAATTCCAAAAAAACAAATTTTACAAAATAACATGTAAACTAAACATTGAATAGGGAAAATAGGTGCATGATGTGACAAAAATTATAACTTGTATAATGAAAAATAAAATGCTAAAATAAACAGAATATAATAATAATATAAGTAAAATAATAAGTGGAAAAATTTGAAGAGTGGCATTCCAGAAAGACCAAAACATAATGGAACCAAGATAAATAAATGAATGAATAAAATATGGGCACCATCTTCTTTTACATGTGGAACATCTATACTTTCTACAAACACTAAACCCAAACCATCATTTTTATATGTAACACCACATCCAAGAAGAAATGAATACTAGATCTATAATATATTATGTCCGGGTAAAAAATCAAAATTTCCATCTTCTCCACATCCCATACTTACCCTTTAGAGAAAAAATACTTTAATTATAGTTTTAAAATACATATTTAAATATTATATTCATTCATTTCCAAACAATTAAAATTTTATTGACATTAAAAATTATTCCCTTCTATTATTCTACAAAAAATATATTATTTTGTAAAATATCATCATGAATACTTTATAAAAAAGAGGAATTCTATATGATCAAAAAAAATTTGATGAAAAGGAAAGTATATTAAAACATTGAGATTTTTATGTATTATTACATAATGATGGAAAAATATAATATACAAAAAACATCAAGGAAACCGATGAGGTCATTGATAATTGTAAAAAATACTTGAAATATGTAATATAATGAATTATTTGTATCAAATACCAAAAAATCCTTTAATAACAACGGATATTACCATCACAATCCATATGAAGGTGTATAATACAATGATTAGTGAAAGTAAATCTTACGACTGCTAGCATATCATGTTTATAAATCACTATTATGTGTTCCATTAAAATCCCCACCTTGATGTCCATGGATTACCATAATAAGGGAATGAAATTAAATTCAAGAAATAATAATATTATAGAATATAATAGAAATTATAAACATGTGAAACCCTCACCTCTGAAACCCCTATAATAAAAAAGTCCCTGTCAATCAAGAAGTCATTTATATATAATGATACATATTCCCCTACACCATCCACTGTCCATACACTATCCATACATGTGTTATCAATATAAATTTTATTTTTCCTTGTAAAAACTCCATGTTTCAGGGGATTACTATATTTACTAAAACTAAATCGAAATTTATAATCATGCCAAATGATTATTCTTAAGAAACCAATATTAAAAACTCATTTTTGAAACAAAATATAGAAATTACATCAATGATTAAGTCATTATATAAAATTTAACTCATTTTTAAAGAACATGAACAAGATTATATTTTTAATTAACTCCATTAATGTAATTTAAAATCCAAATACTCAATCATAGAGAGTATATCTATTTCACTAAACAAACCGGTAATTTATGGGATCATTTAGTATGAATGGACTTTATGAAAACTGCATACAAGAAAAAAGTGAAATCACATTTTCATTTGATGAAATAAGTTATATAAAATTGATAGTAAATATTAAATTAATAATTTTACATTAAAACAATTATAATTCATAATAATAAATACTATGATCAATTTAATAGACAACAAACCATTACTATCATCACTTTTTAAAACTGAGCTGAAAATCTATGTTAAAAGGGTCAAAGGGAGTCTAAAATACAAATAGAGTAATTCATCAACAATTAAACATAAATACACCAAATAAAAATCGATATATAGGTAACTATATGTCACTAAGACATTAATAGGGAATGTAATGAAAGAGGAATGGAAGAATAATAGAGAAAGATTCTATGAGTGGTTTACTGTGAAAAATCCTCCTCAAACATAATGAAATACCAACTGGTATGACCTTATTAGGGGAGATAATTGAGAGGGAAAGATCCAAAATCTAAGGTTGTAGAATTAGGGAGAAAATAATCCCCCATTGGATTTAATATGAATAGATAAACATGCTAATTTTATACTTTTAATTCACAAGGAAACATTGAATGGTTTGGACTCATGGTTTTCCAAACATTCCACCAACTATGCGAGCCTGTTGGAAAGCCCAGTGTATGGTTCAGGGGTATGCGACAAGGTTCAAAAAAATTGATCCATCATTAACATTGTCACTAATAAAAACTATAGTCAAGTATTATGATTGGTGTAAGGTTTATACTAACTGTGTGTATGATATGCACCATTACCCATATGTAAATTTTTTTCCCACAGTCTGTCCAGATTTTTGAATAGTTTTTCCAAATTATTATTTACCACTTCAAACAAAATGTGCATGAAAAAAATGAACTAGAATAACCCATATGCAAGGTTCATCATCATTCCATATAAAATGAACTCAAACCTACAATAAAAAGAAAAATATCCTTAAAACATTAAATATTTAATTTTCCTCAGAAATAAATAAAAAATAAAATATTAAGATTATGGATTGAAAAATAAACAAATTAAATGGGATTCCAAGGTTTGTGTGTAGTCATTTCTAGGAGAACTTCTTTCACTATTCTGGGGAATTTATTACATAATATTTTTTTCAAACTCTTTATTTTATCAATATAGTTTTTTTTTGTTAAAAGGATTGTTATATAGTAGATCTACATGTTTCCATATTTTTTAGAAATTATAAATTTTTCTTTGTATGTGTTTGTTCCATCACTATCTATTTCTATTATACTCAATTATTTCATATTTAAAAATTTTATATTTATTTTATCAAAGAATTATTTTCTCATTCATAAAATATAAAAAAATTAAATATAACACTCATAATTTTTTTTTAAATTCAATTCTTAATAAATAATATTTGATATGTAGGTTTAATGAAAAAAAATATAATGTAATTTAAAAAAAGATAAATAACAATAAAAATTTCTCTTATAATTGTTGAAAATATTTTTTTAGAACTACTAAAATTTTATTATTTAGTATAAAAACTTGAAAATAAAAACTATAATTATTTATTATTGAAAAAACATTAGACCATATTAAACATTTTATTTATTAAGATCATGTTACATTTTAAAAAATCACTAAATATTATAAACTATATATTTTATCCTCCTAATATTTACCCATTTAATGATAATGTGCATATCTAATTGTTAAGTCATTAGTAATTTTACTATGGGACATGTAAATGATTATCCTTTATTTAGTCTCACTATTAGAATAATTGGTAGTTTCACAATAGTTTTTAATTATGTTAGTCCTCGTCAATTATGAGGATGAAAAATAATGGTGTGTATCACTATTCTAATTTTGTCTGTTAGGATGAAAAAAATTGGTTTATTTTGGATTCTTCTATTTTTCTATATATTATAATGATGGATATTCATTTCTAAAATAAGTTCCTTTTGTTTAAAAGACAAAAAATAACTTGAAAATATATTTTATCATTTATAAAAATATAAAATTAGAATATTTGGATTTTGAAGCCAAAACAATTGGTCATAAATAATGTAAAGGGAGTCACACACTAGTAGAGGGTGTCACCATTGTGTTGTGGAACCAAAAAGTGTCAATGGATGGATTTTTGTGCATGGATTGAGAATTAAGGGGTTATAGATGGATTGGTGATGTTGTAGGTGGAACAATATCATGATATTTTTTATGGAGTCAATGGTCTCTATTTAGTGGTGAAAAATAATTTTATTAGAGACTACCAACTAGTGGTCCCCAATATCCGCTACTATAAAATCTATTTTTTCATATGGGGAAACAAAAAGTTTGATTTGAAATTATATAATAAGATATATTAAGACGTTTATTGTATTCAAAAATTTTAGTGGAAAATATAATACAAATATTCAAAATTAGGTTTTAAAAAATATTATAGTTAAAAATAATTAAACAATATACCTTGTCTGTTTTTTTTGAAATAAATAACTAAAAACACAAGATAAAAATAATTGAAAAATATATAAAAAATACCCTAAAATAAAATTTAAAACTATATGCAATGAAAAATCAATATTAAAAAACATTTTACGAAAGATTATGTCATTTTATAACAAATATATGTCACAAAAACATTAAAAAATAATCATATATGGTATAATATTTTTATTTATGAAAATGTTTTAAAAAAAATTATATGAAATAAAAAATAAATATACCATGACATTACTTAATATACTACTATGAAATCGGTAATGATTTAACAAACTGAAAGGATTTTTTAACATTATGGAAAATAATCCATTATTTTTTCATTTAAAAAAACATATGATAAAATAAGGTAGTAAATAATTATAGATGTTCTATTTATTGATAATTTTTATAATTGAAAACATATTTCATTTCAAAAAATAATTATTTAGTTACAATGAGATACATAATTATTTGAAAAATAAAATATATTTTTTTTAAAAAAAAATTAATTATTAAATTGTCAGACATAGGCAATAGTTATATGAAATTTTATTTAAGACACATAAATTCAATGTATTTTGAAAAAAAATCATTTTATTCATTTAAAATTATAATCGATTAGAAATATTCAATATATTTTGAATTGACAACACAATTATTTATATAAAACTACAATATATAATATGTTAGATATTTATATCAATATTATTGATGGAATAACAATTTTTTCATTTAAAAGATAAATATTTCAAATTTTTTCTCTCAAAAGGATTTCTATTTTAAATAAAAATTTAGAATTATGATGAATTAGTCCAGACGTTAACCTTCCACTTTCCCCTTTTCCTACACATATTTAAAATGATTAATTACATGCAATTCATATGTCTAACACCTCAGAACATCCCAAGACGGTCTATTGAACAAATAAAAAAATAATATAGAATATATTGTATTTTAAAAAAATTAATGATAAGAATAGTGACAGTTTATATAATTATTCCCATTATTAAAGTGTTTGATAAAAAATTATAAAAAATATAAAAAAAAAATTAAAAACATACAATAATATAAATTTATAGTTATAAAACATGTTCCATGAAAATTATATGGGTTTTCAATATTTAATCATCACTCCAAATTAAAAAAATGAGTAACCTGAGTATTCAAAACACCTATATGATTCAAATTATATAGTTATCACCATTATTTATTTAATTAAAATGATAATTATTTATCACTTATTTTTAATAAATACATAACTGTTAATTGGATAATATTTTATAAACATAGAAAAATGAAACACGAAAAAAATGGCTTTTATTATTTTTAATGTAAAACATGATTAATTGAACTATGAGAAGATAGTTTTCTTGAAAAAAAATGAAATATACATTGTAATGTATTATACGCAGCCATACATTTTTTATACTAAATTTCCAACTAATAATTATTTAAAATTTAAATTTAAACATTTATAAATTAATTCAATGTATTTTGAACAAACAACCAAATTATTTTGAAATGAATGATTTTTAATATATTAATAATAATAATGTTAAATATTTTTTGATAATTAAGACACGTTTTCATCATTATATAATGTAAATTATTTTTATTTTTGAATAGAACCTATATATTTTCAACATAATACAATTAATAAATTATGGTCTAACTATAGTATGGTAGGAAGTGTAACTTCTTAATTAAGAAAATGATTATTTAGAACAACATTAATTAGTGTTCCCAACTACTCATAAATCATACAGACATGTATTATTTTGTTTAAATTTCAAAATATTATTTTATTTTAAATAATTACAATTATTATAAATATAAATTCATTTGTTTTTAATTTGATATAGATATTGAATAATAAAAAAATTTAGAATTATATGGTGAAAAAATTAATGAATTTTCTATCTGAATACATTGATTTTTGCAAAATATGAAAAAATATATTTTTTCTTGAAAAAATATTTATTTTTACATTAATTTTTTCAATTAGTAATTAATACATGTAGATAACCTTTTTTTGTATAGCCATTGACTGTTACATCTAATTTTAATCAATTACATGTAATTCAATTTTCATTACACGTGACTATAGTTTTTTATTTTGTAAAAAAATAAATTTATTGATGTAACAATATATATGTAATATATATAAGAGATAACATATATTTATTATTATTTATGAAATATAACATGTTATTAATTTTTATTTTAATCTATCTTGACCCAAATCCCCACGAGTCAAACATGTGTTGGTAATAAAGAAGTGTGTAATCCTTGAAGTGTGACTCCAATATGTCGTCGGATGGTGACTGGATATATGGTTAAATAAAATAAAATATATTATTTATTAACATATTTAATCTCATGAGAAGAAAGAAAACATTTATCATTAACAAACAATATAAATTAAATAAACCGTTATACTGAGAATAATTCATATATTCATGTATTCATGTATTCTTATTTATATAAGGAATATCCAAAGACAAAAGTAAGTGGAACAACACTTGAGAAAATAAAAAATCCACAATAATACACTAATATCCCATGTCACAAGATATTATGGTCCAACTCAATCTCTGAAATTGTATTGAAAATCATAAATAAATGGAATATAGAATTAATGGAGAACATTCATGAGTACTTATTAGGTTAATCCTTAGAAAAAATAACATTAATGTAGAAGAATATTACTAAAATCAAATAACTAATGAAACTAATATGTGTTACATACCTAGGTAAATCTACTAACACATATCAACATAGGTAGAATCTCTGAATGTTTTTAAAATTAAAGTATTGTAAATCATTAAAATAAAGTAATTGACTTATTGTATGACCACTTCTCTACAGATCTGGTCAGCCTTATGTCTCTGCAACATATATCCTAGTGCCTTCATCCCATTCTATATCCTTAATACCAATTCAAACCATAGTCATTAAAATATACCAAAACTATATTCCACTAATATATTCTATTTCACAACATTCAATTGTAATATATCCTCCACTGCACAAGCACAAATAAAAAAATTATATCATGTGAGTGGGAATAGTGAGTAATCTCTTTACACTATCTCATATATGTTAGGGGGTCAACAAATAACCAAAACCTAATATTTAAATTAGTCAAAATATCTATCTTATTCATTGGTGAATAGAATTAAAAACACAAAAAATGAAATATAATTACTACTAGTACCATAATCTGTTTGGCATCGTAAAAAATTAAATTCTTTAAATGTTCTATCATCCACATCAACACTAATAAATAACTAATCAGTCGTCTATCCAAACAGTAGATGTAAACTCATAAACCACATCATTTGCTACAACAGTAAATAGTCTTTTAAAGAAATTCATAATTTGATTACCAATTACCAAAAATATTTAGTATCATATTAAATAATTAGTTAATCATTCATTTCATTGATCAGAATGCATCTTTTACCATTAATATTTAATAATTCATTCCTTAATTAATTTTATATCTATATCCATGGAACAAATATTCATCCAAATATAATAGAATCAAATTCATCATACAATCTTCTCATAGACACCACAGTACCAATGTTACACACTAATTCACAACAAAAAATGTTACATGTATCAAAACATTAAAAGAAAAAGTAACAATAATATCTTATATATGTCAAAAAATTATTATCCCTCAAATATTATACTCATTACAAATAGTTTAACAAATTTCATCAATTAACTCCAAAAATATAAATAATAAAAAGTTACATTAACAAAAATAAATATATTGAGGGTTTTATTATTTCCAACAAAAAAATTGATAATCAATTCATCAATAATAAATGAACAATGAAGGATTATCAAATCCCTGGTTTATAATAAGATCCTCCCACATATATAAATTTTAAAAAATTTATTTGAATTAATTTCAATACATTTTAATAAAATTAAAAGGAGAAATATTATATTCATAAAATAAAGGATAATTGATAAAGGATTACATCAATCCATGTGGATATATCCTCTTAGAAGAAATAAAATAAATATTCATTGAATGATATATATAATATTGTGCACTAAATTATAGCTCATAACATATTGGATGTCACCACACTATAGTCAATGTCATAAAATAGTCTTATATAATATATCATGTTGTTATTATAAAATGATATATGATATCATTAAAATATTTCTCTCATGTTAGTTTTGAGGTTTATTTCAGCTTATTGACACACTAATTAATGATTTGTGGATAAAATATTGATCATTAAAAAAGTTTAATAATAAGATTAATAATGGAGGGTTAACCAAAGAGGTATGACCATTTTATAATTTATCAAATTATAAAAAATTATGATGATCTGGTATTAATAATTTGTTCCTAAAAATGGTTATTCTTATACCCCACATGATAGACACACGAGATCATTTTCCATTTTCTTAAAATAACTATAAAATTATCTTCTCTCAGATTCCCTTCCATGAGGATGAGTTAGAACAAAAATATAGAGAATATGATACATTAATAAGTTTTTTTATTCTAATGGTTGGTGAATACTATAAGTTGAAAAAAACAATTGGTTTTTATTGGGTGAACATTATCAAACACACTACCAGTGATGATGAAGATAATGAATAGTGAGGTACACTCATTTTATAAATTTTTCATTTTTCATCTTATTGATCCATCTATAAGTAAATATTATCTATGGTTTTTTAACTCTCTTCCACATGTAATTAGCATATAGATATCCTATGAAACCAATAAATTGTATGAACAAAACTATTGTTAATGAAAATTAGAATCAAAATCATGTTTGAAAAATATTTTTATATTTATCATATATCATAGTTGTGGTTTTAAAACTATTTCATGTTTGATGATGTTTTACTCAAAACGGCATGGTTAGGCTATCATAACATCATAGTAAAATTAAATTTAAAAGAGAAATAGAGTGCTTAAATTGAAAATGTTTTTGTTGTTTTAACATTAAAATAGGGAATTTTTTATGTATCATCCTTGTGGCTCTCTGATCCCCATGATGTGGTTAAAATCCACCAAAAGATCAATAATTCTGTCATGAATAATTAATTTGCATTCTTCATTGGGAGAATATTGAAAAAAACGCATCAATGGAATAAAATTATATTGTGTTCCAAAATGGAATTTCCCATTTGATCATATTATCCTGGAAGATTAAAGTCTTAGAAAAGATTCCCAAAAAAACCATTTGTTTACATGGTTTTGAAGGGCCAATAGTGAATCCATAAGAAAATTACCATATCTAAATTGGTATTTGATAAAATTTAATTTCTAATAATATAATATCACATCTCATGTAATTTATTTATACATTATTTTATTAAATTTGTATTTAAATATTCATGCGTGGATGTTATTTATATCTCGTGGATAATTTATGACTTAGTTTTAACTATTTAAACTGTTTATTGTAAATTTTATTTCAATTCACTTCATGTTGGGTTAGATGAACGAAATATTCAAATTTAATATAATGTAATATTTTTTGTTATGGGGTCATGATCACAAAAATCGAGTTAAATTATAATTTGCCGATCATAGGTTTTACAATTATAATAGAATTGAAATATTTCATGAGTAAAGAATAAATTAAAGAATCTCTTTATGTATTATTACACAGTGATCTAAAATTGAGTTCCTTCTCTAAAAAATTT
This sequence comes from Viscum album, assembly GCA_963277665.1. NCBI lineage: Eukaryota > Viridiplantae > Streptophyta > Magnoliopsida > Santalales > Viscaceae > Viscum > Viscum album. The sequence continues at coordinate 1,853,571,211 of OY728130.1, forward strand.
GGCATTTTCTAATTGTATATACATGATTAATCATGTGAGGATTATTGATTTTTTATCATTTCAAACATTTTCATGATATGATTTTATGTACTTTATCCATGTGATAAATATTAACTTGTTTGAAAATTCCATAAGTAGGGGAAAATATATCTCATATGCACTAGATAAAGAGTGATCATAAAATAGTGAAACATCCATATCTAGAAATACTATCTATCTTTTTATGGATTTCCATGATATGAAAGAGGATAATAGTTAGATTTTAAAAATAACATTATATAATAAAAATAAAAATAAAACTTTTGTTCTCACATTTGGAACCCTCATAAGAAACATCCACAGGTACAGTAATATCAAATTTATATAAATATATATATGTAACACCTGACATAAAAAATTTTCCCTTCCCAAGGAATCAATAACAATTTCATTATTCATAATATAATAGCAATGTTTAATGAGATTATTATATTTATAAAAGACCATTAAAAGTAAAAATAATAAATTTTGAGTATTCCTTATAAAAAATAGTCAGAAAAATCACTTTAAATGCCAAATATAAGAATTTTATTAAATAATCAATCAATTTAGTTAATTTTACCCATTTTTTAAGACTCGGAATACAAAAAATTCATGAAATATTTCATTATTTTATTTGAAGATCCAAAACAATGTTCATATTAAGAATATCAATTTTAGTGATCTCACTAGAAATTTTATAAAAGAAATGGTGTCTGTAGATATCCATGGAATATATATATATATATATATATTAGAAGAAGTGAAATATCATTCAAATTTTATTAAATCCACTCGATATACATGATATTTATTTTATAGTACATCAATCATGTTTGAAAACAAGTAATTAATAATTATTATATATATAATTTTACATAAAATATACCACATAATTTTAATACCTATTCCATTCCAGGACAAAGTGGATATACATCACAACATTCTCCAGGAAGTCGTAAAAATAAATTAGTGTTTCACATGGAACCTAATTCACAAAAACCCAAAATTAAAAAATATCTTAAATGTAACCCTGTATCAAGAATACCATGCTAGTATGAGGATTAAATGATTAATTAGGGAATAATGAAGGAGTAATATATTGGGTGTAGTTTATATTGAAAAATAATAAACAAAAATAACGAACCACCATAAGAGATGGTCATAGAAGGAGAAAAAACGAGTGGGGGTCTATGAGTTGTGGGGTAGAATGATAGAGAGAAGAAGAAACCAAATGATTTAATTTCATAATATAACCATGGTAATTTCACATTTTTAATGAACCTATTAACAAAAAAAGGTTTGGTTATAAGGTTGTACAAACTGTACAAAAGCCACGCAAGCCTCATTGAATGGATTGGGGCCTATCATATTGAAATTATTCAATGTTTTGATAGTTGTGTTCAAAATATTCAACTGGAAATTACCTAAAATGAAATCTCACTGCGTTTTTTATATTAGTCACGGGCAATTCATTACTAATTTCCCCTATGTATAAAATCTCTCAAAAGGTTTCTCGTGGGATTTACATGATTTGGACACAATCGTGCACCACCCATGCGATGAAATTATTTAAGAAAAAAAGTAAAATAAAATAACCCATATGTACGTGTCACCACATTTATTTCCCAAAAATTGTGTGATATAACAATGTGAATGAGTCACAAATTACACAAAAACACAAAGGATAAATTTCTTTAAGAATTTTCCTAGAAATCCAATGACAAGATTAATGATAGAATAATAATAAAAATAAATAAGAAATCATGGTTTAATTTTAAAAATTCTCTCATCCATAATTCATTACATCAAAAAATTTCTAAATGAGATTGTTTATATACTAAAATAATTTATTTTTCTCTTCTTCTAAATATGCAACAAAAAAAAGAAAAATAACTATGGAAATAAAGAGACTATATTCGAAGGAATAGAAAACCAATGAACAAAATAGAATTAAAATTACTAGATAGGATCAATATCTTGATAAATAATTTATTCATAGGATCAAAGAACAACCACCCTGAGGATATTAAACTATCAAAATCATCATTCCAAAAAAAGATTCTATGTCTAATAAAAATCCACAAATTTTGGGAATCATGACCTCTAAATTTATAAGATAAATGATACCCATTATGGTCTAATTAAAATGTCAAGGATCCTACAAAAAAACTTCATTCCCAAAACTAGGAAAGTTGGTATGATTGGGGTAGGGTTAGGAAAGGATATGGGAATATCCTACAAAATCTCCACAACATATATTAAGAAAAAAAATCCTAGAAAATAAGGAGTGGATCACTATGTGTTTACACTCTTGTGGTATGCCCATCATAATCTTAAACCTTGTTGAACTCTTAATTCCAAAAAACCACAGAAATCATGAAACTCCAAAAACACAAGGTCTTTAAATAAAGATTCATTTCCTAGGGTAGTCAATCACTATTAAAAAAATTTAAATTTTACTACATAACATTTCCAATATAATTTATTTTATAACAAATCAAAATCATTATCATCCCAAAAAAACATTTTTTACATATTTCATACCAATGAATTTACTCAATAAAAATATTTGATTAATAAACTATATAGTGCTCCTTTTAAACTACTAAACATCTAATACATGGTCAATTCCAACATCTCTTGATTACGACTTATTATACTTCTCCCAGTGATATGTGATATACTATTCTCTTTAGGCATATGTAACACATTAGCTTCACTCTTCAAAGAATATTTCACTACATATTTATAACTATAAATTCCCGAAAAAGTATACATCCATCAATATTTACAACAGCTGAACACCCTTGAATTATCAATCCATCACAGATTCATCCTTCTCTAGACACTAAAGGTAAAATACAAGATTAGTTTACATATTATAAGACTGATTTATCACTGTGATGGATTAAATAAAAAAATACACTTAAATTTATTCATGGCGTCAGGGAGATACTACGGAATAAACAATCCCTGGAAACATTCAAATGAATGATCCCTTTGAGGTATCATCCAAATATTAATTATCCACCCCTCCCACATGGTATCTGAAACTGAAATCTAGAAAACCTGAGTTTGAGGAACTCCATAAGCATAATTTAGAAAATAAATTTCTTAATGATCTATACTAATCCTTCATATCCTTATGAGTCTTATTTCTCAATGAAGTTAGTGGTATCTTATTTGTTATTTAAAAAAATCCCTATGTTGAGGGAATATGTGAAGGAATATTACACTACGTGACTGAATTATAGGGATCATTTGATTAGGGAAGTCATTGATCAACTAAGGGTAATGTATACAAATAACTCCCATGGGCACCTCATAAATATAAATTGAGACTATATGGGGGTCGTATTATAAAAAAATAATAAACAAAAACAAAATCATGAAAAATTACAATACACAAGATATCTCAACAATTAGATAAAATAAGAGAGACAGTCTCAATGTAAAATGAAGTGTTCACATTAAACATAAAATATTTTATTAAAATTCATTTAAAAATAATCATCATTTTATATCACCATCTGTAAAAAATTTATATAGTATATTTTAAATATAAGTCCCTGGCCTTAAACCTTATATAATATTGAATTAAATGAATAATTCACATTGAAGATATTTTCAGGTTTAGAGTTTTAGAGAATTAGGACATAACTATTACATCTCAAAAGATTAAAAAGTAGAAACTTCTACTAAGTTTCCATAAAATAAAACTCTTAAAAAGAAACATGTCTAGTTCCATGTTTTAGGTAGCATGAATTTCCCTTGATCCCATCCATGACCCTATTCCATGTTAAGTCCTGTGAAAAACATTTCAAAAACATGGGATGAGAATAAAAATCTCAGTAAGGGATACACAAAGAATGAAAACTATTAGTTTTTCAAAACAACAAGTAAACCATGTATTATTTAACAAAGTAATACTTTTCACCTTTTCGACGTAGTAAAAAATCTTCACTGAATAAAAGTTCATTACTTACCCTTCTGTAACCAAAAGATTACCATAAAACCCATATAAATAACACATAACATATAAAGGTAACTTGGTACATAAACATACATAAGTGGAATAACCATACGGTCGACTTCCACACATATCACTTAATGGAATAGCCATACGGCCGACTTCCATACCCAATACATCGGAGGTTATAACGTAACCACCCATCCTGGTATTCACGGCACCACCCGTCATATGGTTTATCATGTAACCACCCATAACATGTACAAGTACCATCATTACACATAAAATATTGAAAATATAAACATTTTAATAACAACATTTCATTGTCAATCACAATAAGTAATTCCAAGATATTGAATTAATCAATCTACTTTCAAAAACCATTTAAAAGAGATTTTTGAATCAAAGTGTCCCATACCACTTTGAGGCTTTTAATGGAATTATAATTTTAAAAAAATAATGTCCATGTAAATAAATACTGAAAACCATTTTTAAAACATGGACATTAAATATATAGATTTAGAATAATTAATCTTTAAAACATTTCAAACGATATTTTTGTTAAAGACTTTTTAACAAAATGAGAGACACAATAATTGAGGAATAACATTTAATCAGAACATTACAATATCATGAGAATAAAGGAATTCATGATATAATATTCCAAAGGATAGTATATACACCATATAAGAGTGAATTGGTGCATAACAACAATGAAGTCTCATTAGAAATGTAAATGAGATGAAATCCCCTGTAAAGAAGGTACCCTTAAATTAAGGATAATAAATCTCATAATTATGTGTGACAAATATAAATACACCCAATACAAGTGGATATTAAGTGTAAAACACTCAAAGTTCATTGAAACATATTAAATTGAGTAAATATTCAATAACTACATGTTGAACCCAAAGAAATCGAAATTGGGTTAAAAAGTTCCCTTGGTAAAATTCGACAGCCTAACGACATCACTTCAAAATTTAGAAAATGAGTTGATGAGAGATAAAAAGGGTATCTAATCACTTGGATATAAAATTTAAATCAATAAGTATATATAAGAACATATATCAACATAATAGTATGTGAATTAAAAGACATAACAAAAGAAGTCTTTTTAAAAGAGGAGGGTGAAAGGTTCCCTTACTGACATGTGTATCTTTCGAAACATATGCCCCGTGAAAGAAGGACAATACAACATTAATATAAATACTCATAAACGAAAGTATATTATACAAAGAGTAGAATAATGTATAGTAAATACACCACTCAAAGGAAATTGTGAAAAAATTAGCATAAATCTCACGGGAATAAAAGTGAGATGAAAAATCCCTTACGAAAACTCGGCAGCCTAACGGCGCCACTTAAAACATCCAAAAATGGATTGATGAGATCAAATAGTGTCTCTCATCATATTACAATAAAATGTACAGAAAGTGGAATATAAAAGAACATTCCCCATCATAACAAAGAGGAGCTTAAAAGAAGTGACATAAAGGAGAGTACTTAAAAAGAAAGAGAGAGGTTAGATCTCTTATGAAAATTCAGCAGCCTAACGGAGCCACTCAAAACATCCAAAATGGATTTATGAGAGAGAATAGGGTCTCTCATCACATGAACATAAAAATTACAGTAATAGTAGTATAAAAGAACATCCCAATAACAAGAAAGATGAGATTTAAAAGGAATGACATAAAAGAGTGTACTTAAAAAGAAAGGGAGGAGTATGATCCCTTACCTCAGGTCCGACTTGACTCGATCGTTCTTTAATCTCCTGAATAAAAAACTTGAGTTAATTTATACTTCCTTAAGAACCTTTTTCAAGTTCATTATTCCTTTTATATCACTTATTACCATGTCATAGACATTTTGTAATCATTTATGTTAATAATGTTTGTTTTGTCGATACTTGGTTCTTAAGTCGAAAGTGGACTTCTTACAATTTCATGTTGTTCGTGTGGTCAAAGGTTCATTATATCCAGAATTATATTAATGATTTATATATCATATATATCATATATATCCATTATATTCATGAATTTATAATATTACATAACATTTAGAGTTAATAAATGAAATGCACCGTTCATGGAGACGGTAAGCCGTACGTACGCATGAACGCTACTTCCATTTCTATTTCATATTTAATGGAATTAAAACATAATGATACATAATAGTATTTTAATTACAGTATGGTATCATATATAATATCATTAAATATATCCTTTATACCTACCACATTTGGTATTAACGAATCAAATCACTTTGAGGGGGCGGTAGTCCGCACTTCCTTAAATGAAGATATCGCATTTACCCATAATGGAAACCATAAAGATATGCCATAAATGAAAAATACAGAAGATTAAGTAAAACATAAACATATTAGATATCATATAAAAAAATAGTTTCATCTTAATGGCCACCTTTGAAGGTGTTAGATGAATGTTGAACAATCATCGTTTCGGGAGGCAGAAATTCTCCATCCACGGAAACAGTATGTTCTTTAACCATTAGATGTCGGTGTGTGTTAGTGTAGCTCTAAACCTTCTTATAACAACATCCTAGTATATTGAAGATACTATATTTGTTACAAAATAAATGAATAAAAAGAGTTTTGGGGGTTGGAGAAACAAAATAAAACAAAAGGACTCAAGCGAAGACATTACCTTAAAATCGGGTAACTTCCTTTGATTTGAGCTCAAAGGATTCCTTGGAAAAGATTCTGCCCAAAGTGAGGCTTCAAGGAGTTAGAGAGGGATGTGGAGACACAAAATGGGCAGGTTTTGTTTGAGCCAAAGGCATTGTAAGTGTGGGTAAGGAGGTAGAGGTGGGGGCCTTTTATAAGAGGAGAGGAGGGGCACTCTTGGAAAGTAAGCAAATGTTACTTTATTTGAAAATGAGTTTCGGATTTAAAAGGACCCACATTGATATAATTCGTGGATAAGGTGATAATGGTTCGAAATACACCCATCCAATTGGTTTTGGACATGTTTAGGTCTTAGATATTACATTATCATTCCATTTTATTTAAATCTTTAAATAATGAGGTTATCGCTGCATCATCATGATGTCATAAATAATTTAACTTATTTAATGTCTAAAAATTATAAAAAAATACTATGATGTAGGAAATTGTTTTATCTTTCCGATGACTATTTATAGTCAAAAATATGACTTGTATAACCCCATGTAAAAATTGTATTAATAAACATCTCATGTTTGTGTCATTTTTACTTTATCATTAAATAAAAAGGTATTTATGTCATTTTCCAACCAAAGTGGTTCCATGGGGACCCCAAGTTGACCCATGGATTTTCTTGGTCGTCCATGACACATCCAATGAGGGTAGGACATGTGTATAGGTCATTTCATTTTATTAAAACATTATTCATACCTTAAACTACACTAATTACCTCTAATCGCGATTAAAAACTTAATAAGTTACTATTCACCAAAAAATTATTTTAATCCCATTGAACCATATTTTAATTCTTAATGACAACCATGTATGTCATATTTTTGAAATTCAAAACACAAAGGTGGAAAAATTTCATTTAAACGGAAAATCAGTTTTTATAAGTACCACTTAGTGGTTTCACTATTCATCAAAAATTTAAGTTTTTCAGAAAATTACCAAAAATTCACCCTAATATATATTTTACATTCAAAATTAAAAAATTATTTCTATTTTAAAAAATTTAAAACATATAAGTTGCATTAATTAATTTAATAATTAATTCCCGATGTCAAAACAAATAGCGTGTTATTATGAAACAAAATGTATCAAAAGATTGACACTAGTTTAAGTCTGATTTCAAAAGTGAAATTAATTCCATCCACCACTATTGGATTAAATGGTAAAAATATATTCTAATTTCACTTTAAAACCAATTCAAAAGATAATATAATCATATAAATAAATTATATTAAAAATAGGTTTTGAATTAAAATACAAGATTTTTCACTATTCATTAAAAATTGAACTTTTTCGGAAAAATACCAAAAATTTACACAAAGTAAATTTTGATGTCCCGATTCTAAAGAAGAATATTATTTTGTCAAATATAACACATAAAATTGTCAAAAAGTGGATTTAAATGAGGTTCTCCATCAAAAGGCGGTTAATCGACCTTTTAAAGAATATTAGAATGTTTGTGCTTAAAATTGGATTCATTTGCATTTTTAATCCTCTAACATTTATTGTAAAAAGTAAAAATACTTGAAAAACATATATAATCATTTGGTAGTTAGTTCTGTTCATTCCCTCCATTACAACGGCTAGGCGTTAACTACCATTTAAAATAATATTATTTTATTATTAGAGTGCAACGTAAGATTCCCAAGAAACTCGTTGTTGTGTATTGGGTATGCCATCGAGCATAGCATCCCCTTTAAAGTAATATTAATATTTGATTCAAAAATATGGATAAATATAAAGATGTCATGTTCTTTATTTACCTGGGGTGTTACATCCTTCCCCCCTTTTGGTAATTTCGTCCTCACAATTTTAAAATTGGGCTTGGAAACATCCTTGAAAGTCCCACATCGGAAAAAGAGTCGGTAAAACAATCACTTTAAAAAAAAGAAAGATAAGTACAAAGGTCACCCGAGTTAACCCATACTAGGATTCCAAGTACCAAAATATGGACATGGAGGAAAAAACAAAGGGTCATGTTCTGATGGAGAGTGATAGAAAACATGTTTAGGAGAATGTTAACCACAAGAAAATCACAAACATGTGATGGGATAAACGGTATTCGATTCCCCAGTAGGAAAAGTTAATAGACAAAATTTTTGTTTTAAGTTCCTTTTTATTAAATAATTTATTTATAAGGAAACATAATCCCTTATCATGTTGAATTTCAACTTTTACACAAACTCATATTTTCTCCAAAAGATGAGTATTTAGGAAGACTATTTCACATTAAGAGTACTATAATCAACTTCAAGAGAATCACATAATCCACAAAAGAGAACTATATACTTCCCATGTCTTTAGACCATAACCAAAACCAAAAATGGCTAGTACAAGATCAGATAATCCAGAAAAGGATAACCCCTTATAAAAAGAAAATCTATTCTTAATCTCCAAAATTTGTCCAACAAAACCCAAAGTTCAAGGAGGACCATTCGATAATCAATTTGTCCATAAAATTCTTCGAAGTAAACCAAACTAAGATTGAAACCCAAATATTTGAGGGATTTAGTCACATATTATTCCAAGTTAAATCGTATCATTTATCTCCAAACAACAGCAGTTGCTCTTAATGTCTCGTATTGAAAAGTAATTAACCTAATCACATATCCTCCATGATAGGTTAATAAATATCCATAGATAACCCAAAATCAACTTACTCTTAATTCATAAAATCATCTAACTAAAAAGAATCAGGCAAACTAACCAGGGACTTCACGTAGTCCAGTGGTAGGCGATAAATACCAGTTTCACTTTGGTTGTGGGTTCGATTCCCGTAGCTTTGTCCGACACAACGTGTTGTCACACGGTCTACGTGTTGTCCTTTTTATAAAACTCCAAAAATAACCCTAACATGTTTTAACCTCAATCATTTCCTTATACCTTTAATTTTCATCCTATTTCGTTACGATCTAAAAATGTTAATTCTTGAAGTCTTATTTCACCACCATAAGATAAAATAAAACGATTCCCAAAATGAATAACATCATAACTTGATCATGGAGTCCACTCGGTTTCATCGTCATCTTGCTCAGGTAGGTAGAAGTCCCATGCATTACAACAATTATTTAGAGATCCTTCAAAATCATTTTCTTCCTCCATCCAAATACACCTCGTACAACATGGGTCATATGGGTGTTCATAGAAAAACAGTTTTGTAAAATAATCATGTATGACATATAATTCCAAAACATCTGATAAAACATTATTTCTATAAAATAGTCGGACCAAAATTGAGTTGAAACTTTCTATTATTGGTCCTTTTAAAATACTATAAGTATGTGATGTGAGACTATATTTTAAAAGCATATATAAATAGGTTGCGCAAGGGTCTCCTTCCTCAGCACCATTTTTAAAATCATAATATGCTTCAAATTCTTGTGATAAGGTAAAATAATTGAAAATACCTTGATAATATTTACCTTTCTTGAAAATATGAGAATATTATGAAAATAGTATTTGTCTAAAAACAACCCATGATCCATGATGATAAAGAGGTATAGTGGAGGTGTTTGATATCTCAAACAACTGCTTTCAAGTGAGTTGTATGCTAGAAAAAGCTTCACAATCATCTGAAGATGACTTTGCAATAATTATTGCAAGCATGTCATCAGGAAGAGATAGGAATTTCGTTTGAGATCCTTCTCCTTCCATTCGTAAACGACTTTACTTGACCTGAAAAAATGTTATAAAACAAGGATTTAACTGAAATAATAGATATAGGGACTAATCATGTGTCTCATAAGAACTCCTAATCCCTAAAGTTGTCTAAACCGACCTTTGATACCAACTATAAGGCCCCGAACTTAAACCTTACTTAATATTGAATTAAAAGAATAATTCACATTGAAGATCTTTTCAGGTTTAGAATTTTAGAGAATTAGGACAAAACTATTACATCTCAAAAGATTAAAAAGTAGAAACTTCTACTAAGTTTCCATAAAATAAAAACTCTTAAAAAGAAACATGTCTTGTTCCATGTTTTAGGTAGCATGACTTTCCCTTGATCCCATCCTTGACCCTATTCCACGTTAAGTACTGTGTAAAACATTTCAAAAACTTGGGATGAGCATAAAAAGCTCAGTAAGGGATACACAAAGAATGAACACTGTTAGTTTTTCAAAACAACAAGTAAACCATGTATACTTTAACAAAGTAATACTTTTCACCTTTCCGAAGTAGTAAAAACTCTTCACTGAATAAAAGTTCATTACTTACCCTTCTGTAACCAAAAGATTACCATAAAACCCATATAAATAACACATAACATATAAAGGTTACTTGGGACATAAACATACTTATGTGGAATAACCATAGGGTCGACTTCCACACATATCACTTAATGGAAAATCCATATGGCCAACTTCCATACCCAATGCATTTGAGGTTATAACGTAACCACCCATCCTAGTATTCACGGCACCACCCATCATATGGTTTATCACGTAACCACACGTAAAATGTCCAAGTACCATCATTACACATAAAATATTGAAAATATAAACATTTCAATAGCAACATTTCATTTTCAATCACAATAAGTAATTCCAAGATATTGAATTAATCAATCTAGTTTCAAAAACCATTTAAAAGAGATTTTTGAATCAAAGTGTCCAATACCACTTTGAAGCTTTTAATGGAATTATAATTTTAAAACATTAATGTCCATATAAATAAATACTGAAAACCATTTTGAAAACATGGACATTATAGGTAAATATTTATAATAATGAATCTTTAAAACATTTAAAATGATATTTTTGTTAATGAGTTTTTAACAAAATGAGAGACACAATAATTGAGGAATGACATTTAATCAGAACTTTATAATATCATGAGAATAAAGAAATTCATGATATTATATTCCAAAGGATAGTATATAAACCATATAAGAGTGAATTGGGGCATAACAACAATGAGGTCTCAATAGAAATGTAAAATGAGATGAAATCCCCTGTAAAGAAGGTACCATTAAATTAAGGATAAATCAATCTCATAAATATGTGTGACAAATATAAATACACCCAATATAAGTGGATATTAAGTTTAAAACACTCAAAGTTCATTCACACATATTAAAATGAGGACATATTAAATAACTACATGTTGAACCCAAAGATATCGAAATTGGGTTAAAAAGTTCCCTTGGTAAAATTCGACAGCCTAACGGCATCACTTCAAAATTCATAAAATGAGTTTATGAGAGATAAAAAGGGTATCTCATCACTTGGACATAAAATTTAAATAAATTAGTATATATAAGAACATATCCCAACATAATAGTATGTGAATTAAAAGACATAACAAAAGAAGTCTTTTAAAAAGAGGAGGGTGAAAGTTTCCCTTACCGACATGGGTATCTTTTGAAACATACGCCCCGCAAAAGAAGGACAATACAAAATTGATGTAAATACTCATAAACGAAATTATAATATACAAAGATTATAATAATGTATAGTAAATACACCACTCAAAGGAAATTGTGGCAAATTTATCATAAATATCGCGGGAATAAAAGTGAGATGAAAAATCCCTTACGAAAACTCGGAAGCCTAACAGCACCACTTAAAACATCCAAAAATGGATTGATGAGATCAAATAGGGTCTCTAATAATATTAAAATAAAATTTACAGAAAGAGGAATATAAAATAACATCCCCCATCATAACAAAGAGGAGCTTAAAAGAAGTTACATAAAGGATAGTACTTAAAAACAAAGAGAGAGGTTAGAACTCTTATGAAAATTCGGCAGCCAAACGGCGCCACTCAAAACTTCCAAAATGGATTGATGAAAGAGAATAAGGTCTCTCATCACATGAACATAAAAATTACAGTAATAGTAATATAAAATAACATCCTAATAACAAGAAAGATGAGCTTTAAAAGGAATGACATAAAAGAGTGTACTTAAAAAGAAAGAGAAGAGTATGATCCCTTACCTCGGGTCCGACTTGACTCGATCGTTCTTTAATCTCCTGAATAATAAACTTGAGTTAATTTATACTTCCTTAATAACCTTTTTCAAGTTAATTATTCCTTTTATATCACATATTACCATGTCATAGACATTATGTAATCATTTAGGTTAATAATGTTTGTTTTGTTGATACTTGGTTCTTAAGTCGAAAGTGGACTTCTTACAATTACATGTTGTTCGTGTGGTCAAAGTTTCATTATATCCAGAATTTTATTCATCATGTATATATCATATATATCATATATATCCAGTATATTCATGAATTTATAATATTACATAACATTTAGAGTTAAGAAAAGAAATGCACCGTTTATGGAGACGGTAAGCCGTACGTATGCATGAACGCTACTTCCATTTCAATTTCATATTTAATGGAATTAAAATATAATGATACATAATATTATTTTAATTCGATTATGGTATCATATATAATATCATTAAATATATCCTTTATACATACCACATATGGTTTTAATGAATCAAATCACTTTGAGGGGGCGGTAGTCCGCACTTCCTTAAATGAAGATATCGCGTTTACCCATAATGGAAACCATAAAGGTATGTAATAAATGAAAAATACAGAAGTTTAAGTAAAAAATAAACATATTAGATATCATATATAAATATAGTGTCATCTTAATTTCCACCTTTGAAGGTGTTAGAAGAATGTTGAACAATCATCGTTTCAGGAGGCAGAAATTCGCCATCCACGGAAACAGTATGTTCTTTAACCATTAGATGTAGGTGTGTGTAAGTGTATCTCGAAAACTTCTTATAAAAACATCCTAGTATATTGAATATACTGTATTTGTTACAAAATAAATGAATAAAAAGAGTTTAGTGGGTTGGAGAAGCAAAATAAAACAAAAGGACTCAAGCGAAGACATTACCTTAAAATCGGGTAACTTCCTTTGATTTGAGCTCAAAGTCTTCCTTGGAAAGGATTCTTCCCAAAGTGAGGCTTCAAGGAGTTATATAGGGATGTGTAGAGACAAAATGGGCAGGGTTTGGCCGAGCCAAAGTCTTTGTAAGAATGTTTAAGGAGGTAGAGGTGGCGGCCTTTTATAAGAGGAGAGGAGGGGCACTCTTGGAAAGTAAGAAAATGTTACTTTATTTGAAAATGGGTTTCGGATTTAAATGGTCCCAAATTGATATAATTCCTGTATAAGGTGATAATGGTTCTAAATCAACCCATCCAATAGGTTTTGGAAATGTTTAGTTCTTAGATATTACATTATCTTTCCATTTTATTTAAATCGTTAAATAATGAGGTCATCGCTGCATCATCATGATGTCATAAATAATTTAATTTATTTAATGTCTAAAAATTATAAAAAAAATACTATGATGTAGGAAATCTTTTGATATTTCCAATTAATATTTATAGTCAAAAATATGACTTGTATAACCCCATGTGAAAATTTTTTTAGTAAAACATCTCATGTTTGTGTCATTTTTACTTTATCATTAAATAAAAAGGTATTTATGTCATTTTCCAACCAAAGTGGCTCCATGGGGTCCCCAAGTTGACACATGGATTTTCTTGGTCGGCCATGAAACATCCAATGAGGGTATGACATGTCTCTAGGTCATTACATTTTATTAAAACATTATTCTTAGCTTAAACTACACTAATTACCTCTAATCGCGATTAAAAACTTAATAAGTTACTATTCACCAAAAATTATTTTAATCCCATTGAACCACATTTTACTTCTTAATGACAACCATTTATGTATTATTTTTGAAATTTAAAACACAAAGGTGGAAAAATTTCATTTAAATGGAAAATCAGTTTTTATAAGTACCACTTAGTGGTTTCACTATTCATCAAAAATTGAAGTTTTTCAGAAAATTACCAAAAATTCACCCTAAGATATATTTGATATTCAGAATTCAAAAATGATTTCTATTTTACAAAATTTAAAACATATAAGTTGCATTAATTAATTTAATAATTAATTCCCGCTGTCAAAACAAATAGCGTGTTTTTATGAAACAAAATGTATCAAAAGATTGACACTAGTTTAAGTCTGATTTCAAAGTGAAATTAATTTCATCGACCACTATTGGATTAAATGGTAAAAATATATTCTAATTTCACTTTAAAACCAATTAAAAAGATAATCTAATCATATAAATAAATTAGATTAAAAATAGGTTTTGAATTAAAATACAACATTTTTCTCTATTCATTAAAAATTGAACTTTTTCAGAAAAATACCAAAAATTTACACAAAGTAAATTTTGATGTCCCGATTCTAAATAATAATTTTATTTTGTCAAATATAACACATAAAATTGTCAAAAAGTGGATTTAAAAGAGGTTCGCCATCAAAAGGCGGTTAATCGACCTTTTAAAGAATATTAGAATGTTTACGCTTAAAATTGGATTCATTCGCATTTTTATTCCTCTAAAATTTATTGTAAAAAGTAAAAATATTTGAAAAACATATATAATCATTTGGTAGTTAGTTATGTTCATTCCCACCATTACAACGGCTAGGCGTTAACTACCATTTAAAATAATATTATTTTATTATTAGAGTGCAACGTAAGATTCCCAAGAAACTCGTTGTTGCGTATTGGGTACGCCATCGAGCATAGAATCCCCTTTAAAGTAATATTAATATTTGATTCAAAAATATGGATAAATATAAAGATGTCATATTCTTTATTTACCTAGGGTGTTACATCCTTCCCCCCTTTTGGGAATTGCGTCCTCGCAATTTTAAAATTGGGCTTGGAAACATCCTTGAAAGTACCACATCGGAACAAGAGTCGGTAAAACAATCACTTTAAAATAAAGAAAGATAAATACAAAGGTCACCCAAGTTAACCCATACTAGGATTCCAAGTACTAAAATATGGACATGGAGGAAAAAACAAAGGGTCATGTTCTGATGGAGAGTGATAGAAAACATGTTAGGAGAAAGTTAACCACAAGAAAATCACAAGCTTGTGATGGGTTAAACGGTATTCGATTCCCCAGTAGGAAAAGTTAATAGACAACATTTTTGTTTTAAGTTACTTTTAATTGAGTAATTTATTCATAAGGAAACATAATCACTTATCAAGTTGACTTTCAACTTTTACACAAACTCATATTTTCTCCAAAAGAAGAGTATTTAAGAAGACTTGTTCACATTAAGAGTACTATAATCAACTTCTAGAGAATCACCTAATCCACAAAAGATAACTATATACTTCCAATGTCTTTAGACCAGAACCAAAAACAAAAAGTCTAGTATAAGATCAGATAATCCAGAAAAGGATAACCCCTTATAAAAAGAAAATCTATTCTTAATCTCCAAAATTTTTCCAACAAAACCCAAAGTTCAAGGAGGACCATTCGATAATCAATTTGTCCATAAAATTCTTCAAAGTAAACCAAACTATGATTGAAACCCAAATATTTGAGGGATTTAGTCACATATTCTTCCAAGTTAAATCGTATCATTTATCTCCAAACAACATCAGTTTCTCTTAATGTCTCGTATTGAAAAGTATTAACCTAATCACATATCCTCCATGATAGGTTAATAAATATCAATAGATAACCCAAAATCAACTTACTCTTAATTCATATAATCATCTAGCTAAAAAGAATCAGTCAAACTAACTAGGGACTTCACGTAGTCCATTGGTAGGTGATAAATACCAGTTGCACTTTGGTTGTGGGTTCGATTCCCGCAGCTTTGTCCGACGCGACGGGTTGTCACACGGTCTGCGTGTTGTCTTTTTTATAAAACTCCAAAAATAACCCTATCATGTTTTAACCTCAATCATTTCCTTATACCTTTAATTTTCATCCGAAATCGTTACGATCTCAACATCTTAATTATTGATGTCTTATTTCACCACCATAAGATAAAATAAAATGATTCCTAAAATGAATAACATCATACCTTGATCATGGAGTCCACTCGGTTTCATCGTCATCTTGCTCAGGTAGGTAGAAGTCCCATGCCTTACAACAATGATTTATAGATCCTTCAAAATCATTTTCTTCATCCATCCAAATACACCTCGTACAACATGGGTCATATGGGTGTTCACAGAAAAATAGTTTTGGAAAATAATCATGTATGACATATAATTCAAAAACATCTGATAAAAAATGATTTCTATAAAATAGTCGGACCGAAATTGAGTTGAAACTTTCTATTATTGGTCCTTTTACAATACCATAAGTATGTGATGTGAGACTATATTTTAAAAGCAAATATAAAAAGGTTGCGCAAGGGTCTCCTTCCTCAGTACCATTTTTAAAATCATAATATGCTTCAAATTCTTGTGATAAGGTAAAATATTTGAAAATACCTTGATAATATTTATTTTTCTTGAAAATATGAGAATATTGTGAAAATAGTATTTGTCTAAAAACAACCCATGATCCACGAGGATAACAAGGTATAGTGGAGATGTTTGATATCTCAAACAACTGCTTGCAAGTGAGTTGTATTCTAGAAAAAGTTCCACAATCATCCAAAGATGACATTGCAATAATTATTGCAAGCATGTCATCAGGAAGAGATAGGAATGTCGTTTGAGATCCTTCTCCTTCCATTCGTAAACGACTTTACTTGACCAGAAAAATGTTATAAAACAAGGATTTAACTGAAATAATAGATATAGGGACTAATCATGTGTCTCACAAGAACTCCTAATCCCAAAAGTTGTCTAAACCGACCTTTGATACCAACTATAAGGCCCCGGCCTTAAACCTTACTTAATATTGAATTAAATGAATAATTCACATTAAGGGTATTTTCAGGTTTAGAGTTTTAGAGAATTATGACATAACTATTACATCACAAAAGATTAAAAAGTAGAAACTTCTACTAAGTTTCCATAAAATAAAAACTCTTAAAAAGAAACATGTCTAGTTCCATGTTTTAGGTAGCATGACTTTCCCTTGATCCCATCCTTGACCCTATTCCATGTTAAGTCATGTGAAAAATGTTGTACCTCTCGAACCCCTCAAGGTTTTATTTTCATGATCACAATCACTTTCATGTTTTTCTAATCCTCTTTCAAGTGTTTTTGGATGATAGGAATCAATTCAGGTGGCCAAGGAATTGGGCCAAGAAAGAAAGGAGGCAAATTGGACTGAAATCCAGACCACCGGCCAACCGGTGGCACACCAGCGGCCAGCCGGTGGCACCTGCACTCAAAGGGAAGCTACTGCCTCCCCACCGGCCAACCGGTGGCCTCAGCACCGGCCAGCTGGTGGTACCCTCTCCAAACAGTGCCAGCTACTGTCTTGCCACCGGCCAGCCGGTGGCTCTGGCACCGGTCAGCCGGTGGCCCATGGACAAGAATCCTATGCCTTTTTGCACACACCGGCCAGCCGGTGGGACTGTACCGGCCAGCCGGTGGAGCCAGTCAAACTAGCCGTTGCAGTTTGACCAGGCTGGCCCACTTGGCTCCCAACGGCTCTTTAAGCCTCTCCAACGGCTCTGAAGCCTCCCCAAGGGTTCCATGCCTATAAATAAAGGCCAAGGAAGCCCCGGACATCACCCGGAACTATACGGAAGCCCACGGACATATTTTGCATCAATTGGCCAACCTCCGGCGACTTCCTCCAAGGGAACCCCAATAGCTCCAACAACTTCCACATCCAAGGAGCTCCTCCAAAGAAGCTTGGAAGCGGCCTTCAACATCTCCATCCATTCAAAGGAGCCCAAGGCTTCTCAAAATACGGTTTTTATTGTATATTTATTTTGAGCTTTAATTTTGGGTTTGTGCCTACAAACCCCAAACTCTTTCTCATCCCCCTTTCTTTTGGGTTCTCACACCACCATTAAGGTGTGAAGAGGTTTCTTCAAGCCTTTCCTTTTAAAAGGCTTGTGTCTCCGGTGAGCTAGCCTTCACCCGTTAAAAAGGCTAGTGGGTTCTTGCTAAACCATCAAAAGCAAGTGGGTTCTTGCTAAACCACAAAAAGCAAGCTGTAATAGGTCCTAGTGCTACCTCAAAGCCTAGTGGGTTTCTTGCTAAAACCATTGAAAAGAAAGTGGTAGGAATCTCTCAACGGTTGAGTTGGGAGCGGAGACGTAGGCCGGGTTTTGGCCGAACTCCGTTATCAATTTTGTGTGTCTTGCCTCTTTATTTCCGCTGCACTTTCAACTTTGATTTTAATTTGTTAATCTTTTTTTTAAAAGGCAATTCACCCCCCCTCTTGCCATCTATTCCTCGTTTATTCCGACCCTTCAATTGGTATCAGAGGGAAATTTGTGTAATACCCTAACCGGTTACAAATTTTAAGATCCATTAAGATGGCATCAACCTCTTTCGCCCCCGAAGGCTTTTCTTTGGGTCGGGCTCCATTTTTTGATGGAACCGACTATAATTATTGGAAAACCCGCATGACCACTTTTTTAAGAAGCATAGGATATCCCATTTATAAAATAGTCATGCAAGGTTACACTCTCTCTTCCCCCGAAGAATCCAAATGGACCCAATCCGACATTAGAAATTTTGAGCTTGATGGCAAAGCCATGAATGCTCTTCATTGCGGCCTTGACCGAAATGAGTTCAATCGAGTTTCCACATGCACCTCCGCACATGAAATCTGGAAACTTTTGGAGGTTACCCATGAGGGGACCAACAAAGTCAAGGACACTCGATTGGACATGTACCATCAGGATTTTGAGTCATTCTCTATGCATCCAAATGAATCTATTTCTGAAATGTTTACTATATTTACTGACGTGTGCAATGGGAGAAAGTCCCTTGGTGATGATGTTTCAGCTGAGACGATGGTCAAGAAGATCTTATGGGTCCTTCCGTGCTCATGGGCACCAAAGGTGACGGCGATCCAAGAAGCTAAGGACGTCAAAAATATGCCGGTAGAGGAGCTCATCGGATCTCTCATGACTTATGAGATCACGATGAGGAGGCAAGCTCAAAAGGAGGGCACACCAATCAAGACACCAAAGAACATCGCCCTCAAGGTACAAAAGGAAGTAAGCTCCTCCTCATCTTCTTCCTCATCTCCTTCCTCATCTTCCTCATCATCAAGCGGCGACTCGGAAATGGAGAATCTCGCCCGCCAAATGCACAAATTTATGAAGAAGCACAAGAAGAAGAAGAAATCTCGCAAGGCGCGAAAGCAAGAACCCGACAAAAGATCCGAGCCCAAGGTAAAATGCTACGGGTGCGGCGAAAAGGGCCATTACAAGCCCGATTGCCCACTCAACAAAAAACGGGCCACGCAAAAGGAAAAAGGAAAGAAAAAAGTCCTCAAGGCGACATGGAGTGACACCTCCTCATCATCCTCCTCCTCCTCCTCGAGCGACCAAGGTACAAAATGCCTAATGGCATTCCATGAGGTAACATCTTCCGACTCCTCCTCTTGTTCTTCAAATTCCAATTCTTTAAATCATTTATCATATGAAGAACTCTCACATGCTAGAGACCAACTTGAAAATGGTTTTCATGAGCTCTCTTCAAAATTCGTTGCTTTGAAAAAGTCTTTCAAAAAACTCTCCTCCGAAAAAGAACAACTTCTCAAAGAGAAGGAGGAGATGTCCCTAAAAATCCAAAATTTCCCAAATGTTGATTCCATGGAATCAACCATCAAAGACCTAAGGGAGACCCTAGCTAAGTTCACCCAAGGGGAACAAAATTTGAACAATCTCCTAGGTTCCCAACGAATTTCTAGAACCACCAATGGACTTGGCTACACCAATATAGCTTCCTCCTCCCATGCACCCACTTTTTTTGTAAGGGGGATCTCTAGTTATAAATTTTGTAATTATTGTAAAAAACCCGGGCACCTCATTTATGAGTGTAATTGCAAAAATGCCCGGTACGGCCAACCCAAATCCATTTTTTATTCGGACGAGTTTTTTTAGGAGAAGACCCGCTATGAGACAAGTTTGGATTGAAAAATCCCTTCTTGCGAGTCTCTCCGGGCCAAAATTTACTTCCTTTCCCCGGTGATTTATTGTTTTTATTTAGGGGGAGTTAGGATCGTTTAAGCCCTTTTGATTTCAATTTCAAAATTTTCAATTCAAACCTTCTTTTTCAACTCTTGGTATCAAATTTTTCAATTCAAAATTGTCTTTTCAATTTTCATTTCATTTTTTTTTATTCAAATCTTTCTATTTCCAAAATTTCAATTGATTTTCAAATCCCATCTCTTGTTTTTCAAAATTTCCCTCAATCAAGTTTTATGCCCCATTCTATTTTGATAATCACAAAGGGGGAGAAATTTCTTGATTGATTGGGGGAGAATCCTTTTCATCATGCTTAGCATTTCCTTTCAATTTCATGTTTTTACTTTAATTGTTTTGGTGATTGTGATCATCAAAATAGGGGGAGATTGTTGTACCTCTCAAACCCCTCAAGGTTTTATTTTCATGATCACAATCACTTTCATGTTTTTCTAATCCTCTTTCAAGTGTTTTTGGATGATAGGAATCAATTCAGGTGGCCAAGGAATTGGGCCAAGAAAGAAAGGAGGCAAAGTGGACTGAAATCTAGACCACCGGCCAACCGGTGGCACACCAGCGGCCAGCCGGTGGCACCTGCACTCAAAGGGAAGCTACTGCCTCCCCACCGGCCAACCGGTGGCCTCAGCACCGGCCAGCCGGTGGTACCCTCTCCAAACAGTGCCAGCTACTGTCTTGCCACCGGCCAGCCGGTGGCTCTGGCACCGGTCAGCCGGTGGCCCCTGGACAAGAATCCTATGCCTTTTTGCACACACCGGCCAGCCGGTGGGACTGTACCGGCCAGCCGGTGGATCCAGTCAAACTAGCCGTTGCAGTTTGACCAGGCTGGCCCACTTGGCTCCCAACGGCTCTTTAAGCCTCTCCAACGGCTCCGAAGCCTCCCCAAGGGTTCCATGCCTATAAATAAAGGCCAAGGAAGCCCCGGACATCACCCGGAACTATACGGAAGCCCACGGACATATTTTGCATCAATTGGCCAACCTCCGGCGACTTCCTCCAAGGGAACCCCAATAGCTCCAACAACTTCCACATCCAAGGAGCTCCTCCAAAGAAGCTTGGAAGCGGCCTTCAACATCTCCATCCATTCAAAGGTGCCCAAGGCTTCTCAAAATACTGTTTTTATTGTATATTTATTTTGACCTTTAATTTTGGGTTTGTGCCTACAAACCCCAAACTCTTTCTCATCCCCCTTTCTTTTGGGTTCTCACACCACCATTAAGGTGTGAAGAGGTTTCTTCAAGCCTTTCCTTTTAAAAGGCTTGTGTCTCCGGTGAGCTAGCCTTCACCCGTTAAAAAGGCTAGTGGGTTCTTGCTAAACCATCAAAAGCAAGTGGGTTCTTGCTAAACCACAAAAAGCAAGCTGTAATAGGTCCTAGTGCTACCTCAAAGCCTAGTGGGTTTCTTGCTAAAACCATTGAAAAGCAAGCGGTAGGAATCTCTCAACGGTTGAGTTGGGAGCGGAGACGTAGGCCGGGTTTTGGCTGAACTCCGTTATCAATTTTGTGTGTCTTGCCTCTTTATTTCCGCTGCACTTTCAACTTTGATTTTAATTTGTTAATCTTTTTTTTAAAAGGCAATTCACCCCCCCCCCTCTTGCCATCTTTTCCTCATTTATTCCGACCCTTCAAAAAACATTTCCAAAACATGGGATGAGCATAAAAAGCTCAGTATGGGATACACAAAGAATGAAAACTGTTAGTTTTTCAAAACAACAAGTAAACCATGTATACTTTAACAAAGTAATACTTTTCACCTTTTCGAAGTAGTAAAAACACTTCACTGAATAAAAGTTCATTACTTACCATTCTGTAACCAAAAGATTACCATAAAACCCATATAAATAACACATAACATATAAAGGTAGCTTGGGACATAAAAATACATAAGTGGAATAACCATACGGTCGACTTCCATACCCAATGCATTGGAGGTTATAACGTAACCACCCATCCTGGTATTCACGGCACCACCCGTCATATGGTTTATCACGTAACCACCCGTAAAATGTCCAAGTACCATCATTACACATAAAATATTGAAAATATAAACATTTCAATAACAAAATTTCATTTTCAATCACAATAAGTAATTCCAAGATATTGAATTAATCAATCTACTTTCAAAAACCATTTAAAAGAGCTTTTTGAATCAAAGTGTCCAATACCACATTGAAGATTTTAATGGAATTATAATTTTAAAACATTAATGTCCATATAAATAAATACTTAAAAACATTTTGAAAACATGGAAATTATCGATAAATATTTAGAATAATGAATCTTTAAAACATTTAAAACGATATTTTTGTTAATGAGTTTTTAACAAAATGATAGACACAATAATTGAGGAATAAGATTTAATCAGAACTTTATAATATCATGAGAATAAAGGAATTAATGATATGATATTCCAAAGGACAGTATATACACCATATAAGAGTGAATTGGTGCATAACAACAATGAAGTCTCAATAGAAATGCAAAATGAGATGAAATCCCCTGTAAAGAAGGTACCCTTAAATTAAGGATAAATCAATCTCATAATTATGTGTGACAAATATAAATACACAAAATATAAGTGGATATTAAGGGTAAAACACTCAATGTTCATTCACACATATTAAAATGAGGACATATTCAATAACTACATGTTGAACCCAAAGAAATCGAAATTGGGTTAAAAAGTTCCCTTGGTAAAATTCGACAGCCTAACGGCATCACTTCAAAATTCAGAAACTGAGTTGACGAGAGATAAAAAGGGTATCTCATCACTTGGACATAAAATTTAAATCAATAAGGATATATAAGAACATATACAAACATAATAGTTTGTGAATTAAAAGACATAACAAAAGAAGTCTTTTAAAAAGAGGAGGGTGAAAGGTTCCCTTACTAACATGGGTATCTTTCGAAACATATGCCCCGTGAAAGAAGGACAATAAAACATTGATGTAAATACTCATAAAAGAAATTATATTACACAAAGAGTAGAATAATGGATAGTAAATACACCACTCAAAGGAAATTGTGTAAAATTTATCATAAATCTCACGGGAATAAAAGTGACATGAAAAATCCCTTACGAAAACTCGGCATCCTAACGGCGCCACTTAAAACTTCCAAAAATGGATTGATGAGATCAAATAGGGTCTCTCATAATATTAAAATAAAATTTACAGAAATAGGAATATAAAAGAACATCCCCCATCATAACAAAGTGGAGCTTAAAATAAGTGACATAAAGGAGAGTACTTAAAAAGAAAGAGAGAGGATAGATCTCTTACGAAAATTCGGCAGCCTAACAGCGCCACTCAAAAATTCCAAAATGGATTGATGAGAGAGAATAGGGTCTCTCATCAAATGAACATAAAAATTACAGTAATATTAATATAAGAGAACCTCCCAATAACAAGAAAGATGAGCTTTAAAAGGAATGACATAAAAGAGTGTACTTAAAAAGAAAGAGAGGAGTAGGATCCCTTACCTCGGGTCCGACTTGACTCGATCGTTCTTTAATATCCTGAATAATAAACTTGAGTTAATTTATACTTCCTTAAGAACCATTTTCAAGTTCCTTATTCCTTTTATATCACTTATTTCCATTTCATAGACATTATGTAATCATTTCAGTTAATAATGTTTGTTCTGTCGATACTTGGTTCTTAAGTCGAAAGTGGACTTCTTACAATTACATGTTGTTCATGTGGTCAAAGGTTCATTATATCAAGAATTGTATTCATCATGTATATGTCATATATATCATATATATCCAGTATATTCATGTATTTATAATATTACATAACATTTAGAGTTAAGAAATGAAATGCACCATTCATGGAGACGGTAAGCCGTACGTATCCATGAACGCTACTTCCATTTCTATTTCATATTTAATGGAATTAAAACATAATGATACATAATATTATTTTAACTCTAGTATGTTATAATATATAATATCATTAAATATATCCTTTATATGTACCACATGTGGTATTAATGAATCAAATCACTTTGAGGGGGCGGTAGTCCGCACTTCCTTAAATGAAGATATCGCGTTTACCCATAATGGAAACCATAAAGGTATGCCATAAATGAAAAATAAAGAATATTAAGTAAAAAATAGACATATTATATATCATATATAAATATAGTGTCATCTTAATGTCCACCTTTTATGGTGTTAGAAGAATGTTGAACAATCATCGTTTTGGGAGGCAGAAATTCGCCATCCACGGAAGCAGTATGTTCTTTAACCATTAGATGTAGGTGTGTGTAAGTGTAGCTCTATACCTTCTTATAAAAACATCCTATTATATTTAAGATACTGTATTTGTAACAAAATAAACGAATAAAAAGATTTTAGGGGGTTGGATAAGCAAAATAAAACAAAAGGACTCAAGCGAAGACATTACCTTAAAATCGGGTAACTTCCTTTGATTTGATCTCAAAGGCTTCCTGGGAAAGGATTGTGACCAAATTTAGGCTTCAAGGAGTTAGAGAGGGATTTGGAGAGACAAAATGGTCAGGGTTTGTCCGAGCCAAAGGCTTTTTAAGTGTGGATAAGAAGGTAGAGGTGGGGGCCTTTTATAAGAGGAGAGGAGGGGCACTCTTGGAAAGTAAGGAAATGTTACTTTATTTGAAAATGATTTTCGGATTTAAAAGGTCCCACATTGATATAATTTGTGGATAAGGTGATAATGGTTCTAAATCCACACATAAAATAGGTTTTGGACATGTTTAGGTCTTAGATATTACATTATCATTCCATTTTATTTAAATCGTTAAATAATGAGGTCATCGTTGCATCATCATGATGTCATAAATAATTTAATTTATTTAATGTCTAAAAATTATAAAAAAACTACTATGATGTAGGAAATATTTTTAGATTTCCAATGACTATTTATAGTCAAAAATCTGACTTTTATAACCCCATTTAAAAAATGTTTTAGTAAAATATCTCATGTTTGTGTCATTTTTACTTTATCATTAAATAAAAAGGTATTTATGTCATTTTCCAACCAAAGTGGCTCCATGGGGTCCCCACGTTGACCCATGGATTTTCTTGGTCGGACATGACACATCCAATGAGGTTAGGACATGTTTCTAGGTCATTTCAGTTTATTAAAACATTGTTCCTACCTTAAACTACATTAATTACCTCTAATCGCGATTAAAAACTTAATAAGTTACTATTCAAAAAAAATTATTTTAGTCCCATTGAACCGCATTTTACTTCTTAATGACAACCATGTATGTCTTATTTTTGAAATTCAAAACACAAAGGTGGAAAAATTTCATTTAAATAGAAAATCAGTTTTTATAAGTACCACTTAGTGGTTTCACTATTCATCAAAAATTGATGTTTTTCAGAAAATTATCAAAAATTCACCCTAAGCTATATTTGATATCCCGAATTCAAAAATGATTTCTATTTTAAAAAATTCAAAACATATAAGTTGCATTTATTAATTTAATAATTAATTCCTGCTGTCAAAACAAATAGCGTGTTTTTATGAAACAAAATGTATCAAAAGATTGACACTAGTTTAAGTCTGATTTCAAAGTGAAATTAATTCCATCGACCACTATTGGATTAAATGGTAAAAATATATTCTAATTTAACTTTAAAACCAATTCAAAAGATAATCTAATCATATAAATAAATTATATTAAAAAGAGGTTTTGAATTAAAATACAACATTTTTCACTATTCATTAAAAATTGAACTTTTTCGGAAAAATACCAAAAATTTACACAAAGTAAATTTTGATGTCCCGATTCTAAAAAAGAATTTTATTTTTCAAATATAACACATGAAATTTTCAAAAAGTGGATTTAAAAGTGGTTCGCCATCAAAAGGCGGTTAATCGACCTTTTAAAAAATATTAGAATGTTTACGCTTAAAATTGGATTCATTCGCATTCTTAATCCTCTAACATTTATTGTAAAAAGTAAAAATATCTGACAAAAATATATAATCATTTGGTAGTTAGTTCTTTTCATTCACGCCATTACACCGGCTAGGCGTTAACTACCATTTAAAATAATATTATTTTATTATTAGAGTGCAACGTAAGATTCCCAAGAAACTCGTTATTGTGTATTAGGTACGCCATCGTGCATAGCATCCCCTTTAAAGTAATATTAATATTTTATTCACAAATATGGATAAATATAAAGATGTCATATTCTTTATTTACCTAGGTTGTTACATTAAAACCCATATATCTCCCTTTTCCTATCATTTTATAATTTATCTGATTCTTAATAAAAATGGAAAATAACTTCTAAAAATAATGTATTAATTCCTAAAATACATTTCATAATATACATTTTAATTAAATATTTACATTTATAAACTATTTTTCATTTCAATATCAATGATTTATATTTAGAAAATTTTTATTCGATTTTGATTCAAACCTAAGATTTTAAATATGTAAAATATTATAAAATAAATAAAAACAGCTCAAAGAATAATTAATAATAACATTGAATAATACTCACTCAATTTTATTAATGGGAAATAATAAATAATAATAATAATTCTTGAAGAATAAATAATTGTTAACTTTTTGAATGCACAGTCTTGCAAACTGTGCTATAATTGTGCAATGCTCACTATGAGTCATCATGTTGGATCTTAATGGTTTGAAAATGGTTCTCCTAACTGTAAACTATAATTACAGAACTATCAATTCTTTATAAAATTCTTTTATAATATATTAACATGATAAAAACTGTCTCAAAAATTCTAAAAAATATAGGAAATTGCAAAAATATATACTAATAAACATGAATACAACAAAGAACCACGTTTAAATTCAAGAAATACAAATTTTTGATAGACGTGGTATTCTAATTTTCAACCAAAATGTCTTTTATTATGAACCCACTAATTTCCATCAACATATATTCTTAATACCATCTCCCTTTTCTATCATACATCCAAAATAATAATAGAGAATATATAAACCAACCCCCATAACAACCTAGTATATGAAAACATTTTTTCCCAAACCAACTCATGACACCCCTAATCTGGGAACTCAAACCAACGTATGACCTACCTGTTGTTCATTCTCAATCACCCATGGATATAAACCACCATAAATGGAATTAAATAGACCTCATTAAGAATGACTTAAACTAATAAGTTTTAATTTCAGGGATGTACACTTAGAAGTTATGCATGACTAGTTTTTACATTAATGATAAATTCCAAAAGAAATGAGTTACAATATAAAATGGAAACTAAAAAATTAATATAGAAAATAAGTGAATGATATGAACAAAATCAAAACCAATAAATTGAAAAAAAATCCCAATCTATAATCTATAAAAGTTAATAAATGATAACTAGAATAATACAAGAAAAAATGTTATAAGTGGAAATCCAAAAAGGAAAATACATCAAGGTACCAATATAAGTAAATGTAGAAAACAAATAAATAACATGATCTTTATTTAGATAAAGTACATCTCCACTATCCACAACCACAGATCTCAAGCCATTAATTTATTATGAAACACAACATCAATAAAGAAATTAACATTTGATACATAATATAATAGTTATGACTAATAAATCCTACTAACCATCCTCCCCACATCCCATGGATACCATTCAATGATTAAACAATTTCATGCTAGTTTGAATACTAATATAAAAAGAGGGTTTTCATTACTTTTGTAAACAAGTAACATTATAATGACTCTCAAAACTATTCCCTTATATTTTTCAACCCTAGAAAAATACTATTTTATAAAATATCATATTTAATTCATTTAAAAATATTATAATTCTATATTATAAAAATATATTTAATGAAAATGAAATCATAATAATAAATTGGATTTTTAATGTGTTGTGACAATGTTCTGAGAAAATATAATATCCCTAAAGTCAGACATCAAAAAAACATATGAGCTCATTAAAATTTGGATAAATGTCTAGAAATAACCACTATAATGAATGAATGGTATAATATACCTAACTATCCCCACTAATATCTGATTTTCACCTCACTGTCCATAATAAGGGGCATAATTTTGTGATTTGTAATGTGTAAATCTCATTGATACTAGCTAGTGCGTTGAGTGAAACTAGAATTGTATGTTATATAAGACTTCCCACCCCCATACACGTTTATTCCAATAATAACATGATAAATGACATTTGAATAATTAATAAAATTAATATATCTAATACAAATCATAAACAAGTCAAACCATCACCTCCAACTCCATTAAAAGAAGAAATCCTATGTTCATCAAGAATATATATATATATATAGAGAGATGCATATGCATCTACAATGACCACTATCCATAAAATTTTATCAAAATAGATTCAATTATCCATTATAAAGGTTCATATTTTAAGGGATTATTATATATTTAAAAAATAAATTTAAGGTTATAATTATACAAAATAATTATTTATTCTGATACCCAGTTATAAAACACACATTAGAAACAAAATAAAAAATTCCATTACTTATTCAACTGTATGAGTGAATATCACTATTTTTAAATGAAAAATCACATAACATTATTTTAACATTATTTATTTATTTTATTTCCATATCAAAAAAATAATTCATTTTAATAATATCGATTTAATTGACTAAACAAAAAATATATGTGAAAACTTCGTATGCATGGATTTCCAAAGGAATTCTTATACATGATGAAAAGTGATATAACTTTTTCAAATGATGAAATAATCTATATATAATTGATATAATATTTTAAATTCATCAATCGTGATTTTAAAAACAACCATTAATCATAATTTTAATATTTTATAACAAATTAATGGAAACTATAACTTTAACCTTATCACCTTTAAAAACTGAGATTAAAATTGATCATTAAATGGTGAAATATGTTCTAAAATACCAATATATTCATACATTAACATATGAAAACCCAAATGAAAAATTAAAATAGAGTTAATCTTAGGGAACATTGACATTTCTAGGGAATTGAGAAAAATGGGAATGTGATAATAATAGAGGAGACATTACGATTGTTTAACTGTAAATAATCCACCTCTAACTAAACAAAATACAATGGGGAATGCCCTTGAAATTGGAGGTAATTGAGAGGGAGATATCCCCAATATGAGGGGAGAATAGAATCCCCAAAATGTTATAATATGAGAAGGGACCCATGGTGATTTTACACATTTAACTTATTAGGGGTTGTCAAATTGTTTGGCCGCATGATTTTCCAATCCAAGCACATGTAATGATTTCTATTTTCTTGGATTTATTTTTTGAAATTATTTGGGAAAATTCTAACATAAGGTGTCGATACGGCATGTGATTTTGAGTACCGATGAGACCGAAATAGTTCATTAAAAATGGTATGATTTTATACCACACATGCACAGTTTTAATGCAATATTGGAGTTACTCATAAACGGGTGCCTAGAACCAAGATATGAGAGCACTATTGACTTCATAGCATTTTATTTACATTTTGAAGGCCTAACATCAACACGAAAATGTCATCTATGAAAGGAAGTTTTTGGATGTAATAATAAATAAAATAATTAAATAAAAATTATTTTATTCCCTAATCCTAATAACTCCTGAACAAATAATCACATTGGATATCTAAGACCATTGTTGAGTTCATAAGGTTTTTTCCCTATTTGTGATGTAATTTTAGTTGGTACATGTATTTTGTGAAAAACCCTTTAAAAGGACATCATCATCATTAAATAATTTAAGGATAAATTATATTGTTGACTTATAAATGATATCCTTTAAAAACATCCATATGAAAAAAATCATGAGGTTGTTCATATAACCCTAGGAATCGTGGAGAATCTCTAAGGACTGAATAGAGGATTTTCCCCTGGCGAATGATGACCGGATCATAGATCAATGATTAGCACATGATGAAATCAAAGGATCCCACAAATGATCATGGAACAAATTAATTCTTCATTGGCACTTGACCCCAAAGAGGTAGGGTAGTTGTTTCTCTGGGATTTTCCATATTCATGATTTCTATGATGAATGATAACAAATCCAAAAATTCATTATCCCATTGATCGATGATATGTTGTCTGAGGGATCAGTTGTTGGTTTGAAAGATTTGATTTAATATGTTTTCTAACCCAAACCCCCAGATCTTGATTCGTGTCCATGAACTATTGGCTAACAATGTCAAACCTTTGATATGTGAATCTCTCCATATGTTTTTCACATTATTCACCATTCAAAACTTTTGGTTCCTAGATTGACATTGACAGGTTGTCCGGATTATGATCGGAACCCCGAATTTGAGGGAAATGGACAATAAAAGCCGCAACAGGGTAGATCGGGTCATAAGGAATCTATACTTAGATTGCCCCAAATTTATGGCATCAAGATGATCCCTTGTTGTTTGGGGAAGGTATCACTGACGTGGGTCCATTGAGGCATGGTGGTGGCAAAGGGGAGGTAAGGTGTCGTCGGCTAGAGTGGTGGGGGCCATAGGTGGCGGCTGGTGTGGTGACGACCACGTGCAGTTTCGGAAAAAGGGCGCAATGCGGCGAAACGCTGTACTGTAGCTAGCAGTGATGATAAGACTATGTGTAGGTGTGAGGTGGAAGTCATTATTTCATTGGGGTGGCCGACAGAAGATTCTGAAGATGCCCTGTCAGGATAGCGTAGGATCCCACATCGACAAAGAGGTTGTTGGAGTTCGGGGAGTGTGGAGCACAAGAAGAGGAAGAGGGTTGACTCAGTGGTCACATTGGCATTAGGCGGAGCTCACGGGCCACCAAGATCGTGTGCATTTAGGGAAGTCAGTCCGCATATTATAGGCAAGACAATGAGAGATTAGATGATCCTAGAAGACCAGTGGGATGGACAAGTTTGGGCTAGACAAGAACGGTCTAGGATGGGTCAGTTATATGAAGTCAGATCGACTAGTAGTTCGGTCAGGGTCTGGTGGGTTGGATCACATCTGGACCAGACCCATGATAAACATTTTTATTAAAACCACCATAACATTCAAAATATGTGTCCATTTGATGATTTTTTGTGTTGTTGGGACCCCTACGTTGAGATGATCATTTTAATACACTCTATGTGTTTTAGTTGGATTTCACATACAACCTAATGTCTTGATGATTATGTTCTCTCAGAATGAACACTCTATAAGTAGAACCCTATTTTTTCTTGTGATGTTGATACTATGTGGCTTATTATGTCGTTGTGTCTCATAGATACTATGTGTCTTATAGATATTCTGTGTCTTATTGAGATTGGGTGCCTTATCATGACTGAGTTGGTAATCATCAATCCTTCTATGGGTGCGGTTCCTTTGGGCACTGAGTGGTACTCCCCTACCTATTAAGGGTGATTCTCCTTGAGACTAACATCCTTACTGAGATTAGATGTCTTATTGAGACTATGAGTCTTACCATGAATAATTTTTTATCAAGATGGAGTGGACTCTTTATTTGTAGATGGATCTTCCCCCGCTGTTGGAAATGGATACAAGAAGAAGACCCATTAACTTCATGTAAATGATACAAAGACCGGATTTAAAGAACACTCGCCAGCCTAAGGATCAGACAACTCCATTCAGGTGTAGCAGATGTTTCGTGAGTAAGTTGGGGGGAATAATCCCTCAAAATTGGGGTAGTGGTGAGGTGGGAGTCCCTCTGATCTCACTTACTATAGAGGATGCATAGGGTGGATAGTTTTGATGAGTTAACTCTGAACTGTGAGGAGTGGTGGGGGGTGTGTATCTTAACATGGGTTTCTTAGCCTACGCTGGGTGCAATCCGGTGATGACTAGACCCCTGGTGCAATGAACTAAACTAGCCAAACTAAAATGATCCTGATGTTGGGTATCTTGTATACAGATTCCATTAGAAATGGGTTTTCCCATGGAGTTTGTACTTCTTATTTTCGTGTAATGATTTGATCCTATGATGATTGTAAAGACCCAAGATTGATGTACATGGACATTACATTTCTATTATAGAAAACAATATAAATTACACAAAAAGACACCCAATGACAATATTAGTTTAGTGTATTTGGAAACATGTAGCATAATATTCTCTATTGGTGAAAGATCTTCAACATCTCCCATAAAGATCGTTCCATTTTGTTTTCATACCTAAAAAATTTCTGTATATCCTAGGGTAAAGAAAACATAAAAAAGGGTGATCCCAATTGATCATTAAGGGTAAAAATGGTGATCAAAAAATAAACATAAGAATGTAAAAAATATGAACATAGTTTTAAAATATTATAATCTTGGGTCCTGAAATAAATCATGGTAGTATGTAAGAAATAAATCACAAAGGAATATTAACTATGATAAAATAGAATCACCATTAAACATGGGATTTTTGAAAACAAATAATCACATAATATGATTTCTATAGTAACAAAGAATTACTTCCACGACCATCATAGTGGAAATGGTCTCTTACTGATTTAGGTTTACTTTTCAATCTAGCCATGTATTATTGTACAGGATTTACATGTCGTTCCAGACCTATATTATTGAACATGATTTACTTTTTGTTTTTCCCATGTCTATTTAATTAGATATAAATATTTACCAATTCATTGGAGGGACATAGAGGTCCAACCTATCTAATGAAACCATTCTTACGTGTTCCACAGAAACATAAACACATTCACTATAGCATAACCCAGAAAATAAAGTGGGTTTCGTAAACATCATTCCCTCATAATTGATATAAAAAAATATATTGCATAAATAACATTACATCATCAAATCATAGTAATAAAAAGATATAAATATAACCCTATTTAAAGGGTTTCATCTAACATAGATTATAATTTTGAGAAATCATGTGAAATTAATACATGGGGAAAATATGCTTTGTTCTTACAAATCACTTTCATTACTCAAAATGATACAAAATTGTATAAGAAATCATTTAATGTGAAAATAACTTTGTAATATTATAGGTGATTAATATAAGAAATAAGTTGTTATGAAATAATAAAAGCCCATTCATTCCGTATAAGTTAAAAAACATTCTTCTTGTACATTTTCTGGAAAAGTCAAATAGTACCTCGTACAAAAAATGAAAAAGATTTCATTCATACTATTTAGTAAAAATTTCCCAATGGGTAAAATAGAATTTTAACAATTATAGAAGGATATAAAGAATATTTTTAAATATATATTTTGGAATCATGGACATGGATGATTTATATATCCTATTAAATACATACGAGTATAAAATCTCAAATAAAAATGAGATTTTCAAAGTTATCCATTACCTTAGGTATGATTTCGTCCATATGTGAATGAAACTCATGTATATTGGGTTTAAACACATTATTAAATTTAAATATATCTATAATAATTTCTATAATATCATATATTGTTCACTTATGATTTTTCATTACCCATTTACTTATAAATTCCCTGTTAAATAAACTTTTTGGGAAATAATCATTTTATTTACGGTATGTGTTTTGACCTATTATTCATCATATTATTACATAGATCGTGATTTAATTTTTTCTGGAATTTAATAAATGATTTATATATTATTAATATTCAATATATGTAAATATATATATAGATTTATATATAAATGAAATACAATACACCATTCATGGGGACGGTAGGCCGCACATACTCTATAACATTCTATCTGTTTCCTTATTGATTTGAAGGGAAGAATGAAAATGATATATATATATATATACACATAAACACATTAGAATTATTATGTCATATATTTCATGATTAATTAAAATATATTCTTTATAATAATTCTGTATTGTTTAACGTGTAGAATGAATCTCATCACGTCGTGGAGACAATAGGCCATACGTACGCACAAGTAACGATATCATTCACTTAATGGTTAAATGATTTGGAATTGGACCTTAAATTTATTACACAAGAACAATTATATTTCAATATTCATTATATTCATCAATTATAGTAATCATTATACCAATTGAAGTTATGTATTATTGAATAAAAAATTACAACATAATGTGGAGACAGTATGTCGAATGTACTCACACAAGGTTATATTGTTATTTTTAGGATAGGTTAAATGAGGTATAAGTTTTTTCCACAATTATAATAACATATAATAATATAGAACATACTGGATTTATTTATTTAGTATATAAACAACATAAAAAGGGATGTAGAAGTAAAAACAAATTTTGAAAGAGGTAATCAAATCGTTACCTATTTTACGAGTATCTGCTTTTTATTACACAAAAGGTCTCCTTATGATGGATTTATGACCAATGTGTGGCCTTAAGAGGAAGATAGGGACTCTGGGAGCTTATTTGAGTAGAATATGGACAATCCTATGGGTTTTAAATGTGGGAGTAAGTGGGTAGTGGAGGCCACCATTTTTATGGGGCGAAATGACACTTTTAGAATGTCGTGAAATGTTAACTTATTATAAAATTATTTTTGATTTATAATGGTCCCAAAATCCTTTATTTATAAGATACAATGTATGTGGCTATAAATACTGTCTACTAATTGGTTTTAGATAAGATTCGGTAAAAAAATTAACCTTATTGTTTATCATTAACTCTTACATAAAATCATTAACTCATTTTGTGACTTCTTCTATTTTCATAAAATATTGTTATTATAGTCACTATAAAATTACCATAGAATGAAAATTAGATCATAAATAATATTTATAAAATTATATATGTTTATTTTAAAAATATCATATTTTAAAAATAATTATATCATTTAATAATATGTTATTTGTTTTAAGAACTAATTTATGTCAATTTTTACACTAGTTAGTAAAGGATTTTCATCAAAATAGTAAAAACATGATTACATAGAAAATTAACCATTAACTAAAAGATTATATGTCATATTCATCCATAAATTTATTTTATGGAATCCAAATATTTAAATTATATTTATTTTAATATTTATAATATCACTTATTTGAATCTTTTATTAATAAGTTAATGATTGCATCATCATTGTGTCATAAAAAAAATTTCTATATTTATTCCATAAAATTATAAAAAAATTGATGTAGAAAATATTTTTATATTTATAATTATCGTTTATAGGAAAATAGATATATTATATTACCCTATATTAATAATTTTTTAGTAAATGATACATGTTTGTGTTATATTTTCCTTTTCTTTAAATTATAATTTATTAAAGATCATTATCACACTCCAGTAGCTCCAGATGGCCCTGAAATAGACCCAAGGGTTCTTATACTCATCCAAATTTCATCCAATAGTATTATGATACATTTTAGGTTTTTTATAATATTATAATATTATATGTCTCCCTTGTTAACCTAATTTACCCTTTAACCATGGTAAATAAAAATAATTACTAAAGTTACTATTTATAATTTCAAAAAATGAAAGGTAAATATTAACACAATTTTTACCCTCTAATTCCAAATATGGAATCAATTTTTCCAAATCAAAACATTCATTTGGAATAAATTAATTTATAATTAATTTTCGTTGTCAAAATCAAAATCAGGTTTTTAAGAAAAAGAATTATCAAAAGATTGACATCTGTTTAGATCCAATATAAATGTAAAATAATATCTAATGACCAGAATTTTATTTAATTTTAAAAACATAATCCAATTACACTTTAAAATCAATTATTAGTATAATATAGATATATAAAAAATGAGATAAAAAAGAAATTTTGTATGAAAATACAGTATTTCTCACTATTCATTAAAATATGAATTTTGTTAGAAAAATACAAAAACATCATCCAAGGTAAATTTTGATATCTCTCATACAATGAAGAAGTTCATTATGTAAAATAGTTCTTATATTATTATCAAAATCTATATTTTAACAGGATTTCCCATTAAAAGGTAGTAAAACCATAATTTTTTAAAAAAATCTTCATTTATCCAAAAAAATGAATTTGTTCTTATATCATGTCTAGTAAAATAGTTATATGACTTTTAATGATTTATAAAATTAAAATTTTGGTTAATAATATTCATAAAGTTTAATTAAATCCTATTAAATAATAATATTTTAATAATATATCGTTGTTTAGTGAAACATGGTATTGTGTACAATGCATGCTATCCAAGAAGGTCTCTCTTGCATGTAACACAATGCATATCCATTTGGTGTGTAGTGAAAGTTCCATTGGTATTGCGTATAAAATAATCCAAACATAGTTCTTTTATACATTGAAAAAAATCTATACTCAGTGTTGAATGTATCGTAAACCATCTCGGTG
The DNA here is from genome assembly GCA_963277665.1 of Viscum album. Classification (NCBI taxonomy): domain Eukaryota; kingdom Viridiplantae; phylum Streptophyta; class Magnoliopsida; order Santalales; family Viscaceae; genus Viscum; species Viscum album. The sequence continues at coordinate 1,853,608,079 of OY728130.1, forward strand.
ATGCATGTAACATACAACAAGTTGGTTTACTATGAAAGGAATGTTTGCCTTACTGGGTTTCAATATATAAATGAAAATTTTAATTTAATCAAAAATATTTTCCATAAACACTCAGGATGTTACATTATACCCACCTCAAAATAAATTTCTCCATCTAAATTTTTGTGGGGGTTATAAAAGGAATACTACTTGACAGTTTCTTTCATGGAAACCGACATCGTAAAAAGGAATACTAATACTTAATTTTAAAAAGGAATGTTTGTAACATAATGGTTACCCAGAGTAACTCATTACTATATTTCCAGATATGAGAACTTAGGTGAAAAGTGAATACAATGATTTGGAAGGAGAACATAACCATCATGTTCAGATGTATAGTAATAGAGATCAAGGTTTGGAGAATGTTGACAATCTGAAAGCCATAAATATACGATGATTTAAGGGAATAAAAGATTCATCATATAATAATGTAGTAATAAATCATTTTTGGTTTTCAATATCCTTTACCTAGAGTATAAATTTTTTTATTAGATTTAATATCTACTTGATTTTGGTAAGATCTCACCATTGTTCGTGCCTTGAACAATTTCCACATCATCATTTATTTAATGAAATTATCATGAATTTTTCATTCATGAATTGTTATTAGATCATTGGATAGATTGATAATGTGTTTATAAAAGCAATTAGCAAGGCTTCATATTAATAAAAAAAATGTGTTACACAAGTCTGAATGATGAATGTTAACATTTATCATGTTGAAGAGTATTCATCAACTCACCAGGAATATTGGTGTAGTGAGCGCAACTCTCACCGGTGGCTCATCTGATAGCAAGCTGGTCATTGAGTTGATTTTCTTCGCAATATATGTGTATAGATTGATTGTTCAATCCGTCTATCTTATCAAAAATATTATCACATGTAATCAAATATTCATAAGTCCACCTATAGTGATATAATATATTAGTCAAGAAAACATCAACTGGAATATAACTTATATTATTCATTAAAATATAACATTACAAACTTTCCTAAAATGGAAAATATAAAACATTATAATGAGGTGAACTAAAAAGACATAACATTTTTCTCTAAAATCTCATTAGGAAGTTCTTGGTTGTCACATTCCAAACATGTGAATACGATAATCATGCATTCTCTTAAAAATGTTAATAACATGAATTACCATAGAACCTTTGTGAAAATAATCATTCTGGGAAAATTAACTCCTACCACAAACAAAAAATGAAAAAACTTCTATGTACTAAAACCATGATATCACATTGTCCTAATATTAGTCATTAGGTTTTTTATACAATCAAACATATCGTTATCTCATTATCCCTTCTTTATACACATATCATGTTCATTCCAAAAATATTTCAATAATTTTATCATGGTTATGTAACGATAAGGAAATTCTGTGGAAATTTTTTTCATAAATTCTTGGTAATTTTACAAGTCCACAGTTTCTAACGGCGCGCGATTCCTAGGGACGGACTGCCCGGAATGAGCCGTCTATGTTTTGTTAAGCTTATATTAACGCACATATGTAGTTTTTCTAAAAAAGTGGAATAAATCTTAAACAGTTACTTGGATAAAAAATCTGAGTCCACCATTGTGCTAAGGATGGCGTTTCTACCCTAGGTGTGACTTAAGTTTAGTCAGTGCGGGCCTCCTTTGAGAAAACCTGAAAATGAAATAAACGTAAATAAAAAAATTAGATAAAGTTATTTTATTTCTCAAATGCTTATAACTCACAAACGGTAACTCAAATTAAAAACTTCAGACCACCACTGAACTCATGAGGGCAGACATTCTTTAAGAAGATACAAACATGGGTCAGCGAGAACCACAAGATAATGTTAGTTTTTGGCCGCAAATAAAATAATTAAGTGAAAATTATTTTATTGTAAAATTCATAACTTTTAAACTGTAACTCAGATTGGAAATCTGAGGGTACTGTTGGGTTCGTGCAAGCGTGTTTCACAAAGGCAGAGCCTAACCTCGACCGCAATAGGTCAAGGATGTCTGTTAATAATTTTCCGAATTTTTTTTCAGGTACGTTCAATAAAATTGTGAGCAACATTTTATATCTTTTGAAACGGTGCTCAGAATTGAAATCTGAGGGTACCGTTGAACTCGCAGCACAGGTATTCACTTAAGGATACCTTCACCACAGTTTATTTTTATTGAGATTGGATGTTAATTTTTGGGGTTTCTAAATAAAATAAATAAAATATGTCTAGCATATTTTTATTTGAGTGGTGGTTTAATCCTCCAAGGGGAGGTTGGAGGTGGGTCCAACTCGTGCATAACCTCCCATGAGAGGATATTTTTTAGCGGGGCCCACATTAGCTCAAACCCCCTTAAACCCCCATTACCCCCCCATTAACTCTCCTTTATTAATTTTCACCCCTCTCCATTAATTTGAATTCTTCACCTTCCTCCCCCAAATTAATTAAGACAACTTCACCCATTAATTATGTGAAGTAACTTAATTTAATTTGAATCTTCTCAAATTATTTGCAATAATAAAATAATATAGAATCCTCTTATTTTATTTTTATTTTTATGAAACATTCATTTGGGGGTGGAACTTTGAGAGGACATGGGAGAATCCTTGGAGAATTATCCTCTCCAACGAAGAACCAGTGCCCGCCAAGAATGCCTCATCCTTCCAACGAAGAACATGAAGAACGCAGGCGACGTCCTCTGTTCTTCAACTTATTCCATGGACGTCTTCTTCCTCTTCAACTGGGGTGAGAATGGGAAGATTCCACCCACAAAGAACATCGGCAATGACAACGTCACCTCCCAACGCTCGTCTCCCAACGACGAGTACCCTTCTTCCTTTCCGACACATGAGCGTGAGAAATGGGAGTGTGTGACGAACGCAGAAATCAACAAATCCACATCTGCCTTTTTTCTGAGATCGTCAATGAATGACAAATATGAGGTAGGGGATATCTTTATGTATGAATTTACCCTCCGTTCTACATCGTTAAATTGTTGGAATGGTGTGCCAAATGATATTATCGTAACGAGGAGGGTTCGGACCGCACGAACACGGCCCGACCCTACCCATTTTGTTGGTTCTTGATTGATGATGATGGAGGTGGTACACGAGCCGACCGGCAACAAGCCGGCCACGATGAAAGCCGTTGGTGCAAGGCCGTCGGGTCACCCCAAGGTTGAGTCACTATCGTGCCCCGCAAATAACCTAGCCACTGACAGGCGGGCCACAGCGGTGCTGGAAGGGAACGGTGTCGTCACACCGTGCCGGAAGGAAGAGACGCAGCCAGGAGGGCCACAACTGTCAGATGACAAGCGTGGCACCATTGCGCCTCATGGTGGAGCCAGAGGCCGCAGCCAGGCCAGGCCGCGGCAGAGGAGGCGCGGTGTCGTCGTGCCGCGGTGGAGGAGACAAGGGCGGTCAGTTTTTCCGGCCGCCGGTGCACGCTAAACAGAACCAGTGCCCAACACCTGTTCAGATTGGAAACGGAGGGCGTGGTACCCCCTCCCGCAGTGTGGCCAGCTGGGCCACGCGGGCTAGCCAGCTGGTCCGTCCTCGGCCAGGACGCCCACGGGTCGGGCCTCCCTCAGTTGGGCCGCCACGGGTCGGGCTGCGCCTTCGGGCCGGGCCCCACCCTCAGGTCGGGCCGCCCCTTTGGGTCGGGCCGCTCCCTTGGTTCGGGTCGCCCACTCGGGCCGGGCTGACCACTAGGGTCGGGCCACACCTGCAGACCGGGTTCGACCCGGTTCGGACCGGGTCGGCCCGACTGGGTTTGACCGGACCCGGATCCGCTACGTCCATATGCACCTTTTAGCCTACATCTTGGGCTACGGTTGTCCGAACGATGAACCGCATGTGGTGATGGAATTCTTGGAGCGATACGATTCTTTTGGCATACTCCACTTGAGTTTCGGACGTAGTTGGTGTTTGGTCAGGTTGGATTGATCCTAAAAATGAACCGGGCCCTTGGAACAGAAAAGCCAATAACTCTCAGACCGAGCGTCTGATTGACACACCGTCTTCCACGTTGGGTTTCTTATGATGAGACAGAACTACGGGATACATCAACTCAGGACTTTGTGATAGTTGATGTATCGAATCTTGGCTCGAGGAGCGGACACTTCAGAAATCAAGCATGCTGTATGCGGGAACCCTAGGGCAGGCTACGACTATACTGTACCGGAATATTTCGTGGGTTCAATAGTGATGACTACTATACCGGAATCCTTCATGGGTCCGACAACGAAGACTACTATACCGGAATCCTCTTTGGGTTCGATAGTGATGACTACTGTATCAGGATCCTCCGTGGGTCCGACAGTTCTGACGTCTGTTCATGTATCCTATGTGGGTCCGACAGAATAGATGGTCATGTATAATATGTGGGTCTGACAGGTTAGCTGGTCCTATATCCTGTGTGGGTCCAACAGCTCAGATGAATCATAGTTGGCCATGTATCTTGTGTGGGTCTTACTGCTTAGCTAGTTCTGTATCATATGTGGGTCCGACAGCTTAGATGAATCAGTGACTACATCTAATAATCTCTATCACTCTACAGAAGATGTATACCTTTGTGGACTGAGTTATGTCTTCAACCATTATCATCATGGTGAACGACTTTACTTACTTTGCAGAATGGTTTGTTCTTGGGATCGAGAGTTACAGTCAGACTGTTATTGATAACTTAGGTATATGTATGGTCATATACCTATGTAGGTATGGTTTGTACTTTGTGATTGTATCTTTCTACTGTGGTTTATTCTTTGTGGATTCTGGGAGACCTTCAGGGGTCTCGGGGTCCTCTAATGAGTATTGTTATACTCGCCCCTACACAGGCTTCACCCACACCTTGTTCTGTTTTGTTCAGATGACAGTTAGCAGTGATCGAGGCAAAGGGTTATGGACGGGAGGCTACTCGGAGCTGGACTAGATGGGATGTACCACATGGAAGAGTTTTTCGAGTTCTGTACCTACCCTTCAGCTATGATTCCCCGGTGGATGATCCATGTGTTGTTTTCCCTTTTTACTTGTACTTGTTCTTATTGTTCAGTTGGGTTTTTATAATGACCCATTTACTTTTAGCACTACCTTTATATTTGTTTTACATAGTGTTTTTCTTCCAGTTGTGTACTCTCATTGTGTGTGGTTTCTTTTTATAAAGGAAATCCCTTCCCAATATAGGGATTTACGCCTTTGGTGTTAGTCGCCAGCCCATGGCCTATGGAAGGCGGGCTTGGGGTAGTCACGACATGGGTCCTGAGGATGGGTCGTGACAAATTGGAAATAGAGGAGTCAATTCTACCACAGAACATAGGACTCTGACCTATCTTACTGTGAAGAAATAGTGTTAAGAGTATTGAGTGTGGTTTTCAGTCCAGGGTGTCCAGTGTTGGTGTGGCAGCCGACATATTCATACACCAGGACTCTGACTTCTGATTTCCGACTCAGTGCACGAAAACACAGATTGTGAGTGTGTTTTCAAGAGTCATTTTTTTTTGAAATCTTTGAGTTAGGTCACTATGTATAACTTATTGACCATGGTGCACCTGTTCTTTATTAGGATGCCGCTGCATAGACATCCAATTGTGGATTCAAAAAGAATACACAATGATGGCCTACTGAGTGACAAGGCTCTGGTTTAGGGCCCTCTTTCAACGTTGGCACCTTCGGGTGGTGTACCAGTAGCACCACCACACGTTGGGCAGCAGATACCACTAGCCACATTGGCGAACAATGCACACCGACTGAGTGTGTTTCACGAGTTCCAGCAGCATAGGCCTCTGAGGTTACGAAGCGAGACAGATTCCCAGGTAGTAGAGGACAGGCTTAAGGTGATTACTGGAGTTTTCCGCTTTTTTGAGACACTAGTAGAGCAGATTTTGATCTTTGCTACTAATATTTTTCACTGAGTGACCATGAGGACGGTCCGCATAGTGATGAGGTTTCGGTACTATGACCATTTTCCAATATGATACCTTTGGGCAGTGTGCCAACTATACCACTTCCCGTTGGTCAGGAGACACTACTGGTGGTACCGGTAGAGGACACTTGTAGTCTTAGTTCCTTAATGTGTTTCAGTACTATATATCCCTCAAGTTCTGAGGCGAGCCCGAACCATAGGAGGCATAGGAATGGCTTGAGGAGGTGGCTGAGAGTTTTCTAGAGCTTATACAGCTTCGGCAGGATGACGTGTTGGTAGTTGAGTATTCATCGAAGCGTTCCGACCATTCTTTGTGCTCAAAGAATACGATGTGTGCACTGCTTTAGAGTACAGACCTCTAAGAAAGGTGTGTTTAAGGACATATGATCCAACACTTTTTCCTCTATGCATTCCTACTTATATTAGGGTGCTAGAGAGAACCTCTATGGTTGAATGTTCATTGGATGAACGGATACAACTAGTGAATGTTAACAGTCAGAAATCCTGAAACTGGCACCAGTCTCAGACACTTGAGCGTGTAGAATGTTTCAAGAAGAGGAAGTGTTAAGGACCGATGAATATTCAGGGCAGCAGACATGGAAGCGGTGCTAGGAGAGCAGCATGAGGTGGTGAACATTTTGACATGTTACAACCACCCGCCTTTGTAGTCCCCGCTAGGCTCAAGGATCAAGAGGGATGGGGAAGAGAGTAGCTGCATAAAGTCAAGGACTGTGACCCAAGGGCTCTAGGAATGATTTAAGGTACGGTCTGTGTCTACTACTAGCTTCTGTATCAATAGACATTGCTACCAATCATTCCTTCCTTCCAAGAATCTTGTCCTAGTCCTAGAGTTCTGGTTAAGCCGTTTACTTGACCGTCACGTCTGGAGAAACCTTTGGGAGGAGACTCGATAATCACACTTACACCGATGGTGTGACTTGACCCTTGATGCAAGAGTTTTGGTTGGAACATTTTTGTGGTAGCGTCAAGGCCTTTTGACGTAATTTTGGGTATGGAATGCGCAACCACAGTTCATACATAGCTTGATTGTTTTGGGAAAAAGGTTTTAGTTTATCTATAACACTGGGATGGTATTTTCCTTGGTCGGTGAAATGGAAAACCCAGGCAGTACAGGATGGAATCATGCATAAGAGGGTGCATTCAATCACTCCTGATTTTTCCAGACATTCCTTTGTGGCATACTTCTCCATAGTTACAGCACTACTGTCAGCTTTGACGAAGAAGGGGCAACCCTCTATGTGGTCGGAGAGATGCCATCAGAGCTTTCAGGAGCTGAGGCAGAGGCTGACTAGTGCCCCAATATTGAGGCTTCCAGAGGAAGGCGTAGGGTACATAGTTTATTGCGACGCATCAGTGACCGGACATGGATGTGTCCCGATGTAGGAGCTACTAGTGATTGTATATGGTTCTCGATAGCTGAGATAGCATGAGCAGAACTACGCTACCAATGAACTGGAGTTATCAGCAGTGGTCTTCGCCATGAAGATGTGGTGACACTATCTTATGGGCGAATGTTTTACCTTATACTCAGATCACAAGAGTCTCAGGTATATCATTTCTCATGAGGACTTGAACCTGAGACAGCGATGTTGGCTCGAGTTCCTTCAGGACCATGACTTCAAGATAGTCTATACTCCTTGGAAGGGAAACGTTGTAGTAGATTCACTCAGTTGGAGATCTAGTATACAGCTACTAAGCGAGGCAACATAGAAGCTAGCTACTTTACATATATCCTTTTTGGATAGAGATGGAGCATCCTTCCTTCAGTCACATACAGTCACTCCCCCACTTCATCAGTGAGATAGGGAGGCGCGGCATGGGGACACTGACTGTGAGACACGACGTGCTCAGATATCCACAGGATAGGCACCTGATGTATTTTCTCAAGGTGGGGAGCACGTCATCCTCTTCATAGAATGTACTATGGTGCTAGTGTCACATCAGGAGGAATTATTGAGGGAGTTTCACACATCCCCTTTAGCGATACATCTAGGAGTTTTGAATATGTACCAGGACCTTAGACGACATCACTGGTGGACAGGTATGAAGAAGTATGTAGTGGAGTTTGTCTCTCGATGCCTCACATGTCAGCAAGTGAAGGCAGAGAATCAGGTACCAGCAAGATTGGTTCAACCTTTAGAGGACCCTAAGTGGAAGAGGGATGAGATATTCATGGACTTTGTGACGGGTTTTCCATATACATCCATGATATGGAGATCTCTGGAGTTCAAGGATGGAGACCATGTCTTTCTACGGGTCTCACATCGATGAGGTCTATGGAGTTTAGGACGATGCGGAAAGTTTTCTCCATGATTAATCGGACCATTCCATGTCCTCAGAAGGGTAGGCGAGATGGTTTACCTCTTGGCTCATCCACCTCAGTTGTACTGGGTGCACAACGTCTTATACGTATCTTAGCTGGGGAGATACCTGGATGACCCATCCCACATTATCGACCACTGGGAGCTGGACATCGATGATAGGGTGACATTCACAGAGGTTACTGTGGAGATTGGGGATCGACCTGAGTGAGTCCGGCGTGGACGGTCGATACCTCTCGTGCGCGTTCTCTAGAAGCACCGGGAACCTCCATGAGAGCACATGGGAGCGCAAGTCTCGGATGTGTGCTCAGTACCCTAATTTGTTTCTTTAGTATGAGTTGTAGATTATGGGGACATAAATCCCTGAGGTGGGGAGAATTTAAAGACCCAGAAATTCCATGGAAATCTTATTCATAAACACTTAGAAATTTTACGAGTCTGCAGTTTCTGATGGTGCGCGATTCTGAGGCCTAGAGTGCCCTGAATGATCTATCTAAGTTTTGTTAAGCATAAATTAATGCATGTTTGTAGTTTTCCTGAAAAAGTGGAATATCTCTTAAACAGTTACTCGGATAAGAAATATAAGGCCACTACTGCACTCATGTTGGCAGGTTTACCCTAGGAGTGACTTAATTTTAGTCGGCGCGGGCCTCTGGCAAGAATACCTAAAAATGGAATAACCATAAATAAAATAATTAAATAAAGTTGTTTCACTTTTCAAATGCTTATAACTCACAAAAGGTAACCCAGATTAAAAATCTGAGACCACCACTAAACTCGTGAGGGTAGGCTTTCATTAAAAATATACTATCTTGGGTCGGTGAGGGCAACCATAGAAAGTTATTTTTTGGCTGTAAATAAAATATTTAAGTGACAATTAATTTATTGTAAAATAAGTAACTTTTAAATGGTAACTTGGATAGAAAATACGAGCATACCTTTGGGTTTGATGGGGCGTTTTTCACCAAGGATGAGCCTAACCTTGACAACAGTAGTGATTTTAATAATTTTTGGAACTTTTTTTCGGGTACGTTCAGTAAACGTGTGAGTGACATTTTATATTTTTTGAACTGGTGCTCAGAATTGAAATCTGAGGGTACCATTGAACTCGCAGCGCCATTATTCGCTTAGGGTGACCTTCACTGCAGTTGTCTTTTATCGAGATTGAATGTTAATTTTTTGGGTTTCTAAATATATTAAATAAAAATATGTCTAGCATATTTTTATTTGAGTGGTGGTTTAATCCTCAAAGGGGAGGATGGAGGTGGGGACCACTCGTTCATAACCTCCCATGGGAGGATATTATGTGGCTAAGACCACAAGAGCTCAAACACTACTGGAAAATAGCTCTATACCCACGGTTTTACAAAAAACTGTGGGTATAGGGATAGTAGGTGAACATATACCCACGGTTGTGCCAAAAACCGTGGGTATAGTTTTCGTTTAAGACCTACACCCATGGTTTTGGAGAAAATTGTGGGTATAGGGTATTTTTCGAATACCAATACTGATGTTTCATGAAAACCGTAGGTATTGCGGTTTTTTAAGACATATACCCACAGTTCTCTTGAACCGTGGGTATAGCTATCCCGCGTTATGGTGGGGAAAGAAAATTAGGTGGGGCACGAAAAAATTTGGCAGGTAGACATTTTTTCACATATTAATATATATATATATATATGTATGTAAACATATGTATATATAATAGATAAAAATTCCAGGTCGATTGGTCTGTTGGTGCAGGCTCTGCCACGAGTCTCCGCACTAGTCACGGTTTCGAAACCCAGCATGCGCTTTATTTGAATTTAAATACTAATATTAATATATATAAAAAGATATATGACTATATAAAAGAGAAAAGGCCCAGATCGGTTGGTGGCATGGCCGCGAGTTTCAGCGCGAGTCCTGGGTTCGAAACCAAGGATGTGCTTTTTTTGAATTTAAATGCGCGATATTAAAATATATACATAGATATATAAATATATTACAGATAAATATCCCAGCTTGGTTGGTGGCGCGGTCGTGATGCTTAGCGCGAGTCTCGGGATAGAAACCCCACGGTCTCTTTTTTTGAATTTAAATACGCAATATTAATATATATATGCAGATAGATGAATATATACTAGATAAAACCCCAGCTCGGTTAGTCCACTATTGTGTTGCGGTGTTGAGTCCCTGCGTGTGGCCCGGGTTTGAAACCCTCTGCCTACATTTTTTAAAATTAAATTTCCCACAGTTTGAAAACCGTGGGATAGTGCCCTGCCACACTGTACAACAGTTTGTTGGTGTGTGACACACCTATACCCACGGTTCTACCAAACCGTGGATATTGTTCAAGACCCCTATCCCAACGTCGTTCCAGCCCACGGTTCCCAAAACCGTGGGTATAGCCTATACCAACGGTTTTGGGGGCTATACCAATGGTTTTGAACCATGGGAATAGGTCATTTTTTCTAGTAGTGAAACCCCCTTAAACCCCCATTAACCCCCCATTAACTCTCCTTTATTAATTTGACACCCTGCTTCATTAATTTGAATTCTTCACCTTCCTCCCCCAAATTAATTAAGACAAATTCACCCATTAATTATGTTAAGTAACAAAATTTATTCTGAATCTTTTCACATTCATGCCAATAATAAAATAATAGAGAAGCCTATTATTTTATTTCGTTTTGTTTCCAACATTCATTTGGGGGTTGAACTTTGAGAAGGCTTGGGAGAATCCGTTGAGAATTATCCTCTCCAACAAAGAACCATCGCCCGTGAAGATTGCCTCCTCCTTCCAATGAAGAATGTGAAGAAAGCTGGCGATGTCCTATGCTCTTCGACTTCTTCCTTTGACGACTTCTTCATCTTCAATCAGGGTGAGAAAAGGAAGATGCCACCCGCAAAAAAAGTCGCCAATGATGACGTCACCTCCGAATGCTCGTCTGCCAACAACTAGTACCCTTCTTCCTTTCTGACGCATGAGCATGAGAATTGGGAGTCCGTGAAGAACGCAGCAATCGACGAATCAACATCATCCTTTTTTCTGAGATCGTCAACGAACGACAAATACGAGGTAGGGGTTATCTTTATGTATGAATTTACCCTCCGTTCTACATCGTTAAATTTGTGGAATGGTGTTCCAAATTATATCATCATAATGAGGAGGGTTCGGACCGCACAAACACTGCCCAACCCTCCCCATTTTTTGTTTCTTGATTGATTATGATGAAGGCGGTACACACGGTGACCAGCAACGATCCGGATGCGAAAAATGCCCGTGGTGCAAGTTCGTCAGGTATCCACAAGGGCGTGTCACCGTCGTGCTGTGCAAAGAACTGGGCCACGGCCTGGCGGGCCACGGGGGTGCCGGTGGGGCGCGGCGTCGTCACACCACGCCAGAAGGAAGAGCCGCAGCCCGGAGGGTCACGACGGTCAGACGACAAGCATGGCGTCGTCGCGTCGCGCAGTGGAGCTAGAGGCCGCCACCGGGCAGGGCCGCGGCGGAGGAAGTGAGGTGTCGTCACGCCACATGGAGGCCAGTCGAACAGCGGCGCCATCGCACTGCGGTGGAGGAGACATGGACGGCCAGTTTTTCCAGCCGTCGGTGCGTGCTAAACAGAACCGGTGCCCAGCGCCAGTTCAGATTGGAAACAGGAGGCATGGAACCCCCTACCACTGCATGCCCAGCCGGGCCACGCAGGCTAGCCAATCAGGCCGCCCTCGGCCTGGCCGCCCACTTGTCGGGCCTCCCTCGACCAGGCAGCCCCCAGGCCAGGCCGCCATTGGCCGGGCCACCCTCAGGCTAGGCCGCGCCTTCGGGTCAGGTCGCGCCGTCGATTCGGGCCGCCCCATTTGGGTAGGGCCACTCCCTTGATTCAGGCCTCCCACTCGGTCTGGTCCGCCCACTTGGGTCAGGCCGCACTTGCGGACCGGGTCTGACCCCGGTTCAGCCGGACTGGGTTGGACCGGACCTGGATCCGCTATGGCCATTTATACCTTTTAGCCCGCATCTTGGGCTACGGGTGTCCGAACAACGAACCGCCTATGTAGATGGAATTATTTGAGTGAGAAGATTTTTTTGGAATACTCCACTTGAGTTTCGGACGGAGTTGGAGTTCGGTCGGGTTGGTTTGAACCTAAAAACTAACTGGGCCCCTGGAACAGAAATTCCAATAACTCTTAGACCGAGCGTCTGATTGATGCACCGTCAGTCACGTTGGGTTCCTTATGATGAGTCGTGACTATGGGATACATCAACTTAGTACTTCATGAAATTTGATGTCTCAACACTTGGATCAATAAGAAGAAACTCTCGGAATCGAGCGGGCTCTGTGGAGGAACCCTAGGGATGGGTATGACAATACTATACAGGAATCCTGTGTGGGTTCAACAGCGATGACTACTATACTGGAATCCTCCGTGGGTTAGACAGCGATGAATAATGTACCAGAATCCTCCATGGGTTCGACAGTGATGAATACTGTACCGGGATCCTTAATGGGTCCAACAGTTCTGACTTATGTTCTTCTATCCTGTGTGGGTCCAACAGAATAGCAGTTCATGTATCCTGTGTGGGTCCGACAGCTTAGCTGGTCCAGTATCCTATGTGGGTCCGACGACTTAGATGAATCGGTGACTAAATATGATCATCTCTATCACTCTACAAAATTAGTATTCCTGTGTGAGCTAAGTTACATCTTCAACTATTAACATCTTGGTTAATGACTTTACTTCCTTTGTGGAATGGTTTGTGCTTGGGCTCGAGAGTTAGAGTTGGACTATGATTGATAACATAGGTATATGTATGGGCATTTACCTAAGTAGGGATGGTTGGTACTTTTTGATTGTATATTTATACTGTGGTTTATCCTTTTTGGATTCTGGGAGACCTTTTGGGGTCTCGGGGTCCCCTACTGAGTATTATTATACTCACCCATGCACGGGCTTCGCCCTCACCATGTTGTGTTCTGTGCAGACAATGGTTAGTAGTGATCGAGGCTGAGAGTGATGGACGAGAGGCTGCTTGGAGCTGGACTTGACGGGACGTACCACAGGGATGAGTTGTTCGAGTTTTGTACCTACCCTTCAGGTTGGATTCCCTAGTGGATGATCTAGGAGCTGTTTTCCCTTATTTACTTGTACTTTTTCTTGTTGTTCATTTTGGTTTGTATACTGACCCATTTACTATCAACAATACCTTTGTATTTAGTTTAATTAGTGTTTTGATTCTAGTTGTGTACTCTAATTTTGTGTGATTTCTTTTTATAAAGGCAATGCCTTCCCAGTATAAGGATTTACGCCTTTGGTGCTAGTTGACATCCCCTGGCCTAGGGATGGTGGGCTTGGGGTAGTCACGACATGGGTCCCGAGGACGGGTCGTGACAGGTTACTAGTACCTTTTACACATAAAAAATCACAATGGACCAATAAATTGATATTACAATGTTACATAATACTATAACAGAGGTTCTATAACAATATTTTGGATTCCCATTAAATAATCACTAAATCATTCCATGTCATTGTCAAACTCAACATCTTCAATAGTTATCGCATGTGATTTGCCTTTCTCTTTGGACATAAGAGGTATTTGACTTCGATAATCATCCATAAGCATTGGATTATGGAATTAGTTCGCATAATGCCTCATTTCGTTTCCCTTTTATCCCTGATTGGGGATGGTACACTCATTAGATCTTTTTGTTGGTTACAATTAAATCGGTAGTAAAATGTTTGATGACCTTCATTACCACACGTAATAAATTTATCAGTCATTTTAAAACAATTTCCCCCATGTTTCCCTCCTCACAATGAGCATATAAAATATAATCATTTTTCTCTATAATTTTTATTGTTTCCTCTAAATTATATCCTTCTTTTCATATCACAACCATGATATATATGAGAAACTATTATCTTTGTTTTTTTTAATAAGAATATGAGGAAGGTACATTCTCAATGATATGTTCTTGAACACATCCCAATCCATGGAGTTATTTTTAACTTATTGCCTCATATTCTTGAAAATAGTCCACCATATATTCCCTTTACCTTCAAAGTGATAAGTTCCCAACATATCCATTTCACGTTATAAACTGTGAAGAATGAGAAATATCATTTCAATTGTACAAATCAATTTCTCATCAACTAGTGGATTATTCATTGAGCTAAAATATGATGGTTTTTATCTTAAGAATGATTAAAGGGAACGGTGTTCCCACCGTTGGTCTTTTAGAAGCCTAGTAGAATTTTTTATCAAAGAAACAATTTTTTTAATTCGGGATCCCAGAACATTGGGTTGTTTAGGAGGACAGCCATTGCAATTCTCATCACATCCAGCATTATCATGGTTTTTTTGGGTTCCATCTATTATCTAAAACCCAAAAAAGATTACTGTGAGTATAAAAAATAATACTTGGGAAACAACATAATCTATGTGGATTACATTAAATATCTATCATATTAGGATTAATCTTGGTTATTCATGATCTTTAACATAATTATAGGATGATAACCTATATTTAGACTTACACTTAAGGACATCCATAGACATAACTTTCAAATATCTCTAGGCATATCACTAAATTTTTCACTTCCTGGTTTCCAATGGTTAACTAATCATTCGCTTTGATACTAACTGTAAAAACCGAAGATTGACGTACATGTATATTGCATTTATTTTTTTGTAATTATTAATAAATGACTCAAAAAGGCTCCCAAAGTCCATATTAGTTTACTGTCTTTGGAAACTAGGAACATACACTTCTAAGATGGTGAATTATGTTCAAAATCTCCCATAAATATCATCCCATTTTCCCTACCTAAAATCATTCTTTATATCCTGGTGAAAAGAAAACATAAACAATGGTAAGATCAAATTCTCAGTAAGGGTAAACATGTAGAACAATCCATAAACATATTAATATAAAAAACATGAATCTAAAGGTTAAATATCGCATTCTTTAGTCATGAAATAAATATTTGTATTACGTCAGTCATAGATCATGAAGGAACTTTAACCATGATAAAATTAAATTGGAATAAAACAATGAATTATGGAAAACAAATAAACACATTATATAATTTACATAGTATCCAAGGCATTGCTTCCCAGACCATCAGAGTGGACAAAGTCCATTACTGAACTGTGTTTACTTGTCATTCTAACCATGTATTGTTGAACCTGATTTACATTCTATTTCAGTAATGTCTATCTCATTAGATATAAATATGTACCCAATGCCTTTTAGGGAGATATAGGTCCCAGACATAAAAAATGGAACCATACTTATGTGTTGAACAAAAACAAATACAAAATCCATATCACAACCCATGAAATTAAATGGATTTCATAAACATCATTCTGTCATAATTGATATAAAAAATGTATTTATTAAATATCATTCCATAATTAAATCATATTAATAACATGGATCAAAATATAACCCAATTTAAAGAGTGTCATATTACATGGATAATTATTCTATGAATAAACTTGAAATTTATTCTTGATTAAAATATGCTTTCTTCTTCAAAAACATTCTCTTTAATCATAATGAAACAAAATTTTAGAAGAAATTGTTGAATTTTTAAATAAACATGCAATATTATAGGGGAAGATTCAATAAAATAAGGCATTATAAATGTGTAAAAATCCATTCATGCAGTATAAGTTAAAAAACATTCTTCTAGTACTTTTTCCAGAAAAATCATTATGTACCTTGTACTAAAAACGGCAAAAGATTCTATTCATGTAGTTTCGTAAAAAATAAAAAATGGGTTAAATTGACATGAAAAAATTAGATAAGGATATTAAGAATAGTTTGAAATATATATTTATGAAACATGGATGTGGATAATAAATATAACCTAGTAAATACTTATATATAAACAATCACGAATGAAAATGGGATTTGCTATGTTTTAGCTTACCTTTGGTCAAATTACTTTTATATAGGCCCAAAAATCTTGTATAGTGGGCTTTAACATATTAATAACTTGTAACCAAACCATAATAATAACCATGATATCATGTATGTTTCACTTGTGATTTTATATTATTTTTTTATTTTTCAATTCCATATTAAAGCAACATTTTTGGTAATAATTGTTTCATTTATCAGACGTGTTTTGACTTTTTATTCTTGATCTCGTTACTTAGATCCTGATTTACATACATCAAGAATTTAAAACATGATTTAAATATCATAAATATTAAATATTGAAATATATATAATAGATAGATAAATAAAATGGAATACACCATTCATGGAGACAGTAGGTCGTACATATGCATGAACGTTATTTCGATTTCCTTATTGAATTGAATGGAATCAAGTAAATGACACATATATATATATTAATTTAGAAGGATTATTATTTTCTATATTTCATAATTATTTATTGTATATACATTATAATCATTCTTGAATAGTTAATGCGGAGAATAAATCTCATCACATTGGGGATAGGGTAAGCCGTACGTGCGCACAAGCAACGATATCATACACATAAAGGTTTAATGGATTGGAATTGGATGGTATATTAATTATAAAGAATAATTATCATGTTATATTTATTTTTTAATCAATTATACTCATTATTATACAAATAAAATTTAATTATTATGGAATAACAAATTACACTATGGTATGGAGATGGTAAGTGGTACCCACGCAAGACTTGTGATATTGTTATTTGGAGGATGGTTAAAATGTGGCTTAATGTTCTTCCATAATTATAATAACAAATAATAATATAGAAGATACTAGATTTATTACTTTATTACATAAACTACATGATAAGATGAATATGAAAATACGTCCTTGACGGAGCGCATGCAGGTCTATTGACTGCGTGAGGGAAAAGGGAGATGTCCCACACACAGCGGGCTAGGCTGGATAGACTGGGCTGTTCTAGTAGCTCGATGGGCTAGGACCGCATCCGAGTGGTCCAGGCTGCATCGAGCCTATTAGGCTGGGTCAGATTATACAAAATAGTCTGGGTTAGGTCGGTCAATCGCACTAGTTCGGGTTGGTGGGCCAAGATGGGTAGATCCAGACTGAAGCCAGGTTTACCTTTTTAACTAAATTTGTTGTAACATTCAAACAGAAGGTCTGTTTGGTGATCCATCTATACCATTAGGACCCTCATGATGAGGCAGTCCTTTTAGTATGGCTTGGTGGGTTTATCATATGGACCAATATAGGTATATAGTTTCCATTAGTTCTTTCCTTGATGGTTTAGTACAACATTATATCCAAAAAATAGGATAGTAATTCCCTTAAGTGTCCATGTACATTGTATAGTTTTAGTTTCCCGTTGTGGGACTGGAGCGATCCACTATCACCCATTACGGAGTTTTGTGGGAATTTAAATTTTCTCAGAGTGTGGGCAATTAGTCTTTCATCTAGTGGGATGCATCTTTATGTTTTTTGGTATTCTATGAGAAGGATTCTATATGTTATAAGCCACATCAGTAGGGTTGTCATTGTTTTCTAAAAAGATCCACTATATTGTTGGCCAATAGAGACAAGGATTTGGGTATTCTATAGGAAGGATCCTCTATTGATATACCATAATCATTGACAAGTGTATTCTCTATGGGTGGGGCCTAATTTAAGAGGGCATATTTGGTATAGTATCTGATGACATCATGGCTCAAGGAGTGAGTTCTCCTAGAATGAGCATGCCTCGAGTAGAATATTATGGTTGATGATTGGTGGTGACAAACTTATTTACTATGTAGTTGGTTATGAGTATTCCTATACATCCTTGATATATGTTCTATAAACATATTCCTATGTAAAAATGATTTTATATCATGTATTTTTCATTGTGTTGTACTTCATATTTTTCTTACTTATATTCCTTTGTGGTTTTTGGGTGTCCTATTGAGTATTGTTTTACTCACCCCTATAAGTGATTTTCCCACATGTTTCATGTGTTTTGTAGATGATCGATGTTTTGATAGAGCCCTATGTTGCCCTAGACCAGGTGATTCTTAGAGATATCATATAGAGGTGGTGGGATCCTATAGCTTTAGATAGATGGGCTATATATACCATTCAGGTAGGGCTTTCTGTAGATGAGTTTTAGAAACATCTGCTTTCACTTTTGCAGATTCTTTCTTTGTTGGTATTGTTTTCTAGACCTATCTACATTCCATTTTTTTCAATCAATTAATGTGGTCGGTATCATAGTTTATGAATGCATTTTTTTACTTAGTTTTTTTACATTTCACTACATTGTGCTTGGAGAAGTGTTCATGTGTACAGGTACATAAAACAATTCTTCTTTATTGTGGGATATACCTACTAGATTCTTGTCTCCAACCCCTAGCCTATATTTGGAGGGCTTAGGGTAGTCATTTCATGTGCCCCTATGTGATGGATCATGACACTTGGGGAATGCTGTAGTGAAAGGCCACATGGATTGGCTAGTTATAAATGAAATATTCAACAGAAAATGACATAAAATTTAGTCCCATTACATGGTTTCTAAAAACCATTTTCAAGCCATGTTCCATTCCCCTATGAATAAAATCATTCCCAAGGTTAATCATAGTATTCAAATTACTAGGTCCCAACTGTGTACAAACCATTTGGTGAAACTAATCATGACCAAAAATAAACTCCAATGACACATATTTAAGGGTCATTATATTATTTTCCCTAAAACATACACACTAACCATGTGATATAATGAAAAAGTTCAGAAAACTAAAAAACTAGAAATTGTTGTTGGAATTTGTCTAGAAACACAATGTGAATATAAATGACAGGAAAATAATTAAAATAATGTAGATATAAAGTATTTAGTTGTACCTATTATCCAAACCAAAAGACTTTCTACATGAAAAAAGTTATAAAAGAGATGGTTTATCTACAAATGGACTCGATTTTCATCATCATCTCAATATAAAAAATTAATGAACAAGAAATATGAACATAAATATAGTACAATCAAAGAAATAGGTCAATAATCAAAAAAATAAAATTAATAACACTATGTAGAATCAATCTCTTGATACATAAGCCATCCATAAGTTCTAATACCAACATAACATAAGATATGAGACTAGAAAAATTATTTTTCAAAAAATAAATAGGATAAATCTAATAATTAATATCCTAAATTTTAATGAATCTTGAATTGTGAATTGAAAATATTAAACATATTTTTTGGTTATTTCATAATATCAAAGAGACTCTATAAAATAATTCATTCTAAAAAACTATGGAAGCAGGAAAAAGTGGGGTATGGTCATGGGGGAACAAGGGAGTTTCTTAAAAAAGATTAGAATCATATACTTGGATGAAAAAATTAGGATACTATTTCATGGATCACTACATTATGTTCATACATTGGTCTCCACACCATATTATGAATCCTTGTAGAACTAAAAATACTGAAGCACTAATTAAACTCCCCACAGAATCCATGGTCTCTAATGAAAGTGGAATTTCAGGGGAAAATAAAAAACTAGAAAAAGAATCATAATTTACCACAAAATTATTTTATCATATTATATTTACATCAATTAAAAAACACCATACTCCAAAAAACCATTCTATGTTATTACCATACCATGGAATTTACTTCAGAAGCCTATAACAATGAAACAAGATGATCCCCTGTTTCCACTACAAAAATCAAAGATGTTGTTTACTTCACCATCACATTATTACAACTTCCTATAAATTTTTTTTGGATATGTGAATTACTTTTATATTTTGGAATCCCTGGAACATTAGTGTTACCCTTGATAGCATATTTCACTGCATATTTATAACCATTAAGGCCAAGAAATAACAATTACATAAAATTCCCCAACCATTGTTCTCTATAGAAATATCAAACCCTTAAGGATTTATCCTCTAATAGATATTTAATGTAACTTACAATGTGTTAAAAAAATTATCTTATTATGATATTGATCTATCACATTCCTGGTGGAAATAAAATCAAATCCCCATTAATATTTTCTTGTATTAGGGGATGTACTAGTGAATAAAATGTTCTTGGAATCATTCCCATGAATGATACCATTGATTTATCAGCCAAACATTGTACTTCCACCACATCCCTCTCGGTCTCTCAAACATAAATCAAGAAAAAACACATTTAGGGACTTTAGAAGATTTGTTTGGACAAATATTTTCATTATTTTGTACAATACTACTTTAAAAAAATCATACTCCTATTTTTCAATGAAGGGAGGTGTATTTTATTTTCTTATACGCAAAAAAAAATTACTATGTCGGCGAAAAAGTGGAATGACATTATTCTTCATGACTGAAGAAAATGGGTCATCTTATTAGGGAAGGCCATAATCATCCAAAATGGAATATATATAGAGAACCCTTATGGATACGTCACAAATATTAATTGAGATGAATTAGATAATTTATTTTAAAATAATAATAAACAAAAAATCATGGAAAAATACTAAACAAAATATTTCTCATTACCAAGTCTAAATGAAATAATAAATCTAAAAATGCTAACAAGGGTCAACATAAATCACTACTGATTTTGTAAAAATAATTTGAAAATAATTATCATCATTTTAAATAACTCTCTTTAATAAATATATAAAATATATTTCAATTCCCTTATTACCCCTTTCCAAACATTTTACTATTTATGGGTTTCTCAAATTTCATGGAAACCCTTAAATTAGACTTATTGTAAATATTCCTAAAATAAAATTCATATTCTCCATTTCTATTATTTAAAAAAAATTATAAACATTACATCTTTCAATATCAACGCATTTTAATAAAAGTATTTTATTTTAAAAAATTCATGTTCCTAATTAGTATAAAAAAAGTGTTTTAATTATGGAAAACAATGTTAAATCCATCAAAAAAACATAACCAAAATTCAATAATAAACACACAAATTCATCATAACTCATTTCTATGAAATATAAAATGAAAGTGAAAAAATAAAAAATAAATATAAACATTTTACGAGGAAGAAAGTTTTCACAGTTTGGATGCATGGTCAAGACATCCCAAGCGCAACTATATGAAACTCACTAGGAGTCATCTAGACAAGTCTTAATACGTTAAACATGGTTCCCTTGACTGTACACTTTAATTATGAAACTATAAATTCCTTATAAAATTATTCTTTAAAATAAAAAAAGTATTCAAATTTTTCCCCACAAATTCTCAACAACATAGTTAATTACTGAAACCAATTACAAAGGTCTTGAAAAAAAACCAAGACCCAAGATCAAAATCAAGAAATAAACATCCACTATAGCCTTAGTAATTCAACTTTCATTCCATATTATTTTGATTAGGATCATACTGATCACATTCAATATAAATTATGAATCTCTTATATCATTTCTGTGAAACTATCAAAATAACTATAGAGAATCATGATCCATTACACCATAAGTACCAAGGACATCATAACATTTTTCAAGAACTAACTACGGACACCCCAAATCAGGTCACTCGAGCTGACCTATGTCAGAGTCGAGCCATTTTCACTATCACCCTAGTACGGAAACTACTACTATTGGAATTAAATATACCCAATTAGTAATGAAATCAACTGATACATGAAAACAATTAAGATTTAAACTCAAAATCTAGCAAGATTACTTTTTATATTGTTGTGAAATTCCATAAAATTAATCATTAAAAAATAACAATAAAACTAAATTAATTTTGTATAAAATAGTTGCATGATATGAAAAATATCAAAACATGTATATAGAAACTTTTAAAAAATAATTAAATTGTAAAATAGGATAAAAAATAATACTAGAAAAAAAGTTATGCGTGGAAACTTAAAATGGAAAATACATCAAGGGAATAATATAAATAAATAAAGACAAAAAAATATGGAAAACATCTTTAAACACAATTGTTAAATCTCCACTTTCCCCAACCACTAAACCTGACCCATGAATTTGATATGAAACACTACATCTGGGATGAAGTTAACATTGCTTATATAATATAATTGATAAAATAAATAAATTCATATAAGAAAATTCCCCACATCCCATACAAACCCTTTTATGATAAAACAATTTCATGATAGTTTAAAAATACATATAAATAGAATGTTTTCATTAGTTTCTAAAACAAGTATGTTTTTAATGTATTTCAAAACAATCACGTTATATTTTTCAACTCAAAAATAGATTATTTACATCATGAGCATTATGAATCCTTTTTAAAAAGGGTAATTCCATATCATGAAGATCTATTAGATGAATATAAATTCATAATACTATGGTGGATTTTGAATTTATTGTTGAAAAGTACTGTAAAAGTATAATATACACAAAAGAATTTCTTTGGGGAACTGAGGGACTCATGGATAATTGTGGAAACGTATAGAAATAAAGACTATATTATTGAATGTGATTGGTTACCAATGAAATCATCCTTAAGACATTATATTTCCCTCACTGGCCATACCTTGGGGTATAATCCCATGATTAGTGTGATTTTTACCTCAATTACACTATTCAGAGCATGGTTGTAAACATGTGTTGTATATACCGTTAAAATTCCAACCTAGATACCCATTGATTTACATAAAAAGCTGATGGAAGTTTCGTCTTAAAATAATTAGATTACATTATATAATAAAAATCATAAAAAACTCAATCCCTCATCTATGATGGCCACCTAAAAAATAATATGATTTCCATCAAGAACAATCATATATAAAAAAATATATTCCCCTATATCATCCACTGTCCATAAAATTTTTATTAATATAAATTTCATTTTTCGTAATAAAACGTTCATTTTTAAATATAATATTATATTATGAAAAATTCCTTGTAAATTTATAATTATGCTAGATGAGTATTTCTTATGTAACCATGAAAGGAAACAGACACTTGGAATAAAATAAAAAAAATTCATTAATACTTTAATACATTGGGGGTATTTCATTCATTTTGAAAGAACAATAACATCAAAATGTTTTGAAATAATTAATTTAGTTTAGTTTAAAATATTTAAAATTCTTAACTGTTTGGATATCGACTTAACTATGTCAACCAGGAATCTATACGAACACTTAATATAAATGAATTACCCTAAAAAATTATATTTGGAAAACTAATAGAAATACCCTTTTCATATGATAAATTAAACTATATATAATTGATATTATTTATTAAATACATAAATATTTCATTAAAACAATCAATCATAATTTTATATATTAAGAGGTATTTGACAGAAAACATAACTTAAATCTCATCATGAAAAAAAAATTGAAAAGTTATCATAAAAATTTCTATGAATTTTTAAAATACTAATAGAGTCCAATATTAGACAAAAACAACCCCAAATAATAATATTATAATTTTATACCATGGTATCTAAGAACATTATAGTAAATGGAAATAAATAATAATGGGAGAATAATAGACGAAGATAAATTGGGTAGTTTACAACCCAAAAACCAACTTAGACAAAAATAAATAAAATGGTGTATGTCCTTGAAATTGGTGGTAGTCAATAGGGATAGATCCACAATATTATGGGGTAGAATGAGGGAGAATATAATCCCCCAAAATGATTATTATGAGAGGTAATCTATTATAATTTTAAACATTTAATTCACATGGGTGTATCATGGTTTTGTGGTATGATTTTCCAAAATATGAACCAACCATGTGAGCCTCATTTGAATGTATGGAGTAAGGTTGATGGCTAGGTTGCATTGGTTGAAAAAATGTGTTCTAACCATTAAAATGACATTAATATAAAATTAATGGATGTCACCTACTTATTTCATGATTTATACTAGCTTTGTATAAGAAGTGCATTATTACCCCAATGTATAAATCATTTCACACTGTTTCCAAATGGTTTTGAATGGTTTTTACAAAACTATGATCAAGTTATACAAATAAACTATTCATGAACAAAAATTAACTAATATAACTCCAATTCAATAGTTATAAAATGAATTTATCTTGAACATGCACTCAAACCTTGTGACTGAATGAAATATTGGCTAAAAACACAAAACATGTAATTTTAATATCAATTAAATCCAAAATACAATGTAATGATTAATGATAGATAAATAAATAAAATAAAACATTATTTCAAGGTGTGGGGTATGGTACATACTAAGAGAACAATTTTTACTATTCATGTTATTTATTTGATCATATACAGGTTTTGGTTTCTTTGTTTGATCAATGCGGATACTCATTGGTTAGGTAGATGGTTATCTGATAGGTCAACATGTTTCCAAATTTATGAGTAATTATAATTCTTATTTGGTGTGAATTTGTTTCATTAGTGTTTATTTATTTTATGGATAATTAATTGAGATTTAATTTAATTATTATAATTTTATAGAAAAAGATTCCTTTAATAATAAAAAAGATAAAATTTATTGAAAAAATTAAATATAAAAGCAATAATTTTTAAAAAATATAAAATATAAAATAAATAATATATTTTATTTTGGTTTAATGAAAATATATTATTTCATTTAAAAAATTTAAAAATATTGAATATTCCTATTATATTTCATTAAAAGAATTTTTTTAAAACATTTGAAATTATATTTCATAGTAAAATATATTATAAATTAAACTAAACATGTTTTTAATTAAACAATTAAAATAATAATCAAATACATTATGGTGGATAACATGCTTCATTTTAAAAAAATCAATAAATAGAAAAAAATATACATTTTATTCTTATAAGATTGACCTATTTCATGATAATGCAAATGTAAAATTGCTATGCCATATTAATGTTATTAAGGGAAATATAAAGTATTATTCTTTATTTAATCTCATTGTGGGGGAAATTTTCAGGGTTACTAATTGCATTGTGTTAAGTTAGTTTTAATTTATTATGAGGATTGCAAATAATTTTGTTAATTATCCCTTCAATTTTGATTATAGAGATGATATAAAATTTGGTTTTAATCATTTTTATTCTAGATTATAGTATCTTTTTTCAATGTATATTCGTAACTAAAATATTATCAATCTCTTTCAAAAAATTGAAATTTCATATTATCTTTATTAGAATAAAAACCCATAATTTTTTACTATTTCATCCTTCAAAATAGATCATAGATAGAGGCTAGGGAGTTACACACTTATAAGGGTTGTCATCAAAGATGTGAGGCACCCAAATATTTCACTTCCAGAAGATTTGGGTATTATGGTGACAATGAGAGAGTTGTAGAGGGATTGCGGATGTTGGAGAAGGAAAACAAATAATTATTTTTTTATTAGGTCGATGATATCTTTTTTTAGTGAAGAATAATTCATTTGGAGATAACAAAATATTTTTATCTAACTTACATTCCTCTAAAATATCATATTTCTTGTAGTGGGAATATAATTTGATTTGAAATTAGATAACAGAATAAATCAATACATATATTATATACTTAATTTTTAATGAAATATATAATACTAATATTGGAAAAATTAAATTATAAGAAATTATACGAAACCATAATTAGTGAATATGGGTTGTCTATTTTTATTGAATTAAATAATAATGAAATAAAAAATTAAGGTATATTAAAATATTCATTCTTATGAAAAAAGAAACAAACTACCCTATAATAAAATTACCAAAACAAAATGAAGCAAATATCAATATTAAATATAAATGAATGTATTTTTATGTAATTTTACAGCTTATAGAAATCCCTTACCATTTTAAAAATATTCAGATATGATATATTCAACAAATTTAATTAAAAAATACAAATTTTAAAATTATTAAATAAAAATGAAATAACCCATGTTTTTATGTAATATATGACCATTAAAATGTAAAATTATTTATAAAATAAAATAATTATTTTAATGTTAAAGAAATTATTTGTATTATTTTATTTCTAAATATTTACAATAAACTAAAATAGTAAACAATTATCAAATTTCAATTTATTGATATTTATTATTAATGAATTTATATATCATTTTATGAAATGAATATTTTCATACAATAATATAACTAATTTTTTTAAACTGAAACCATAATTTGTTTAAAAAATAATAGATTTATAATAGTCATTCCTAGGTAAGGTTTATTTATAATTTTTTTTATAAAACATAAATTCGATTTATTATAAAAAAACTAATTTTTTCTTGAAAATAATAATAAATTAGAATGATTAAATATATTTTTGAAAAAATCATTATAATTTCAATAAAAATAAAAGAATAATAAATTAGATGATTGATATTCATGACAAAAAATTTGATGGGATGAAACATTTTCTAATATAAAAAATATTGAGTTCAAAAAATGGAAATGTAAATAAGATTTATATTTTATAAAATAGATTATTTCACTAATATAAACATGTTTGAACACCATAATTCCACTTTCACCATCCCCTACACATATTTGTAATGTAAAATTCTTTACAGTCCATCCACCAAACAATACACGACTACCCATGAAGTTTTACTATACAAATCAATAATGAATATAGAATGTAATGTACTTAAAATAATAATAAAATTGATATATTATATACTGATCAAATTTAATAATGTGTTGGATAAAAAATATAAATAATAATTAAAGAATTTAAAAACTCACACCAACATAAATGAATATTTTAAAAAATAATAGAATACATGTCATTTGGGTTTTCAATTTATAAAATCCTCTTCAACATAAAAAAGTAATAACATTAATATTTAATAGTCTTATATGTTTCAGATTATAAAATCATCCTCATTATTTATTTTATTAAAATTAAAATGATTTATCCCATATATTTACCTAATATATAACTATTAATAGGATAATATGATAGAAAGATTAAAATTAAAACATTGTAAAAATTTTATTTTAATTTTATATATGTAAAATGAGATTAAATAAAATATTGGAAAATATTTTTCTCTGTGAAATCTAATTAATACTAGAATTAATGTACTAAATGCTACCAAAAAATTTAATAGTGAATTTACAATAAATAAATAATGAAACAATCTTTTAAAACATGTATAAATGAATTCAATATATTATGAAAAAGAAGCATTTTTCAAATAATGAGTTTTAATGGATAATATATTTTTATATTTAAAGAATATATAAAGTATGAATACAAAATTGAGACACTTTATTATTATTTCATTATATAAATTTTTATAATTTTGAATATCTTCCCAATATATTTAGAATAAAAAATATAGTGGTTTATTGTCAAACAATAAACTTCTTGGAGTAATAACAACATAATCGACAAAATTAGCAGTTGAAATAACATTAATTAGTGTTCACAACTACTTATATGTCAAAAATAAAATTTTCAAATTTTTCAAACATAAAAATTTAATTTCATATGATATAATTCAAAATTTAGGCAATAAAAATTTGTTTTTTTTTCAATTTTATAAGGATTTTGAAACAAATAAAAAAATAAGAATTATATGGAAAAACATTCATTAATATTCTACAAAAAATATTTAAATTTTTATTTCAAAATTTGATTTTATATTTCATCTTCATAAAAAATTTCTTTTTATATTATTATTTTTAAATATTTTGAAAATCTTCTAATATACCCTTTATATATATTCGTTTACAATTAAATCTAATTTATTCACTTATAATAATTACATTTACATTAATTATGGATATATATATTTTTATGTTTTGAAATACCTTTCATTTATTGAAGGTACAATATACATGTATAGTTTTTTATGACAAAATATATAACTTATAATATATGGTATATCATGTGTTTTCGTTTTTTATTTTAATCAGTCTAAACCAAACTCTATTAGAAGCCATCATGTGTATGTATAGAAGGAGAGTGTAACCCTTGATGTTTGAATCTAATTTTCTAGAGCATGGTGAATAGATTTGCGGTTAAATAAAATGAAATAGGGGATATATTACCCTCTTTAATCTCAAAAAGGAAATAATGCCATCAATCAATAACCAACACTAAAAATGTATTAACCTGATATCACAATACTAGAGAAAAAATACATGTAATCTTCTATAGTGATACCATCACTAATGATTATACTAAGTGAAATAAAACATGAAATAAGAATAAATTCCCCATCATTCACCAATATCCCATGTCATGATACAGTATGGTCACACTCAATCTGTGAAATTGTCTTGTAAATTAGAAAAAGGGTATATAAATGTAATGGAGTACATCCTAATATATACTGCAGGTTCCTCCTCCTAAAAACTAACATAAATGTAGGACAAGAAAACTAAATGTGAATAACCAATTAAATTGATATGCATTAGCTACCCAAGTAAATCTTATAATCCATATCACCATATATTTACTCTAAAAATCCATATAACATACTATTATAGAAATTAATGAAAATAATATAGTAGAGGTACCCTATACCCACATCCCCACGTATATAGTCACCCTTAACTACTTGCATCATAATACCTAGTTCTCTCATCCCATATTATTTTCAAAATAACAATTCATCCAACAATCATATCATTATTTCACGACGTCATTACATAAATATATGATAGTTCTTCTCATTCAATATAAATATATCCACCACCACACATGGAAAAAATACAACCATAATAGATAGTATGTGAGTTTTTGTAGTTATAAATCTCTTGATGATATATCCTAGTAGTCAGTGGTTCACATAACAACTCAAAACTCTTATAGACATCAGTAATATTATATTTCTAAGGTGGTGGTTTATACTAATAAAATAACATCTAATGAAATATAATATCTAGTGGAACTGTTATAAGTTTTACATCCTATAAACATAACCATTATAATTATACAACCATCCACATAATCACTTCCACACTACTAATCAAACATCTAACCACACAATTGAAGTAAAATCATTAAGCACATAATCTAGTTTACTAGTTACAACATTTTATTCCTAGTTACTAACTGGATTACAAGTTACCCTACCAATTAATTCCATATTAAACAATTAATTAATTTTTCCTTCCATTCATTATCACATATCATGTCCTATTACTCTTCTACAATTCATTAATTAATTCATTTCATATCCTTTTCCCTTGAAAAAATAATCTACCAAATAAAATAGCATCAACCACACTATAAAATATGCTCGTCAGCACCTCACTACCAAATGATCATCACAAATCCACAACTATCAATGTTATAGGTGTCAAAAAAGACATAGAAAAAGTAATAATAATATCCTATATACCACAACAAATTTGAATCCCTATAATATTAAACTTATTTCTAATAATAAATCTTATTCTATAAAATATCTCACAACTTCAATAGAAATAAAATTTTAAATAAAAAAAATAAAAAAGGGAGTGATCATTTCTTAATCACCAACATCATCCCGATGCTCAAATCATCAAATAATCAAGGAAAAAGGTATGATTCTCCAATACCTATGTTCATAAAAAGATATTTAGATATTTATAAATTTCAACAATATCATTTGAATTCACATTAATAAATTGTAATAAAAATATGAGGAGAAATGGAAGATTAATAAAATAATTCATTATCACAGAAGGAATACATCAATCCACAGGAATTTATCATCATAGTGAAAATAAAAATAAACATCCATTGAATTATCTATTGAATATTGCGCCAGAAATTATAGATCATGACAATGTTATAGTCACCAGACTATGGTGAATTTCATTACATGGTGATCTATAATATGTCCTTGTATTATTCTATAGTGATATATCATATCATTTAACTATTTCACTCATGTTAGTTATTATGATTATTTTATCTTATTTACACACTATATAATGATGTTTTGATAAAACATTGATTGTAAAATGAGTTTAACAGTTAGATTAATAGTGTAGGTGTAATCCATATGGTTTGGCCATTTCATAACATATAATTTTATTGAATGGTTTTAGGGTCCTCTATAAATAATGGGTTCTTACAAAAGATACATTTTATGAAGACACATGATACACATAAGGGATAGTTTATAGCTTTCTTAAAATCAGCCTCAACTAATAATCATTCAATTTCTCTAAGAGGATGATGTGTTACCACACCAACCTTCTGAATAGGTTACATAAAAATTTTCGGTGATTGCAATAGATAGTGGATGAATTAATTTTTAGGAAACCACAGTCTTCTAACAACTCAAATTTATTAAACTAATGAGTAGTGGTGATCAATATCATGAATAATGTGGAAAACTCATTTTTAGTTTTTTATTTTTCTTTGTACTTATATATATCTAGCTAAATATTTTCTTAGGTTTTTTACATTTCTTTCTCATATAATGAGAATTAAGATATACCATTAAACCTATATATTTTATATATCATTTGATAGGTAATGGAATGTAATATTTAAATATAATTTGGATTTTTTCTTCTTATCCAAGATCACTATTATGGTATTAAATTTAATTTATGTTAATTGATTTATTCTAAAAATGAAATTGATATCCTATAAAAATATTATGATATATTGAAATTTATATTGATAATAGTGTATTTAAAAATAAAATGTTGTGCTTTATAACTTTAAAATGAGAAATATTTTTTATGTAACCATAATATGGTTCCAAATCACCATACAATGTTTACAATCCATAAAGGATCATTAATGATATAACAGATATTGGTTTTTTCATGGTTTATAGTGAGACTAATGAATATAAATTTCCAATGTAATTAAATTAAATTGTGTTCCATAGTCGTGGGGTCAATTTGACCATACACTCACAGTATGACATAGTCTTCAAAAAAATGATAATTGTTTTCTAAAATAACTTTTCTAACATGGCCTTTAAGAGCCAATGCCAAATACACTTAAATTTTAAACATATAATAATTGGTTTTTGATAGAATTTATTGTAAAATATTTTACTATCTCATGTTAGATAATTTAAATATACATTAATTTAGGAAAATTATATTTAAATATTCATGTATAAATATTATTTATATTTTGTGCATAATTTATCAATTTCTTTTAGTTATATATTTGTTTTTTATAAATTTTCATTACCTGGATTTCATATTTTGAATGATGAACAAATATTTAATGTTGTTATACCATAAATTCTTTATGGGTTCCTGTGGAAGAATCTATAATTCCATTATAATTTTCTCATATTACGTTTTAAAACTATGATAAAATTGAAATATTTCAGGAGAAAAGATTAATGGGTTGAAGGTATTTTGGTTAAATTACACGCTGAACAGTAAAAGAGTTCGTTATTGAGAATATGGGGTAATATTCTTGTATATCAATGATTACACTTATGGGGACTCTTGATTTTATATTATTTCATTCCTTTACATAAATGGTTTTCTTTTAGTGTATGCATTGATGAATTTAGATAGGTGGGAATATATTTAGATTTTTTTTAAAAAAAATATGCCATAATCAATGACTTATGTAAGGAGTTGCACCATAAAATTGTATGATATATAAATTTAGTCAATGGAATAGATATTCCAAAATTAAATCACTAGAAAAAATCATACATATTGTATTTATATAAGAGATAATTAATATCACATGAGACATGTTATTTTTGAAATAATATGAAGATAATGTATACTAAAATGATGAGGCTTATAAAACACATTAAATGTTATGTGTGAGATTCCATGAAAAGGAAAATATTATCAAGATCTTGATCATACAATAGGGAATATCATACCAAATATGAGTTCCCATGGATTATCTTATATGGGGTATGCTAGATATGAATTACCATAACATTAAATGGATTCCATATTAAATTTTATGATTATTGATTCACTTAGAATTGTGACCATAGTAATATTAGGGTCCTAGAAGAATATATTGGGTATAAATGAAAATTTAATTACTGATAAGGGAGACATTTGTGTAGCTTTTTAGGAGAGCACAACCATGGGAATCTATGGGTTAACCCAAACTTTCATCATATTCATGGTTCCCCATGCCTTTAGATTTCCCCCTACATAGTTATCATCACCTTCACATATCGCTCTTCACCCCATTATTCTATCATTTATATTATCTCACCACCAATATTTCTCAAAATTAATTGATGGTGGTCCCATTGACAATGATGTTTCAAAGTGGATTGAGGGAGATATCATTATTATAGTGGGGAACTACATTCTTCCCATCATTATATATCATTACATTAATCTTCATCGTTTATTTATCGATGGTATGTTTTTTCATGTATAACAGTGTAAATAATGTTGGTGTTTTGGTGAATCAACCTTTATTATAGGTCTAATTCATATTTCCTTAATTTTTATGAAACCTTATTCACTATCATCAATTGGTGTTTGGGTTTCTATTCGATTTTGTCCAGTGTTAGTTTTCTCTATAATAATCTATTTACTCACAATATTATACAATTAGACACATCACGAGATCAATTTCTTGATGGTCTAAGCAATGAGGTCCTTTGACACTTTAATGGTGGCCCCTTTACTTAATTTGTACTATATCTATAGTTATGGTCAATTGGAATTATATTTGGGTGATATGAGCTACTCAATTGGTATATTTAGGGTTTTGATGGTATGATATTGATGTTATCTTCTATCAGGGACACCCATTTTCCAATCATCAATGTTGTCTATGAAAATGTGTTATTTTTTTTGTTTTCCCTCCATCATCAATGCCTTCATGCTATTCTAGTTGGTTTCTCTTCATTCACTTCCTATAATGACCAACCCCCTTAGGTACATAGGTCTAGTGAGATCACTAAGAGGGGGTAAAAACATAACCCATTTCCATATGAATTATACTTTTTGAAATGAAATATATGACCCATTAATACCATGATCATTTAATTTTTCATTATATCATCCATTCCCTTATGAAAAAAGATATAGTATAAGAATCACTCTTAATAGTTTTAGTAGATAAATTCTTACAACATTAATCCTTTATTTACATTAATTTTGTACTCTAATTTTACGTCTATCTTATGATATTTTTCATTGACTGAGGTATCTTCACAACATCATAAAAGGTTAAATATATCAACAGGGAATCTAGTTCACTCAGATAACTATAATTTTTTTCTTTTTCTTATATATAGGACTTACTCTGAAATGTAAAGTTATAAATATTTCTATACATACATATATACGTATATATATATATATATTCCATGAATAGTATTACGTGGATAATATTTCCATAAAATATATGGAAACACCACTAAATTTAAGGTAGGAAATTCTCCTTTGAATTTTTCATACTTTTGAGTCAAGTCCATCGTTCAATTTTCCTTAAGTACTGAACTCATAATTTAAAATGAAAATTGATTTTTTATAATACTCTTAAAATTAAAAAAATAAATAACGTGTTTAATTTTATGATTACTTCTACATAATCTTATGAATTTTACATGTTTTTTAAATGGTATTACTCACTATGGTATTTAGAATTTTTCAACTTGATTTGAAACTCACTTGAGATATTCTCATGTTTGTATCATTATGAAAAACATTTGAAAATCATGATATTTTAAATCTCTTCTTATTTTATTTTTCTTATCATCACATATTTCATCCATAGAACTCATTTTATGATGTTTATATTAATCCTCTTGAATCTCAATTATCATCATCTTTTTATGTATCGTATTTTGATTTACTAATTTCAAAAACTCATGAACATGTCAAATTTATAATATTAAAATTATTTTCATATTTCATTTTAAACATATGTATACTTTCTTGATCATCATTTTTATGAATTTATTTACATTTTATCTGTAAAATATGGTTCAACATTCCTTTTACGATACTTCTCCCTCTATTATGAATTTTTTTTGTTCATCGTTATATTCATTACCCCTTTACCATTAGGTAAAATTACTAAACATAATTCAGCACACTTTAGATTTACTTATCCATATAATTAATGATAATTAATTTGGTAACATTCATTAGGGATGTCCAATATCCCCAATTATATTTGTTTTTAAAACCCATTTAATCCTCTCCAAAGTCCATTTAGTCTATCTCCCCCTTATATAAAATTGATTTAGTTCAAATACATGGGTTTTCACATAAAAAATTATTGAAGATATTTTTAATCCTTTTCTTATCACCCTTCCACAATTAAATTTTATTTTGAACCTCTTTTGATATAATGAGGTTATCACGTGATTTTCATAGAAATGATACCATAATTAGTTAAATATTTTACTTCATGAGATTACCATATTTCTTCATATTGAACAAAATGATTCGTTTAGTTTTAATATATCTATATAAAGTAAATATTTCTATAAAAAATATATGCCTTTGATAGATGAGGCAGTCAACAACATAGTTGAAGCTGAAGTGAATGTCACTGCTAAATACATAAAATAATAGAACAATAGAGAGGAACCTAAATTGCAGAAAATTCCAAAAAGTGGAAAAATATTTAATAATATTTTAATAAAATATAAGTGGTTCATAATCATTTATCAATTCTATTAAGAATGATAATTTTTAAGAATAATTTTCATGTTTTTGAGAGTATGTTAAAGATAAATCTTCTTATGAAAATTAAATACCTCTATTTTAATGATAAATATTATTTAATGGATGATTCTAAATAACTGTTCAACTATATATTTGGTGGTATCAAATAGCATCTTGATGAAATTAAACTATTATAATGTGTTGTTACTAAAAAAAGATAATACAATATATAAGAATATTTGATTGTATATTGATATCATGGACCTTATTGAATTTATTGAACAACTTATATCACAATTAAATAGAGGATTTTATCAAGATGATGATGACTTATAAATGAATGATCATTAGAGAGTCATGGCATAAATTTTTTTTGGAGGAATTCCATGATAGGGAAATATTGTAGAAAATAATCATTGATACTAATCATGAGAAATTTTAGGATAAATAGAAAAATATAATAATACAATAAATTAAATACACTTCAAAACATTCAATAAAAATCCATGATAAAATTGAGTAGCTGAAGAATAATTTGGAATATGCCCAATGATCAATTAAGGATGATAAAAACTACCTATAAATTAATTATCATAATACTAAGGATAAAACAAAACATTTACATTATATGAAGTGTCTCTATAAGACTTCTATCAGTAGAACGAACAACCAATAAACATCCTTTAGTCAAAATGTACTATTATCTACGAAATGGTAACCCATAACAAAACTATTTATTTTTTTAATAATAAAATTTCTATTAAAAATATTATGTTAATTTCAAAATATTTTAAAACTAGTGTATATGAAAATATTGTGTAATTCAACATTATATTTCTCATAATAAAATAGACACCCAAAGAATATCTTTAATAATACTTATACAAATAAAAAAAATAAAATTAATCTATATAGATTACCACAATATAATAAATAATGAGTATTTTTGTTATTTTTGATGTTTTTGGATGTTTGGGAATAAGCTAATTTAGTGTTGCCATAATTATATAATATTGGAATAATATAGAAGGACTATTTTAAGGGGGTTAAATTGAATTGGATGAAATGCTAAAAATTAAAAATTATTAATGAAAATAAAAGATCGGTCACGTTTAATAGAAGATAGAATTTTTAGAAATTATATGATTATTTAAATATGTGTGGCCATAATCATGATGAGTGATGATATATTCCAATAAATAACAAGTAATATAATTATTGAAAAAATAAGTAAACATTAATTTTGAAATCATGGTAGGGAAAAACAGATATATTCCATGGGATGAAAGAATATGATCGAAGTTGTTAGTGAAGTAATGCAAGGATCCCCCAAGAAGATTAATAGGAATGAGGAAAATATGTCAACAAAAAATGGAGATGATAATAATATGTGTACAAGGGAGACAACATTGAATACATCATACGTTACATTCAAATAAAAATTAATAGAATCAGTCTAAACTCAAGAATACAATCATTTTATGAAATGGATAAAAGTATGGGTTTCATTATTTTCATCTCAAACAAAAGGTGGAATAGTTTTTAAAAAATACTGACATTAAATATATGAAAAAAAATTGGAGTCCACAAAATAAAAAAATATATAAATGGGTTCCTACTTTTTTGACCATTTGAATTAAAAGTGGCTACAAATATAGAAGATGAACAAGAAAGAGGTGAGTATAGGTATGTTATTTGACCCATAATTTCATACCCAAATATTAAGAGTGGTTGCGCAAGGATAATGACCTACGAAATCTAAAAGTATTTTTTAGAAAGATCTGTTAAGAAGAATATGATTATGATAAATGTATAACAAATGATATAAATCAAAATGAAATTAAAAAAATTGACCTAAAGGGTTCATTAATGTAAAAGGAAGTTAGGATATCCTAAACAAGAAAAAATCCATAATAAAAAATATGTACATGTTACCATAGGTTGTTTTTAGTTATAAAAAATTTTATTTATATTAAATACTTCTCTTTATATAAATATTTGTGAAAATAGATTATTGTGGTTCATAGATAGTACTCAGTCTTATTCATATCACTATAAATGATTAAAAATATCAATTTATTAAATTAACATTTTGTGTTTCTACTAATATCTCAGGAATTAAATTTGAAACCATATTATAGCTATTTTAATCACTTTATTTTGAATTAAATGGGAGTCAATCATGGAAAAAATTAACTACCATAATGAAGAGTTTCTGAGGACTATCCCTTGAGGGGGAGATGATATAAAGGGAAATATATCATAGGTATAATCTTTCTAAAATATATTATGGACATAAACAAATAATAATAGTGAGTATGGTACTCCACTAATAAATAAATCACATCTTTATTTTTATTAAAAATATTTTTGGAGGGTATGTGTCATTTAATGAAAAGGTGATAAAAGGGGGAGTTATTTGTTATTAAATTAAACAATTTTGATGTATTCGTTGAGATAAGTGAAATATATATACTTCATGATAATTAATATTATAATAATCTAAAAAATTGAATTTTTTTCTTATAATAAAAATATTAATCTATAGACAACATTGACGACCTTGGTTAAATTACTTTTGTTTTCTACATTGATTCAACCACGGATGTTTTATACATGAATAACTAATGGCTAATTACTATGAAATTATTGTTTTATCATCCTTCCCTCAAAAAGGATCAACAATTTATTCTAAATGGAAATGGTATAAGAATATGTATTAAAAATATGAAGAATAAGAGTTGAGAAGACCATTATATTTCGATAACAAATATTTTTCTCATGAGGTACATGAAAAACATTGATATTTGGGAATATTATTGGGGTTTTGAAAAAAACTAGCATTTCATATTGAAGTGCCTAAATGAATGTATTTTATTTGTTTATAATCATGGTATGGAAAGTAAAGTCAAATTTATTTTCATTTTATTGCATTTGTTTATATTATAGTAAATAGTAATGGAATATGTTTTTGACATTGCTTCCATTGAAGATATCTTTAGGAATCAGGTATATTTTCCATTAGAGAGATGGAAGTTATGATCCTATCTTGTGATAATTGAGTGGAAGGTTTATAGGATGAATACTTTTATATATTATATTATTTATTTGATGATATGCATGAAAGACACAAGTGATGTTGATGAAATTTATGTTTACCATCGTTTTAGAATAGCAATGATGTTCATATTTAGTGGGAGAGATTAATGGACAATGTTAACAAATTTGATTTATAAGATGAGGTGAAGAAGATCATTTAGTCGAAGAAAATTATTTCAGATAATGGTTTGAGATGTTTATGTAGTACTTTATAATAACTTTTAGTTTTCTAGATAATTTTTTTAAAATATTTAATAAGACTAGTATTTTTTTGATTAGAGGGGAAAATATGGTTATTCCTTGGATTATAAGTCATTGAGGTGATTTATTAAAACATTAAACAATGTAAATACTTTATAGAGGCATGATATATAATATATGATGGTACGACTGTACAAGATCAACATTAATATACATTAGTATAGGTATAATACATTGAGAGTACCTACATCAAATATTGAGAATATTTCATAAGACTTCACAATGAATATAATTGTGTTCATGTTATAGGAATTTATTGTATACTAAAAATAAAAGAAATATCATCAGAATATACATATGATATTGGTGATTGAAATATTATGTCATTGTGATTTTTATGAAATGTAGAAGAATAATAATGTCCACACAAAAAATGAGGATAGTGGAGGTTCCATAGGTTTTCTATTAACATTATAAAATTTGTTTTATGGACAAAATATGTACAGGAATTACATTTAGATGATGAAGAGTTTTTAAAATGATAATTATAATACACTATTATTCATGTAATTAAATATATAATTTTATTTTGATTAAATGTTATTAATATAGAAATTAATGAATCACTAGAAAACAATGAAGCTAGAGATTATGAAAAGTTTCACATCATTGGAGGGATGTTCCACATTGTTGAGGCACATACCATCATGAAAATTTTTAGATTACATGTGTTGTTAAATGTTAAGATTTTTTAAAGGGAATAATTATATATATATAAATTTCCTATGATGATATTATTTTATGTGTTTGATAAATATGAATAAAGACTATAAATTTGAAAAATGTTCAATATTTAATGTAGATGATATTTGGGGCCAAATTATCAATAGATTCTATAAATTAATTTGAATCATCTATTACGATTTTTTGAATATAATAAAGAGATGTGGAGAAATGAATAGTGTTTGATTTATAATCCCTTCAATGTAGTGACACATTATAAAAACATTAATTATATAGAGATAATGATTGTATAACTGTACCTTTTTAACAAAAAACATATAGTATTAATGAATAAGAATAACTAGAAGAACAAGGAGGTGTGAAATATTATAATATTGTAGATTGTGATAATTTGGATCCTTCAATAATATGTTTTAGATTAATATAAGGGTATAAACATTTCATACTAATATGGAGGAGTAGTCCAGGTTCTACTCGATGGTTCAGAGCAGTGTCATTCATGGACTGTGGGTGGAAGTCACCATCCTAATGGAAATATCATCATATGTGAGACAACATGAAAATGTTGTATATATGTTTTAAATGATTTAATATAAAAACCCTCATGTGGGATGTTGGAGAATAAGCTTGTATTTCATATAAGTATTCTAGGAGATGATTCCTTGTAACATATTGGTTTCATATTGGAAAACACCATGGATTGGGAGACATACTAGTGCCAATAAGGTGTTGGTTTCGATGACAGGACTTAGTAAGTCCTTATTTTTTCCTTTATTTACTACATAATATAGATGTGGCTAAAACAAATAAAAATATGAGAGGATTAATTCCTTAATCAATCTAAGAAGATAAAGTATAATGGAAAAATTTATAAATAGTAGATCACTGATTCATCTACATTAGTGGTCCACTGATCCTAAGAATTCTAATTGGTAACCAAGTAGGTTTTATGTGTAAATTTATTTATATAATGCTGGAAAGGGTAGATTTTTGTTCCCTATACAATGCCTTCCAATACCGAATTTGTGACATGGAATTAATTATCCTTTAATGTTTCCTAGGTTGTGATATTCTTGAAAGAGGTGTCTCCAAAATGGGGTGTGTGAGGTAATATAATACAACTGATAAATAATATGTTAGCCTCACAGTATCATGAGAAAATTTCTGTTTGAATTGGTGTTATTATCCACGAATTAAAAATGTGATGATTTTATAAAAGAAGTTATTATCGTAACACTAGACACTAATGGGTCACTTCACTTGGTGATACTTTAGGATAATACATATCCACACATCCATTATAATCCTAGATCTTATAATATGTACAATAATGTGTGGTCAAGAATCATCATTAAACCTCATTGAGTGAAGTTATCCTATAGTTAAATATGGAATGATATTGTTTTCTTTATCATACCACAATAATATTTTCAACCCCAAGGAATCCCACATATTCTATGGGAAATTGCCTCATAAAATGGTGACGTACCCACCCTTATTATTATGTTTATTAATGAACCTATTTTACCTTATATGGGACTCTCATCTTGTAATAATCAGGCACCTAGGATTTGGATATGAGGCTGATTAAGGCCATGTTAGAAATCGGGTTGGGGATGATTATTTATAGGGCAAAATAAAAAGGTTGGGAAAAAAGTAAAATCAATTTGTGTCAATTTTCAGAATATGGATTTCATCCATTTTAATTATTAAAGGATTATGATAATTAATTTACAATCATTCAGTTTCTCATAATGATTCATGAATATATTGGCAATGATATGTGGAAATGTTTCGAGTTAACATTAGGAACCTGTGTAGAAATATTAATAGAGACAGACTTTCAAATGTTTGGATTGATGTGTTTTTCATGATCAAAATTTCATGTTTATCTGAAGATAATGTTTAATACATGTTTTTTAAAATAATTATCTCGGTCCATATAGTGGGATACATTGGTGGACAATATGAATAAATATAAATGCTAAATAGTGTGAAAATGATCAATACATTGAATGTTTTATTTGGATTTCGGTTTATAGCCAATGTTGTAGTGTTTTAGAACATCCTTTTTTCACGGAGACATATTATATGATTTATTAAATAGGATTTTAATATTATGCTCATAGTAGAATTTATGGATATGTATAGGCTTATACAATATTTAAGAGTTCGTGTTATACTTTGTCCATGATAAAAAATTTATTAATGAATGATCAAAATTAATTGTTCATAAGAATTTAATAGTTCTAAATTAAACAGAATGAAACTGGGAATAATTCATTGTGATTTTCCACCTTATAATTTTAGAATTTTTCATAATAATTCACTATTCATATAAGTTTTTCCCTGGAATAAGACTTTGTTTCCATGATTTAAATTCATGGAAGCTCATTTGATGATACATAAGATCTGGGTTTTCGAATAATAATGTTCTTATGATTTTTTATAAATGTAGAGTCACATGGAGATCCAATAAATGAAGATTAAATGAGAGATTTCGGACATTTTATATGTACTTTAAAAAAATCATTCGTTAAATAAATCATTAAAGATAAAATTTATGGAAGAATAATAATTTTGGACTCATATAGTGATCATCAACTATTATTAATGAAATTAAATATCATAGTATTATTGTGAATCATTATGATTCGAGATAATATTAAATGAATAAGAAACCATGTAAGCCGATGGAGTCTTGGGATAGTTCCATAGTATAAGAGGAAGGTTTCATGTCTCAGTGGTGCATGCTTCCATTCAAATTTGGATATTTCAATGAAGAATAAATTCTTGGATTTGATGGAAAATTGATGGTAATATATTCAAATATCACATTATTTAATAATAAAAATTCATTGAGACATTTAAATGGAGATACAAAATAATAAATCTACTCTTGTTTTGAAAGATAATACCTTATATTCTGTGTTATGAGAATTTTCAATAATTTAGTTCAAAATAAAATAATCATGATTCTATGAAATCAAAAAGATAATATGTGAATGTAAATGTGTCTAACTAAGAATCCCTTTAATGATATAACAATTGGAAAAATAGTAGCTAACCTATAGATAACATATTCTTAATTTAAGATCAATTATTGCTATCGTGAAAGAAATTTCTGGGGAAGTATAAGGAGACCTAAAATATAGAAATGTGATTTATGGTTATCAAGTGATGTATTCCAAAGTATAAGTATATAAAAATAAATCCCATTACATTATACTCAATTAACGGGAAGTTGTCTAATTTCAACTTGATGATTCATGATGGGTTATATTCATACACTCTTAAAGGTAGTCTCTATCCATTTTTAATGGGTGAGATTTGTGAGATAGAATGAACCAGTGCGTAGCTCGAACAATGATATGTAGTATAATGAAACTATTGTGTGATAATAGAGAATAATTTTTCATGTCATGTAAGCACTGTGCGTGAATATACATAAATCATCTCTGATTAATAGTGTAATAATCCCTGGTCGAGGGACAAAAAAATCACTGAAATTGGATAAACTCAAATTTAGAACCTTAAAAATCCATGTGGTATTATGTTTTAATTTACTAAATATCCTAGGAGAGGAAAATAGAAAAAAAATTTATAGGTTTCAAACAATAATCAGGTTAAGAGATTGAATTACAAAGGCACAATTCATTAAAAGAAGACCACTGATTCACCCACCACTCAATGATCCTATGAAAATGGTAACATTCGTTACAATAAATGTAGGTCATAGAAATATATTGGTTTAGAGAATTAATTTAAGGTAATATTTTTGTTTCCATGGTAGTGTTATCCCTTAACTAAATTTTTGGCATAGATTAATCGGCTATTGATGCATTCTTTGGTGTGTGTTTCTTCTAATATGTGAGTACCACATAGATATTTTGAGATTATAAGAAACACCTTATAACTATGATTTATACCTCAACAATTAATGATGAATTTTCATATTTAATGGTTGGGATACCCTATAAATGAAGATATTAATGTGGGATTCCAAATTTTGTAGTTTTGTGACATATTGAAATGTGGGTGACTATACTAGGTGTTTCTTTTGGATAACACCTAGACACACAATCCTATGAAATACATGATTTAATACTATATATTGGTATGTTTATTTACGTATTATCTTTGATGATCTCATAGTGTGGCCACCTATAAGACCACCACTTCGTAATACAATAAACATTTTTATCCCACCTCAATCTTTTATCCCTAAGTAATAAAACTCATTCGTTTGTAAAATAACTCATGATAGGGTGTGGTCCATATCCTTATTATCTGGTACATTATAAAACTTACCATTACCCTTTTGGGACTAATTTCTTGCAAGTATCATGCACCCCCGGTAGTGTTTGATGATGTTTAATCCTTTTTCACAAATAGAATTTATGGATTATACTTCACAAAGAACATCAATAAGGCCATAAATAAGTTACTATATTATGTGTAATATTATTCGGACTACATTGATGCAATCACAAATGGAAAATGAATATGATTATTTAGTTAATTCAACGGAAGAACACTTGATGATTCATGATTTTATTAGAAAGTAGATTTGAATGTTTTGTTGATGCCTTATAGATCTTATATAGTAATATTTACGGGGGATCTATTTATATATGATGATTTACATTATTTTCATCAATAAAAATAATATTGATAATGATGATAGTGTTTCCGATAATGTTTTTTAAGAATAATGAAATATCTTGACAGTTGAATATATTCAAGGAATATGTTATAAATGTAATTGCTATCTGATGTGAAGAAGATGCACCGATTTATGGAAGATCAATTAGTAGAGGATTGCAGTCAATTTTGGAATATTTAAATTATCTTTTGAGTATAGAGGTCAGTTATGTG
The DNA here is from genome assembly GCA_963277665.1 of Viscum album. Taxonomy (NCBI): domain Eukaryota; kingdom Viridiplantae; phylum Streptophyta; class Magnoliopsida; order Santalales; family Viscaceae; genus Viscum; species Viscum album. Next base: position 1,853,651,711 of record OY728130.1, read on the forward strand.
AATTATTAATGATGTATTATGTTCTATACCCAGAGTCAAAAATATGGTTAGGTTGTGCTTCATAATATTTTGATAATAGATTTTTCTAAGACATTCTTTGATGTAAAAAATTTACAAATTCTTCCATGAAAATATTTGTGTGTGTTATAATTTAATAGATATGAATTAGAAATTAGTAGTATGGTAATACGAAATTCAATGTTCCAACATGAGGCATTGAGAATACCATGTATATATTCATTGTTTGTATAAAATATTCTAAGTTCATGTCTTTCAATTCATGAGGAAAATTTGTTCCCTGTCACCAAAATACACACATGTTAAAGTGTATGAAATAAGGAAGTGTTTATGATTTTATATATGTATATATTCTTGGGAAAATCCACCATAAGATTAGGATAATGGAACTTCTATAGGTTTCTTTTAAACATTATAAATTCAATTCTCTAGTTAAAATTCATGAAGTTAAAACGCCTAGAAGAATAATAGATTTTAAATCCAATAATTAACATTTATTGGTTATAATAGAATTAAAATCCACAATGTGATTGTGATTTATTTGTTTTTTTATAATTAAATAACAAGTAGTTTAATAAATCTATAGATTGATAATATTTCCACACAACAAGTGGTACATCCCATGTCATTGTGGTCCATAAATACATGTACACATAGATATCTCTAAAAATATATTTTTAGGAAGTTTGGTGTAAGAAGAAGTAGTGATATTGAAATATGAAATGTGAATGTAATCATAAGTCCTTGATATATTTGATTTAGAATTCAACATTGGAATAATCATCCATGATTGAAAGGTAATATCACATGTGAAGAATTATGACTAGTTTCTATAATTTTTTTAGAAACAAAATATTAAAAATTGTAAGAATATTATAAGAGAATAATTTATAGGGAAACTATTAAAGATATAATCACTTTGATGATAAAGTCAATTTGAAAAAAATTAACTAGTTAACAAAGGTGAACAATATACTATACCTAATTTAAGAACAACTAGTTTTATCAAGGAAGAAGAAGAATCAGAAGAAGTATGCGACCAAATATATAGCCATATTATTGAATGAAATAAAGTGAGGTATTATTAAGAATATAGATAAGAATATAATGGTAGTCACATTACACACTAAGAATGAGGTGAAATAAATTTCATACATTAATTTTTATGAATGGATCCATTTAATATCTATGCATGGTCCTCACGAACCAATTTCAGGGACTGTGTTGTATAATATCATGTGAATGAGTTGGAATTTTATAATATATGATGTAGTATAAATACCCTCTAGTGGGATTCTGGAGAAATTTGTGGGATATAATGAATTCCTGATAAGAGACAATATTTTTTATCCTTTTTCATTAATAGTTGAATAATATAATTTATGGGGAACCCAATCATTTAAATTAGAAGGATTTCAAAGAAACACCTTGTAAATATTTTTGTTCTTATTCATTTTTTTACTTAACAATTTTGTTTTGTAATAGACATATAAATATGAGAGGTTTGAAACATTAATAAATCAAGGGTGTTTAATTTAAAAGGTTGAATTCATAAATCCTAGAACACTGATTAAACCAAAACCTCAGAATAGTCCTTAGAGTCTGGGAACATCAATTTCTATAAGTTAATGTCACATTCTTAGTTCAGTTTAGGCTATTCACATAAGAGTGACTATTTTTTCATGTTTAGTGTCTTCCTTAAACCTGATTTGTCACATGGCTTTAAAGAAACTCCCAAACATCATATGTTGTGTGTCCATCTTGTAAGATATGAGTCCCACAATTGGCATGATAGGTCCTTTGATAAACGAAATAATATAGTTGTGGACTTAATCCTATGTGGTTCCAAATCAAATACTATTGTGGAATAGATCCCTAGTTAGTGGGAAAAATTATTATGGATTTAAACTAAAACCATAATAAATATTCTTAAATGAACTATTATTTGATACCATATATGGGAATGTATTTCTAGGTGTCATATTTAGTCTATAGTGAGTGAATATGGCCACTGGTGCTTTATGTCATGACATTGTCATCTAAGACTACCCAAGTATTGGTTTTCATCTATAGGGAATCCAACCCATTCATTAGGGAAAGGACACACTATAATATGAGTTATATAACCATAACATCAAGTGTATTTTATGAAATACCATTCCTAATATGAGACTCACAACATGTTAGTATCACACACTCTATATAGAATATGAGGATGATTAAGTCCAGGTCACAAATTGAGATTTTGTATATTATTTCCAATAAAACAATATTAAAATTTTTAATAAAAGTTTTCAAATTGTGTTAATATATATATATATATAGTTTATATAATATTAAATTGAAGAGAAAGGGGAAAATGATGTTACTTTCATGGAATATCACATGTTGATCATGAAATATGTTGAAAAAAAGAGTTTTAATTTGGGCTGCTACATGGAGAAATTTGTGTGGAAAAATCATAGTCTAATCAATTTAATTTTAACGAATGGATTTCATTTCCTCTCAGAAAATACTTGTTCTACTATTTATAGGGTTTTTTATAACATTTTAGGATGAATATGGAATTTTCCAATGAGTGGGAGTGATTGAAGGATTATATTAATAAATATAATATCTAGGTAAAGGCAAGAAGATCAATACATTAATGAAATATATTTTGGTTGTTGTTTGGAGATGGTTTTAGAGATTTTTTAAAGATCCTTTAGTGATTTATATATGTTCTATGACATATTGATAAAATATGGAATTTTGTTCTTCTAGAGGAAAATATTGTTATGTATTTGTATATAAAACGTTGAAAATAGTATTTTAGAATATATCTAAGTTTAAAAATTAGAAATTGAATTAGCTACATGTTATTTTCATAATACATTACTATAGACTTTACAAACCTCATGATTTTTGGTATAAGACATTAAGGTTTATTGAATTTAATATTGAGAAACCCTTGCATTACTCTATTTCACATATAACTTTGGCTGAGTGTGGATATTTTTGTATGCAAGAAATTTGTGTAAGAACACTGAAAGATAAAAAATTTAGATGTTTTTGATATATTATATTTATATGAGTATCAATATTTGGATATACATAATAATTTCCACAACATTATGATTGAAATGGAACTTTTAGATGATTCTTGTAAACAAAATGAAATGAATTCTAATATGGAAATTGTAAAAGATAATACATTAGTGGGAAAATAGTTTTATATCAATTGAACCTCTCACAAAGATCATAATTCAATTAAAAATTAAATTATGAATATCATTCTTTTGTGATTCATTATGATATTAAGGAATATCTAGCCAAAGAATAATTTGATGTTTGAGAATCATTCCACATAATAAGAGGGACGTGATATGTTTCGGAGGTTCATGCTTACATGTACACATATATAGTTTAATGATGAATAAATTATTTTATTTAATTTGATGAATAAACTTCAATATTAAAATATCATAAGTTTAAATAATCATGAGAATTTAAGATAATTTAATGGGATTTTGAAACTACATAAATCTACTGGTTTGGAAAGGGAACATTTAGTTTCTTGAATTATGATGAAATTATGTTATTTAGTTTGAAAAACATATTTATGATTCTATAAATAATGTTTATTAGGTCAAATCCAACAAGATATTTCTTGAATGTATTCATACATGTACTATATTAGGTTGTCACTCTATGGTTCCAACGACCAACCTATGCGGGGTAGTGTAAACTAGTGGGATGATGATATTGTGTGATTAATATAAATACCCACTTTTTGTATGTTAGATATCATAATGAAATGATATATATGCCGGGTGGGAGAATACATCATTTTACATCATGGTTTACTATTCATATATTCTATATTAAAAACATTCAAAAGGGAAAGGATGCTGAAAAACATATTGAAGAAAAAAATAGTATCCCTTTAGAGTAAGAATATTTCCATAAATGTAGAATAAGTGAACAAGTTTTTTTAGAGATATGTGTCTGTAATAATATCTATGGATGGTATATAGGCATTTTAAAAGATATACAAAACCTTTATTAATATAAACACTCTCAATTAGATATTGAAGAAGAAAATATAATAATGATTTAGAACTAATTACAACTATAAGAAATACATGGATATCATATTGAGAGGATAAATAAATATTTTCAATGATTTTTGGGCTAATTATGAATGAAAATAATTATCGCAACATAATGTGAGTTAGACTATAATAAAAATGAATAATGTTGAATATTTACCAACTAGGACATCCCAAATAAAGAAAAACAAGTATGATTCCACAAAAATATAAATTATGTTTCTTTTTATAAAAGGGATAAGGATTGTGAGAAGAACATATTGAGGGAATATAATGGATAATATATATCATGTTCTTAGAAAATGATAACCCATTTTTATGAAACATGTCAGCTTACATTTTTTTAAATTTTCTTATATAAGATGAAACATTAAATCAAGATAAACATTTTAATAACACATCAATTTCCCTATGGTATATGAGATAAATTGTATGAATAATAGAACTTTTAAAATATCACAAAAAATACATATGAATCCTCTTGAAAAATATAAGAAAGTAAATCTACCTTGAATAGAATTGAGGAGCAGAAAGGAAGATAGATAAGAAATTGTTTGTATTTTTCGAATTTTGAAAATAAGGAAATTGAATATTGGATCAATATGGCAATGTAATGATGGTATAAAAGGAATGGATATAGTGGGGAGGATCATAATATATGAAAATACCTAATTCTCAAAAAACTATTTCACATAAATGAATGAATATAGTCACTGGAAATATAATTTAATGTATTATTAAATTATATAAAACTTATTTGATAGATTTTATGCCTATTAAGAGTGATAATATATAACCACCCAATGAATATAAAATTTTTATTTAAAGATAAATTGGTATAAATGTCAGAATTAGGTTATAGAGAAGGATGATGTTTCACTTATAGATAAGAATATAATGAATGGTGTTCATTAAAGGTGAATAGATATAAATACCACCATGAAGTTAGAGAAAAAAAATTAGAGGATGTCTCAGTTGGTAGGTGGTTCATATTTTTTTAAAATAAGATAGACATATTGGATCACTACATATAGATATAGAGATTAGTGTTAAAGAATGATAACTGAATTCAAGGAATGAGTCAATCTTTTAGAGGGGGAAATATTTTTGGTTAATTATTCATATAATATATGAATAAGGGGAGTTATTTTCCAAAAAGGGTAACAAAAAATAATCCTTTTTGGGAATCCATGAAAAATGATTATTCCAGATAAGAGTTCCAAATTGTTTTCCATCCACAAGTGAAATTCTAATGAGAGTAGGATAAATCTAATCAAAGTGTTAAATATACACTAATTGTTCTATATAGAGAGGTCAAATTCCAATAGATATTAGCATGAATTAAATTCAATGATTTTTAACGGGACCTTATAGATGGATTAATAATGTTGTTTAATCTATATCATATTTTACCGATCCTATTCTAGTAAAAAAATAATGATAAGGGTTAATGACAAAGGTAATGTTTAACACCTTGATTTTTTTATGAATTTATAATTTTTGAATTAATTTAATCTTGTATTGTATTTTTCTTTTCAAACAACCCTGAATATATCTTATGTTATATGAACTCACAATTTTATTTTTTTTTATACAAAAAAACTAGATCTTTCACAATACACAATACTTAGAAAATCTTGCAGTAGAAAGAACTCCATGTTTGACTTGTGTTACACAAAATGCCAATTTCCTTCGATAAATTGCATGGCCTGCAAGGCCTTGTTTTACAAAAGTAAAATATACTATTAATAATATTATTAAAATATGATTATAGTTTCACCAAGATTTTGGAATGGCAGTTATGAAATAAATTAATTTAAATAATAATTTATGGTTTACACATATATATATATAAATAGTTATTTTCATGAACAATAAACTATAAATGATAATAAAACACTTTCGAATATATAGTAAATATTTTAATGGAAAAATATATTTTTGAAATAAAATAGGTTATACCTAACTAAATTTATTAACACACTTTTGATTAATTATTTCAATGATATATATATATAATATTATATTCAATATTTAACTTTCATCTTATGTTTTTTCTATACAAGAAATAAGAATAAAACTAATTTTACACATAATGAAAATATATCTATAAATAGTAATTTTACCTCTTATTAATGGAACAACTATTTTAAATCTAACTAGTATTATGACCATTAAAATTGAAGAGACTATTAAATTTTCATTAAAATCATCTTGTTTTGCGTCATTAAAAAATTATAATGTTATTGTATTCAATATAATTTTTATAATAAAACATTGTAAATGATGTGAGTGGGATCTTTGTGAAAAAAATGTAATAGAGGGAATACAAATGGGTATAGATATAGAACATTATGGAATGGAAGAGGAAGAGACTAGATACAGAGATGAAAGAGAAGGTTGAGGAGGAGGTGCAGGTGGAAGCAAGGGGGAGAGACTGTGATAAATCGTGAATATAAAACTAGCTATATTTTTAGGGTTTATATACTTTGATGGGATTATATGGGCTTGCGATGATTCTGGGGTGAGGATTAGTAGGAATTTTGATTTCATTCTATGTGGTGTATTTTAAAGATAATCATTATTTGAGGTGAAAATTTGATTGGAGGATGTGAACATGGTCGTAGAGAGAGAATTTAGGTTGATATCTGGGGAACGAAATAAAGATAACTATTGGGGGATAAGTACCAGAGGATTTTTATAATATAAAATTGAAATAAATATGTTAATTAACTATTGAATGTACAAATAAAAATAGATGATTAAAACAGCATGCTGCTAACACCAGTTATCATAATGATTGAATATTACGAGACTATTATGGAAAAAAAATTACAATGAATATACATTTTTATTATTACAAATGTAACATACTTATCAATAGTGATGAATAAAAAATCTATGTAGATGATTTGAAAAATCCACGTTGAAGGATTCATCAATATAGAAGTTATTTTTTTCCCTTAATAATTATTGAGGTATCGATCACACAATATCATCTTTATGGGGACATAGGAGTCCACAATACACCAATCCTCATATTAAAATACATTAAATCTCTCTAAATGAAGAAACATTTTATCTCCATTTATTTTTTATCATTATGACCATATATTTATTTTAGTTTATTTTAAATAGCCTTTACATGACCACATTATGTCAATTACATAATTGATTTCTAGTTTACAAATAAAAAAAAATTGGTTTGAAATAAAAATAGAAAGAGGATTTGCATCAAAGAAGTGATGTAACTTTCTAAAAAAGCCAAACCAGCTTTATCTTTCTCCATAGAATGAGACAGTATTTTCATTTCCCCTTAATCCAAAAGTCTACCTTGTTCACTAAATTTCAAGAGTGTTGGGTTGTTGGTTTTAATGATCTCTTGAATATAGAACAATACCAGGTAAAGTGACCGGCAGTCATATTTCATTTCCCTAATTAGAGATAGTCATCTATGCTAAGCTGCTTCAACAGAGAACTATCAACTAATTAATAATACATAAAAATATGAAATTGAATAAAAAATAGATGAATCATGATTGAATCATGATTTTTCTTCCTTGAATTTGAAGAGTGTTGGGTTTTTTTGTTTTAAATATTATTTAAATAGATACCATTTTAGGTAATCGGAGGGGAATCCAGATTTCTTTCCCCTGATTGATGTTTTACACTAATGATAATAATCTTTAACAGAGAGGCATCATCCACATTAAAATTCCTAACAACATAAAATTAAATAAAAAATAGATGTTGAGAGAATGATTCTTTTCGTAGCATGATAATCCACATCACCATTCTATATAGATTAAAAAATGTATAAATAATAAGTTCATATAAAAAATGCAAACACATATAAGTGCATACAATTTCAAAAAACAAAAAATGTACTTACTATATCATTTACATAATCACTTATTATATCTAATGGGTGATCTTTATTGATGATCCCAAGCTTGAGAACAACCCAATGAAAATCCTAGAAGAGCATGGTTCTGTAATGAGAGGAAACATTTCCTTACATAATTCATGATAAATCTTATAGGGAATATAAAACAACTTGCAATGACCATATTTTCTTTATATATTAAAAACATAATTATTCTAATTGAATATGAATCATTTAGCATGTTTCTAATAGAAAATAAAATATCATATGTTCCTATGCTATTAATATTATTCATAATAGAAAGTGTTGTAGTGATTTTAATAAAATAAAATGTTGTGGTACCCTGAAATTCTTTCTTCTTGATCATGCTTGTGCATGTAAGTCACCTAATCAAGCAACATAACAAAAATATTCAAAGGAAAAAATGAGCCACTACTGTAATGTATGGATACATCATCAATATAGTATAAACTAGTATTTTTAAAGAGATACAAAATCAGGTTCGTAAAACTAAAAAAAATAAAGCATGATCCACTCCTCCAAAATAATGTAATAAATAAAATAGAACAGAATAAAATGATATATTAATCCAAAATAATGTCAAGTCATATTTAGTTAAACTAATATAATTATCCATCACTCTAATACATGATCCACTGATCTAAAATAAATGATACATTACACTAAAATATATAATCCATTACTCTTAAAAATGATCTGTTGATCTAATAAAACATATAATATAATGCTCAAACAAATTTCATGATCTACTACCAAAAAACATCTAGATTCACATGCTAAAATAAATATCATTTCTACTACTCTAAAAAATGATCCACTGCTGAAATAAAATACACGATCTACTAATTAATGAAAATACTAGATACACTACTATAATAATTGTCCACTTCTATAAAAAATTTCAAGTCATATTTAGTATAATTCAATGTAATTAAAAGGATTTTGATGTGAAATGATAGACAAGAAGTATGAATAAATCTAAAAAAATTAATATGGTAGTTTTTCATAGTTTTCTATATGAGAGGAGTTATATTCGTGGAATAAGAGGTAATAATCCAATATTTAATCCCCTACTCATTCATCCAATGTTTTTACATGAAAATACAATAATTTTTTAAAATATTAATACACTCTATGAATGACCAATAGGGTTTCAAATTAATAATAAATCCATAAATATGTATAAGAAATCAATAAAAACGATTTATTAAGAATTGGGAAACACATTAATAAGATGAACATAAATATATATGGATGAAAAATAAGGAAACAATTATATTTAAATAATTTTATAATAGTTATGTTTCAATAACCTATAAAAAAATATGTAAATTTCAGTTCCAAATGAATGAAGGTACACCAAACTGATAACTCTAAAAACAACATTGACATGGTAATTTGAATTATATAGGGATGTTGGTGGGGACAGATCTGGGTCTAAGATAGTATGTTCAACTGAAACATATTCCACCACAAATTATTTCCATGAGAATAATTAGATTTCCTGGTAGAATTTATTGGGAATCCTCAAAATTCCTAGATGATTCACCATTACTAAAAGAGAAATCATCCCCTGAATAGAATTAAAACACAAAAATAGCTTAAGATAGGATCCACTACCACAAAATTTATATAATAGCATAATCTTACATCATTTTTAACTTTATTTGGTGTTCGGGATTTGAATGATTAGGTGGACCATCCAAAAAAAGAAAACCAGATGTCCTTTAGGGAATCATTTAGTACATTCTAATTCTGGATATGAATCTATTAATATCAACCTACAATGGAGACCATAAGAAATATGGAATCATTTTTTCATAAGGAATATGGATATAGTTATTCTGAATAAATCATTAAGAACATTATGTATGAGAAATTGGGAAATAGTTTTAGAAGAAATCTGTAATAAAGATTGTTTGGATGAAAGCCAATATAAAAAAATGGGTACAGAAAAGTCATTATTTCAGAAAATTATGTTAATATTTTCTTAAACTGAACATAATTTCAGAATCTTTTTTGTTATTCCTTTCAATAAATAGGGTCGTCAACATCCGGGTGAGTAATTGGATTAATGCCCTTGTTAGTGAAAGGTTAACAATAGTGGTGTGAGTTGATGCTGCTATGGATCTCCCATTTTTTATTATGGGTTGATAGCACTATCGATCCTTGAATTTATTAGTATAGGGGGTGGGAAAATATTTTATTTCATTTGCGTAAAATAGATATTCATATGTCAAAAAATTGAATGTAACATTTTTAAACAAAACATATATTAAAATATAATAAAATTTTAGTTTATAGTGGAAGTAAATATTTTAATATTAATTTGAAAATATGAGAAGCATGGAGGTTTATCCATTACCTTATAAGTGAATCACAAAATTCTAGTCAATTTTTTAATCATTCCCTTTTAGGTATACTTCATATAGTGATTAATTCAATTGATAAGGCTTGATGTTCCCACAAAGCATGGAAATAATGTAAAATGTTTTTGGACAACATCATCAACATAAAAATAAGCCAATATATTTTTCAAAGAGATTGAATTCACATTAATTATTAGGTTAATATTAATAACATCAACAAAAATAATTAAAGAAGTAATATGATGATTATGATATTATAATTGGGAATAAATGTAGAGGATTTTATAACCAATGAAAAAAGACAAATGTCATGATAAAACCCCTATATTGTTCTTTCTGATGATGTCATGAAAATGGGAATCAAAGATTATAATAACATATTAATCAATTGTTGAAATTTTTTACATGTTGTAACAATACAAATGTCATTGTCACAACTAATTCTTAAATATCTAATGATTGTTGTTAATTTAGTGCAAGGAGAAAATTAATATTACAATAAAGTTTCCATTTTTCTAATAAATTATAATGGACAATGTAAAAAATAGTATTAACTAGTTATTGCCATGGGTAAAATTATCTCGTAAATATTCACTACTATATTAATCATATATAGTAATCTTAAAAAGTTTGTTGTCATATGAATTTGTTACTGTTATTGATAGAATTTATGAAATTATAATATCTAGTACATGGGTGTCTTCTAATCATTGATGTTAATTACTAATATAGTTTTCATTCTCAGTGATGAAGAGAACATTGTATATGTTCTATTCAGAAGAACTATGATGGATTGAATATTGAAATTTGTGACATCTATTGATAGTGATACTCATTTCATTTGACAGGGTTTAACTCTGGTGGAAAGATGAACTCATCATGGAACTAATTTGTAGTTGAAACTCTATGCCAATTTAATTAAACTGAAAATATATGAACATAATAATTATTGTTGATTAGGTGTACTTGTATCAATATAAATATCAAATGAACAATTTTTTTAGTCATAAACCGCATGACGATCTTGTCAAAGAGATCATCTGAAAATGATTTGTGATCTTCCACTAGCGGTTGGACTCCCAATCTCATGGATATATTATATTTATTAATCATTATGCTATTTCACAAAATGGAAACTCGTTGCCAAAATTATAGAGAATTAATAATAATTAATACTATAAAATAAAATATGAAAAACTAGGAGTAGTGAAAGTTGGAGATTTTGTTCCAATTCTGACACAAAATATTGGCATATGTAGTGTGTACTTTATTTTGGCAAGAGTTGAATGAATCAAAAAGATAGTTATGTGTGCTATGAATTTTTTTATTGTATCTGCAATCAAACACCATTCCAACTATGAAATATTGAGTGATATTAATTTATTGATTATAGTAGTATATAGTTTTACAGAACTCAATAGTAGAAAAAAATTAAAATCTTTATGATATATTACTCACCTCTAACATATTTTTACATTGGTAATTATTTTTTTATTATACAAATAAAGAAAAGGTGTAAATTATCATATTGAATGTTTTTTTGGAGGACTCTGAAATTGTGAGTGAATGGTAAACCCAGATATGAAAAATGTAAAATATACAACAGTATAAATAACAGTTTTTAGAGAAGTCATCCATGATGTATGTTTTTTGAATAAAAAAATACACAAGTAATAGCACGGAACATATAACATATTATTGAAGCATATAACTATTGGAATGTCTCGGTCGAATAATATTTTCAATGCATTAATTATAGTTGTGAAAATAATTTATGATGTTAGATGTTCTAGGATAGAATCATATTGTGATGTCTTTAAAAGTTATGAAGAACTATTTATAGATAGAGTGGAATGATATTTTCCACCTCAAAATCTTACAAGTCAATCTCCTCACCCTCACTAGTTGTAAGATCAAAAAAATAAAGTATTCATTATTGTTCTGATAGTAATGTTACATATTTTTGAAAAACATAGCTCATAATCTATATGTAATTTGTAATAATCTACAATAAAATAAGGAAACAATGTAGTTATTTGTAACATATTAGTAATCTTAATTCAGAAGAAAAAAAATCTAATCTCGTATTTTATAAAATAATTTTGATCGTTGGTTTGTAGTCTTAATAGACTATATAACCTTAGAGCGATGAAGATGTCCACTAATATCTATAATATTTAAGAATAATTTTAATAAAACATTAAAACAATAGAATATTATAAAGGACCATATAATTTGAATGTGTATAAACTATGACATAAAATTAGAAAACATAACAGTAAGCAGTATGACCATTATGTTTTTAGAATGTTTTATTATTTAAAATCACGAAATAAACATTAAGTTAATAATCATAGAATGGAATAAAATTTTATTATAATGAAGTTTACAAATTAATTGATGTTGTAAAACCCATATGTCAATAATTTCATCCAATGTATTGATGTCAAAACCAAACATTTGAAGTTGAGAATTAGATGGTCAGGCATATATTGTTGATGCGAAAAATAGGTCACAAGAAATGTTGTTTTACCATGAAGCTACATTGATTAATAGAAATTTGGATGTTTATTATGATTTATAACAATCATTAATGCATGAGAGGTTTGTACTTTGAGATTAGGTTTTAGTCTGTTATTGTACACTGAATCATTGTCCCCTACATTTGTTATTTTACAATGGTGCCAAAACCAATAATAAATAGACATCCAATTTTATTGGTGTACAAGGATGTCATGGAATTTTATTACATACTATCAAAGTTATAAAATTATTAAAAAATGTGTCTTCTTTATATCGTAAGCTCACTTTTTCATCATTATGAATAATATCAACAACAAAAATGTCTTCGAAGTACTTGTTTTGTGAGTTACACAAAAATTTGAATACACCAAACTATATCGTTAGTGTTTCTTCATCCTCTAGAGTAATCTCATTTAAATAAGTTATTCATTATGAAATTTTTTAAAATATATTCATTTTAAAGTAGTGTAAAAATATAAAATTGAAAGAAGTAATGGAATTCATGTATTTGTATTAATCTAAAATGGATGACAATAATGAATTTTTTTTATTATACCCTAAAAGATACCTAATAAAGAATAAACTATATCATAGTAGACACTATTTCTGTGAAATTAGAGGCTATGTCATCTCTATCGTCATATACTATATTCAACCCCCTTTATGACTTGACCCTACATATAACAACCTATAGTTTTCTATGATAGAATACGAGCTTTCGATGATACAAACCAACACAAGAGTGTGACTTCACTTAACTTTTCTTAATAGTCATTTCATATAAAATAGTCAAAGGATGTTGTCTTCATTGTAATATCAATAGTCATCTACCATCAGAGTGTGTCATATTTAATCTGGGAATGAAATCTAGATACAAATAATAATATCAACCAAATATATCTAATCCAATGACATGGTCAACAAGGTTTCTAATGATCATATGATTACCACTACATAAACCCACCGATTGGTCTACATTTTTAAGAAACATATTGGCTACCACAGTGGGGAAGGTAATTTTGTGTGGTGGTAGCCTAGAGACAGTTATACCATTCAAAATCTCAGTTGTATATTTTTTTCTATACTATCTATATCAAAAATAGAATAGAAAACTAAATCATGCATTAAGTAATCTTTTTGATCAAAAGTACTATGAGTTAACATGTAGTTATATATTTTTAGAACAACATCATGGTATGGTGGTAGTATAGTACTATATTTAAAATAGATAACATCTCAATAGTTATCATTCAAATTTGTTATTCAAATTCAACAAATACAGTCATAAGGGATTGATCCATTATTAGAATATATTTTTATGTCATTATAATGACCGCTTCACTATCGATGGGCCCACCAATTCAATATTACCAATATCGAGATTCCTCTTAGAAAACTATTGAAATTCATTAAAATATTCATTGATATTAGTTTATTTTAGCTTCATGTTGTTTATCATTGTTAAAACCTGGTAGTATTTCTATAGATATGATGATTGAATACATGAAAAGACAATGTCACTTCTTTTTCCACCGAGTATTACAAGTAGTAATTTTTGAAAATCTTTTCCTAATATAACTGCTAGAAATCCAAATGGTATGTTTGAATAATTATCATTTTCTCATAGGAATATATCATTCAATGTATGATTAATATCTTTAAAAAAATGTTTATAAATAATTATTTCCTTATCCCAGATAATCAATTTTTTAATTGTAATAGATATGAAACATTACTCCCTTGTTGAATATCGCATAAATACATCCCATTAATAGATACTAGAATTTAATATTTCAAATAGGATATCACCCCATATGATAGATGTAATGATTTTATTCCACTAGATGCAATTACAAGAATTATTTTACCACTGATCTGAGTAGACATGTTAATACTCTCAAAATTAAAGTCTTACCTCTTCCACTAAATCCATTCAATAAAAAAATCTATATTAATATAAGATAAAAAATACATAATGACAGTGATCAATTATTTATGTCGAACAATAATAATAATGTGGAATGATATATACTCATTATAATGGTTTTCCCTACAATAACTAAGATCTTCTATATTAAAACTATATTGTAGATTACCATATGAAGAATCTGGAACTGGTATTGGAGGATAATAGTGAAGAGGGTGACCATTACTGTTGATAATGTTGTCTATTTCAATAAAAGAATACATTTGTCTTTGGTGATCAGTGAGTGTCGTATCTACATGATACGGAAATTGTCTTAGAAAAAATATAATATTATATATCTTCAGTCATAACCATTTTTTGGTATGATAAAAGGGTAGGATATAAGTTATGGAATGAAAAAAACTCAACAAAGTTAGTTAGAGAACCCTTATATAAAAACAATCTGGTCCAAAACTCCAATATATTAATTATATAGATATTTCCTAAAAATCTGTATGGTAAAAAAAAATTTATAAAAAATTTAGTTGTAGTTATAACAATGATATTTAAACAATGCATTGTTCGGTGTGGTTATTTTTCATTACTTGTCATTACATTTCAAATAATGCAATAAAATATATGAAATATGTTGTAAGAAAAATTAATTTAATCAGCTACATGTCATTATGCTATAAATTGGCTAATATAGTAAAATGATATACCTTGTATTTGGGGTCTCTATCATTTGGGAATATATAATACCTTCACATAGGATGTTTTATGATTCATGATAGACACTTTCGGGTCAAGAAATAGAACTTGACAATAACATGCAAGTGAATAGAATTCCCTAAGAGTGTCCCATTCCCCAAGCCGACAAATATTTTAGTGCATCAATTAACTCATTATAATCATCTAAAAGACCCCATGCAGAAATATCCTCTCTAAATTCCTATGATTAACATTGTTAACTGTTTTAATATATTCATAATATGTTGCATCAATTCTCTTTGTAAGCAGTATCTTCATGTAATATTGATCTATATATATTATAGGAACATAAAACATTATGCCAATACATAATCCCTACTTGCACAAATAATATTTTTCATCATGTGGGTGGAAGACAAATCTTGTTGGGAATTATACATATAATAGACATATTCCTTCTTGGTAAATAACATTTGATTCAAACCGAGAAGTGAACAGGGTTTTAGAGATGTTTATATTGTTCATAATATCATGAATATTCTCATTGTTTCAGTAGGTCATAGTGTTTTTTCCAAGTAAATGAAAATTAAACCTTTACAATAGATGAAATATATATTAGATATTATAAGAGATTATCATACAAGAAGCTTCACATGCTGATGTGTACTGGTAGTTATAATAAATTTAATAACATCTACATTGTTGTTAGGAAAATATATGTTATTTGTGTCATTGAGTGATACAATAACATGAAAACTACCCTTGAGGATATATTAAAAGTTGTATATGATATAATATTATTGATTGAGAATCTCTATATTTTTAGCATCTTGATACATTAATAGAAAAATATGATTATATGGGACTACAAGCCAATTATCCAATGTAGTTATATTCTTGATGTATGTACTTATATAATTTGTTCTCTAATATTCAACATAGCCATCATCATTGATTATTTAATGAGCTAAAATTTTTTTTGGATAAAACATCAGAGGTATTCATTATCCATACAAGGTGAGTGATGATTAGCATCACCATAAGGACCATGGATCAAAAAAAATCAACTACATCATGATTTTTTGTGAATGAACCATTATTTAGAATTCTAGAAAAAAAAATTAGTGTTTCCTAGAGTGATAGATTTTTCTTCAAGGTAGAGAAACAATGAAATGCGCACATAAAGAAATATGGTCATCCTAAACCACACAGTTTGAAGAAATAAATGAAAAAGAAGTAGTGTTAATGATGTAACATATAAAATGAGAGAATAAAAATGTTATTTTAAACCAATAAAATAATATATATGAAGATCTTTACATGCTTGAGACTTCCCAAAGAAACAATCTTATTATAAATCGTTCATTATATGTTCAAAATTTATATTAAAATTTTGAGGTAAAAGTTTAGGGCAATCTAATGAGTGAAGATTGTTTATTCTAAAAAATTGAAATTCTAGGCCACATGAGATTTCATGTAAATGTTAAAATCAAATATATATATTATGACTAATTACAAATAGATATAGTGTGTTGGTAATTTTTAATAATATATCTTAGACCACTAGTAATAGTCCAAGGTAAAATAATATGCGTCCCATAGGATGACCCATCATAGTCACCTATAAGGAATGCATCTTGAAACCTATTGTAAACTTCATCCCATGATATATTTTTGGTTAATGTGAATAAAATATTGTATTAGAGAATACATCAATGTATAAGAATCTATAATGAATTATTGGAAAATCCTTCTAGGATAATGTATATTAGATCCATCATTATAACGGAATTGCAAGTGAAATGAATAATACTATATCATTATTACATTACAATGTTTTTTTACTAATAATGAAGGATATAGTAAAATGGGATATGTTTCCAACATATCCATCCGCCCTGCCAATGAAACCCAATTTATATTTAAAAGGACGGTAAATGGGTGAAGCTCATATATATGTTTTAAGTCACCACATTTTCATTGAATGATTGTTTCCCTCTTCTAATCAAGATCATCACGTCACTAATAATGAGCATTTAAATTTCATATGTAGTAGGTAATTTATATGTTTTTTTTCCCTTGCAAATATTTCTAGAATTCGTAGCATTAAATTTGGAATTCCATGACTATTAATAACATCCCTAGAACATATTAATTGATTTTCAAAAGTGATATTATCATGAAGCATGTCATTTAGTTTTTTAAAAACAATGAAATAAATAATGATTTTTAGGTTTCTATCATCAATACAGCTTATATAATACATGTATGTAAAAATAAAGAAACATTTATTTAATGGATTTGATACTGGATAGTTTTAATGTTACTTTAATGCATGTATTCAGTTTTGAGCATCATTTTCAATGTCGTATAAATATTTTTGCACAATATTTGGGTGTTAATAACAAGAGGACATAAAATTCCAATGTGATGGTATATTTATCCATTTAATGTATAGATAATTGGTGACCCACCATTGTTCACATATCATTCAACATTTCCTCCAAATTATGTAAAAACAAACATATGTAAATATGCATGTGATCATGGAATGTTCTTGAATTTGTAGAAGAGTTTTTTAAAACTAATGTTGTAAGGTACATCAGACATTCAAGTAGTACATATAAAGTAATATTTCCAAGAGTGTAGCATAAAGTGAAATGGGGGATATCTATGGTGATATATTTTTTATTCCACTCGTCAAACCATAATATTGAACTATATTACTAAAAAAACAATTAAGGGTCAGAAATGTTAGAATGTGGTGAGGAAAAAAGGATTACAATATATGAGGTTATGTTGTAAAGTAATAATATGAGGTTATGTTGTAAAGTAATAGTAATCTCAAAAATTTGTTTAAAAAGTTATTATATAAATACCATTGTGTAATTAATGGAACTAACCCATGTGTTCCACATATTCATGTTTCACTGAATTAATTTCATTATTCAATTTTATTTTATTTGTTAGTGTTGTATATTTGGTAATAATTGAAGAATAAGAAAAAAAATTATTATTGAAAACAAAAAGTGTATGTTGAGATACATGTAAAACTATATATTGGATCTATGATAAATTTGTTTGTTATTGTAGTCTTTGAAAATATTGGTTTTTTAATGAATTTTGAACCTTTGGTAGTTGGGTAGATCATGTATTCTTATTAGTATCTTGTCACAGATACAACATTGTGTGTAATGTTCTTAATTATTTTAAAGGATATATATATTTATTTATTTATATAACAAAATAAACTATTATATTTCATCTGTAATATCTAAAATACAACTTTTTTTAATGGAGTTGTATTTTACAATACATGTATTAAGTGAATGTTTTCCTATATAAATTAAATACCAAAGAATTAATATTGAAATGACAGTGAACTTAATGTGTACTGGATTGTTTAATGCTCACTATGTCAAGGATTCCAGGGTTGTGTCTAAAAATATATGTGTATTTTCATTCCAACCATGTATGATAAATGAAGAATAAGTTAATTGTTAAATAAAAGAATAAGAAAAGAACCACTATGTTCATGATGTAACTATGACAACATTATCACAGAATGAATTTCTATGTTATATCATGCTATTTTTTTATTTTTTTATATTGTTTGATCTAGTGGATACTATTGATAGTTTATAACATTGTAGATGAAATTTCAAATAGAGAGATGATAAATTCTTCCAATAAATGTTTAATTATTTTTCATTATGAAATCAATGTTATTTTTACCTCCACTTTATAAGGAACTAACCATTCATGAATATTAGAATCAATGGGATGTGTGTTCCTATAAAATTGAAAATATAGTAAAAATATATACTAGTTGAATTATTAAAAAACACTTTTTTATGTGAATATAATACAAATATGTCATCCAGTCTGTCATTGTGTCCTTAGTATTATTATTTGAAACCTCTCCTCTCTATTTCTTAGTAGGGATCAAATGATTGTAGTGTTTTTGTTTTTATGTAATTTTAAAGTAGTTCACCATAATCATGTTATGAACTACTATTATAAAAGTACATGTAATTGATCATGTAAGGGAAGATAATAAGATGAGCATTTATGTAATCCAAGAGAGTTGTAAATACATGAATGAAATATATTTGAAATTAGTAAGAATAAAATATGATGAATTATTTATTGAAAGATTTTACAGACACATATGGGATATGCAGCAGATTGTGATGTTGTAGAGGAAGTGAATATAAATTGTTGTAAGATTGATGTTTGAAGAAACAATGGACCAACATAATTAATACAATATGTATTTAGAGTATCATAACACCACATGTATAATATTAATGTTTAATATAATAGTGTGTAACTATAAAAAAATTAATAGATAGAAAAGTGGTTAATGCCATGATTTTGGGAAAACATACCTATTGCAGATATCTTTCATATGTACATTATTTGAAGATGGGATCAGTGTTGGGAAATGGGTCCATGAAGATGTTGACAAATGTCCTCCTTGGGGGTTCATGGTTAATTTTAGAAAACATAGTTATGGAAATCATGTAGTTATTTTTGTAAAGACACGAGTTCATGAAGGGGTTGACCGGTGACTTCCATGGAAGTAGATGGGGAAGGAAAAATGAAACTGCTTGTATAATGGGAGATGAATATGATGATGAGGGAATTCACAAGATGCAATGTTATAGTTTCAATATAGGCATAGATGCTCTATATGGAATTGAATAGGGGGCTCGACGATTCACATGAATTAGGAGGTGATGATTGAGGAGTTTTTTTTCCTAAAAAATTGGAAAGCGGTTATGGTCAGAGAAGTAGATGGTGGTCGAAGGTGAAACAGAATTTGGAGATCATGATAGAGGAATCATATTTCTCCTGCAACCCAACAATGGTTCTAAATGTTCGAGAAGTATGGTTTTGATTATAAAACATGAATATGAGTATATGAGTGTGGTGTATACTATCGGTGGTAACCATATTTTTAAGGGAGGGAAAGAGTGAGTGATATTTGGATTCTATAGATATATTTTTACCTAGAAATAAAAATTATCATTAGTGGGAGTAGTTATTTTTCATGGGATAGAATTTAGGAAAAGACAGTAAATGGAAGATAATTATTGAGAGGCTGACACGTATTCAAGAAACAACCCAATATTTGTGTGTGTGTATATATATATATATTACACATTTATAAATTTAATTTTAAAAAATCATTTTTAAAGATGAATATCAAAAATATCTTAGGTTGAGTTTTTTGTATTTTTCTAAGATGTTTTATTTTTTGATGAATAGTTAAAATTAATAATTTTAAATTGATAACTGAATTTTTTAATATATATATATATATTAAATTTATGTTTTAATTTAATTTAATGTATAATGACATCAATTATAAATATATTAATAAAATTTGTGTTATTTGTATCAATTTCACAAAAGAAATTGGATTAAAAAAATTTCATTATTTGGATAGTTTTTACATTAAAAACCTTTTATTCCATCCTGTATGTGGGATTAATTTTATATTAATTTACTCCACTTCCATAATTCGTATTTGGGAATAGTAATTCTACAATTTAAATCATAATTATATATATTCTACTATGTTCACCTTATTTTTTACCTAATATATTAGTGAATGTAATTAAAATTAATTATAGAGATTATGGTAAAAAATAGTTTACTTATTGGTTAACATTTAATGTAAGGGAAAAATAAACCATATACATTTCCAGATTCCATTGTCTAGAAATATTTCAACCATAAAATAAATTTTTTTGATAATTGACCAATCTTGGTGGCATGTAATGAAGAGAGACCACTCAATATTGTATACCTTTTTATTTTTAAAAGAATAACACTCCTCCACCACAATAATAGTTCACTCACCCCTCACTTATTAACACCTATAAAACCCTATTCATCATTCCAACCCAATCTAAATAATCTCCCAAATTCTTTCTTATAATCCAAAAATTATCAATAAATAATGAAATCTAACCATTACTCCTTTAGTAAAAACCAAATCGAACTACCCAAAGAAGATGGTGCATCCTTTAACAATCACTTTTGATTTCATTCATACTCCACCCATTAAATTATTATTATTACCTTATTATATAATAAACATATTAAACTAAATATAATAATTTTTTTAATTTCAATGGTTTGACCAAAACGCACAGAAAATTTTGTCAAACACGATAATAAATCATTGTGTGTGTGTACTGGGGACTACCTTTTCGTAAAATGATGTTGTTAGTTCTTAAATTATTGCCTCTCAATGTATTTAATAACGATATAATTACTATTTTTATATTATATATATGATATATATGATATAATTATTATCATCTTATTTTTGTATAACAAATGTCATCATGATTTCTATTTGTTTAGAATATGATGTCTTTGTTTGTGGACGTGTGGACTACCGCCTCCTCAAACCGATGTGATTCATTCTTGCTTTATATGGGATATGTTAAGGACGTGGTTCAATAACCATATGATACATATATGAAAAATTAATTCCTCTATAATGTTAATATATATATATATATATTACTTTTCATTCATTAAAAACATAATATGAAAATGGAAACAAAATTCACGCATAAGTACGCTATACCATCTCCAAAAATGGTGTATTTCATTTAATATTTTTTCCCTTAAATGATTATAATGAATAATTATATAATTTTTATATATGATGTTAATATAGTGTTATACATTATGTAAATTAGTAAATAATTTTTTATATCAGAACATCCAGAATAATAAGTCAAAACATATACGAAAAACAAAATGGTTATTACTCGAAACATTACATTAACATGGAATTTTTAATAAACTGGTAATATAAATTCATAATAAAATAATATATAGTATTATATATTAGGAATTTTTTGGTGGTTGATATATAAAAAATTTATTTTTATTATACATGAATTTTTAATGTGTACAATAAATGTAAAGGCTTAAGATAAGGGTTTTCTCATCCCACATTTAATTCTATGTGATATATGCTATATTCATCACATTTTAATTTATTTAGGTATATATAAAGACCTATGAATATTTATATCATCAATTTATTTATTTAATGATACTAAAATTTTTAAATAATTCTATTTTCTAATGGGGATAACTATTTAATATTTACTTATTATGTAATAGATTTTCTAGTCTCACTTTTATTTCTATGAAACATATACCATATTCACAACTCATTTTATTTGTGTGGCATATATACTGAACATGAATTTGGTATATGTTCACTATCATTAATTTAATGTGTATCTAGATATACATTTTATTACACATTATTCATGGGGTTTACGGTCCAAAAGTAACCAAAATGGAAAATGAATTTTTCCCAATTTGACATTTTGAGTCACATAACATGGTTGGAACCCATATTCTTCTTTGAGGTTTATATACATGCCTTTTACTTGTTTTATCATGAATAAAATTATATTAAATAATTTTTATTATTAATTTATTTTTATTATTACTATTTTATTTTATGTGAATATTTTTATTTTATTGTATGTAAATATTTCAAAACTGGTATGAGTTTTTCGTTACAATCCCAACATTATTAGGAATGTTTAAGATTACGCTTCCATTGATTATATATTATGATCCATATCCCAAAAAATATCAATATTTTTATTCTCCTTTAGTAAAATATGACATATTCATTCAATATTGCCATTTTACCACTCTTTAGTACTTAATATAATTTAAAAAATTAATAAAATATAACATTATTTTTCTATTCAGCTAGGAATATGTTTTATTTAAAAAAAATATTTTCTAAAAATGTTTTCACTTTTTAAAAATTATATATTAAGATCATTTTCAATGAAAATTAGTTTAAAATATTTTTATGATTTTGGAGGATTTTTTAATGATTTCAATATTATTTAAAAATAAAATGGTTTTCAAAATGTTTTCAAGCATTGTTTATATCATATCATGAAAAAAAATTAATTTTTTTAAGATCCCATTATATTTTATCAATGAAAATGGTTTTCAAAATATTATCCATATTATATTATAATTTTTTAATGATTTTTTTTAAAAAAATTATCTTCAAGAAGTGTTTCAAATATTTTTCAAAGAATTATTTATATGTTTTCAAATATATTTTCAAATAATAAGGATTTAAATAATGTATTTTATTTAAAAAGGGTTTTAAATTACTTTCAAACCATCCTTTATATGTTTAAAAATGTTATTACCATTTAAAATTATTTCAATAGGCATTTTTTATAATTTTTTAAATCTATTTTAAAGGAAAAAGGTTTACTATCATTATTAATTTCTAAAAATCATTTTCAAAGGGTAATGTTATTTTCCTTACAAAATTTTTTCATTGGTTTTTTAGTTTAATTAATATATTTCAATGTGTCCATTAATGAAAATTATTTCATAATTCTATTTAAAAAAATTATTTTCAAAGATATGTTATTTCCCTTTAGAAATTCTCCAAGTGATCATTAAAAATCATTTTCCATCAAAGATGATATCATCTGGTATAGTTTAATCTTTTATTGGGATATGATCCAAGTAAACCATTATTTTTATTTTATTTAAAAGTTTATGATTATTAGGTCATGTTGTCTACGAATGTCGTTTCTCATGATTAGGTTATACCATGTTAAAACTAATATGAAAACTACTTGGATTCAATTGTTATTTAATGAAAAAGAAACCTGTATTTATTTCCAGAGTTTATGATATTATCAAACCATTTTGATAAAAAATTAATTTCGTTTCTTTTTATATGTTTTTTGAGAGACCCATCAGTTTATGGGTAATGTTATGATAGATATTTTATTATCTTGTGTCCCACATATGTGTTATTTCATTATGATATGGTTGGAACCTATATATTACTCAAATGAATTTTTTAAATATTTATATATAATGTGATAAAATGGGATGAATGTTAGAGGGATTGCTTCATAATAAGAAATAGGTGTTTCTATACCCATAATGGAAAATTGTTGTGTATTGATCCATGATATGAAATAACTACTTCTTGATCCACTATGGGAAGTATGTGTGTCCTCAACGACTATGTTTATGGTGTTATTATCTTTATTTGACACAAGAAATGGTTTTATATTTTTTGTTCCATAATCATATTATATGAGAATATATTTTATGATTAAATTATGATGATTTATCACCCATATGATTCATGTCTTATGAACTGTCAATCATTATTCCATTTCTCTTTATTATGTTATTTAATGTGTAGTGTATGATCTTATAATGTTATTATCATGTTATCGTACCCTTTTGATCATGATAATTCATAAATTTATCCAATTTTTACCCTTAAAAATCATATGATCTCACCCAATCTTATTTTTCCTCCACCCATGTCATTAAGTAACAATTTATGTTGGAGTAATAATATGGGAATATAATTATGAGAGATTTTTAATATATTTAATTAAATTATAATAAAGTGTTTAGATTTCCTAAAAGGTGCTAATATATTATTTTCCTCAGTCGTGTACTTTTCTAATGTTCTTTATAATCATTTAAAATGATGTAACAATGACATATATTAAGACTGTGTCTCTATAGTTGGTGTCAAGGGAATGATTTATTTAACATTTGGAAACTAGGATGAGAAATCATCAGAGACGTACCTAGGGATATTATTATTGATATTTTTATGAATTTATCTACTTATATGTCTAAGGTGTTATGGATTTAAAATATACTATAATGATTTAGGCATCATATAAGTAATTTTTCATTATTATGTTTTTTTCTATTATAAGAATTTCTCACATAATGATTTATTGTCTTAGTCAATGGAGGGTATGGCAGCTGCCATCGGGACCAGGTACCATGCAGCTTTGTATGGGGCAATGCTAGTCTATCAGAAATGTAGGGTGGGGAGATAGGTGATCAATGACGCAGAAGCTGGGGAGGGGCAGTTCCAGGGGCTATTCTTATGGGCCATGTATTGGGAATGGTATGCCTCTAGGGCTTTGGGTCATGTATTGCAGCTCAGTTGGGCCTTTTGCCTTGGGAATATGGGTCATGTACAAGTTCCCCTTAAACCCTTAAATGGGGTATTATCCATAATAAAATAAAAAAGAAGGCCTTTGGGCCATTCATGCTATGTATTCAAAATGTTATCTTTAATGGTTTATATTGTTAGAAAATATATTTAGTTGAAGTGTGATTTTTAGATTAATGGATGGGGCCCTTTAATTTGATACTAATGTCGAAAAAGTTTTTTTAATCATCTATAAAGGGATGATTGATATGGATAATTTAATAAGATAGTACTGATTACAATAGAAGTCATTATTGATTTTCTGAAAATTTTGTTTTTTGTTATCCTTGATGAATTTTATAATTTTTTATAGATTTAAGGAATATATCCAATAATCATTATATTAATAAAGAATGTATGTTTTAAATAAGAATATGTGGTAATTTTGGAAATTTCCATGTTTCTAGATAATACTTGAGGAAGTTATTTACATGTTTGTAATGTGAAAACAAAGTACATATTTATGAAATTTGGTTGATCAATGTTAAGGTGTTTTTCAGAGATTTAGTGACCTTCTTTCTAAATTTTTATATTTTCATATTTTGGGAGGGTTATAATGGAGAGCATTTATTAAATTGGTTATGTTAAACCTCAGATGAGGTTGTAGAGATTGAAGTGTTTTCCTTCTATAAGAGGATTTTTGAATATTGGATATATTGTGTGAACCATTTTTTTATGATGTTAGAAAAATATAGATAGAAAGACGTATCATTCTATTTATGGATCATATGATTGTCTAAGGCTTCAAAAAAAGTATCCTTAATTTCAGTGAGTAAGATATGAAGGAAGTAGAAATTGATCAAGATAAAAAATGGGTGAGACTGTGTTGTAATCACGTAGGTATATATTCTCATAAAAATATTAAACATTAGGTAAAGGGTATTGAAATAAAATATTTCCCATTATTAAAATTTTTAATTATATCAATGAACTTTTGCAATTCACTATTTTTTAGGGCTATGTGATCATTAGCATTAACCTAATCATGTTTTTATCACTCAACATTAGAACGTGAAAGTTATATTAATCTTTTATGTTCTTTAATTTACATTAAATATATATTATCCTTTGTAGAAACATTATTATGAGTTACTTTGGTCAATAGTTATGTTTCCAAATTTCCCACGTTTTATAATTCATTTTTACGACATCGGTTTATATGAAATGAAATTTTATGTATTGGTCATTTATATACCAGGGAAATTTTGAGGGTGAAATTAATTTTTAGTGGGGTATAATGCAACACCCTGGTTATTTATGTGTTACTATTTTTTGAATTAGTTTATTCTTTTTTTCATTTCAAATAGCACAATATATAGCTTCTTTTATATGAAATAAGAAAGTTATTTTTTATTTTTATATATCACCAAGATGATCTTGTGCTATATTCAAAACTTATATTAGCATTTAGTACCCGAAGTACTATTTTTGGAATGTGTTACACACAATTATGAGTTCTGTACATAACATGAATGGCACAAAAGACCTGTGTTTACAAAACTAAAATTTACAATTAATGTTATAACTAAAATATTATTATAATGGTATCCTAGTTGATAGAATATTGGTTACGAATATGATTAATTAAATTATGAAAACATGGTTTAGACATGTATATTATAAATATTATTTGGTGGCCCATTAACTAGAAATGAAAACAAAACCCTTCTAAAAATATAGAAATTCGATTGTTAGAAAACAATATTTGTGCAATCAAACACATTTTAACTAAATAAATTAATTGAACCAATTTTGATAAAATAATTTAATTTAATTTATAGATTATATTCAATCATATATTTAACCTCAAACATAATTATTATCCTAAAAGTAGATAATGATAAAACAAATTTTATCTTTAAAGATATATTTTTTATAAAGGTGATTTTTCAATATTTTAATGGAGCACCTATTTTAAATATATATTTTTAAAATTTTATAAATTTTATTTGAAAAAATAAACATTTTTTTTAAACCAAATATTCCAAAAAAATTTAATTTCATTTTTTGGTAATTTTGTAAGATGTTTTTTTGGATGAATAGTGAAAAGTACTAGATTTTAACAGAAAACTTCTTTTCATGTCTAATTTATTTATATAGATAAATTATTAATTAGTTTTCTCTTAGAGTTCAATTATATAAAGAATATATCAATTAATACATTTTAGGTCATTTTAATAAATTTCAAATAGAATTTTGATATAATAAATTCTCAATATTTTGAAAATATTAACATTAAATAACCCATATCTCATCCAATTTAAATTAAATGTAGGTTCCCCCCATAGAGTATCCATAAATGAATGATGTAAAAGATCATCATGATCTTTTTCCATGGAATGACGAGGACCATTCTATTAATTCCAATAGCGTGGAGGATGACACAAAATATATGAAATATAAAGATGATGTAATGATGGCTCCAAAACAATGGAGGTGAGGTAATAACCCCAAAAGATAGTGTGGATCTTGAGTATGTGGTGGTATCCATAGAAATATGTGAATGTGTAGTTTGTCATGTTGTTGTTGGTGTCATGTGTGGAATGTTTAATCATACATTTTTATCCCTCATTTTTTGTATACTTTATTTTAACAAAATTTGGGACCATGGTTTTTTCAATGGTAGAACTATTATTGGTATAATTAATTGTATGATAAATATAATTTATGACCAGTAATGTTGGTGAATAAAATTAAAATTCATTATATGGATTACAGTAAAAATGAGTTTTCTTGGTGGAAAAAATTTAAGATAAGGGTCCAAATAATATAAAACCATTCCTAATAAAATTTTATGGCCATATTTCTAAACATTTCCCTATTTTCGTAAAAATTTACCATTATTCATTTCACAATATGTATCGGATACTTATCAATAATCTTTTCATTTTTAATATTTATAATAAATCAACTCCTCCTCCACAATAAAAGCACACTCACCCAAATAACATATTTAAAACTATCAAGCCCCTTTTCTAGTCTAAACCCCAAAAATTAGATCCCAAAATTCCTCCTTTAATCCAATAATTCTCAATTTGGTCAGAATGAAAAACAAGCTTGTTTTTTGGTTCAATTCAAATGGATTTACGCAAAGAAGATGTAACATCCTTCAATGAGTACTTTTGATTTATGTACTTATCCACCACATAATTTAATATTATTCCATGATTATATAATAAACTCATTATAATAAATATGTTATGTTTTTTATAATATGTATTCTTCCCACACTCACACACACTTCCATCAAATATCATACACAATTATTGTTTGTGTGTACAGCGAACAACCGCCTAGCGAACCGATGTCATTAGATCATCCATCACCACCTATCAAGGATGGTAATAATGATGAAATTTTTTTTCCGCATATATGTTATATATTATTTATTTATTCTTAATTATTTATTTTATAATACATGCCTTCATTCTTTCCATTTTCTCAGAATACGCTAACATCGTTTGTGCACATACGAACTACCTCCTCTTTAAAGCAATGTGATTTATTCACACATTACATTGGATGTGTTATATATGAGTTTAATAGACATGTGTGATATATATGAAATAAAAAACAACATGATAGATAACACATATATATATATATATATATCATTTACTTTTATTTCATAAAAAATAAGATATGAAAATAAAAATAGCATTTATACATAAATACGGGCTACCGACTTTATGAATAGTTCGTTTCATTTCATATATATATCATTCATAGATTAGTATAATTTATTATATACTAAATATATATCATATTTATATCATATAACTTCTTCTATTAATATTTCAATCATGATCTACGAAAGAGTATCAAGAGTAACAATTCAAAACATATTAGAAAATGAATGTGTTTATTAATCTAATTTAATTTTACTATGAAATTATAAATAATCGGTTAACATAAATTCATAATAAAAATAATATATAGTGTGATATATAATAATTGTATTATGTTGTATATTTATAATAATCATATATATATTATAATGGATAAATTAATGTGTACAATGAAAGAGGGGACATAAGGTAAGGGTTTTCCCAACTAACATTTATATCTTTGAGATATATGCTATATTCACCACTTGCTATTTTTATTTTATGTATATAATGAATAATGAAGTTTTATATAATGAATCTAATTTATTAAATGATTATAACAATTTTCAATAACAATTATTTGTTAATTTGGATAATGATTTAAAAGTTACTCACACTGTAATGGGATTTCTGGTCTCACTTTTATTTCTATGAAACTTATTTCATATCCACCCATCATTTAATTGTTTTAGAGTATATACATTCCAAGAATGTATTATAATATTATTATAAATCAATATATTGGTGTTTAAATGACTATATTATGATATATATTTCCTAGGGTTTACGGTTTAAATGTTACCAAATCTGTAATGAAATTTTTTCTCAATTTTCCTTATTTGACACATAAGACATGTTATATACCATTATTCTTCTATGAGGTGAATATTATAAAATTTAACATTTAATATCATGAATATTATAATTTTTATGATATTTTATTCATCATCTAATACGGATTTTCAATGCAGATTTTGATTCAATGTTACCAAAGTGGTAATAGTTTATTTCTATAATATGATCCTTATATGGAATGTTTATGATTATTATTCCATAGATGAAAAATTATGATCCATATCTCAATAAATAAAAAAAATTCTTATAATTTTTAAATTCATGATATCTTCATGTAATTGTACCATAACACCACTAGTTAGTACATAATATAATTAATAAAATATTTTAAAAAAAAATCAACCTGATTTCTCTCTACGGTCATGAATCTATTTTATTTAAAATCAATTATTTCTAAAAAAAATTCTCATGTTTTATAATTATATTTTTATCTCTTTTTCAAGGAAAAATATTTTAAAAATGATTTCTTATTTTCATGGATTCTGTTATAAGTTTTCTATGTTATTTTTAATGAAATGTTTTTGAATAATCCTTTATATTCATACAAAGAAAAACTATTTCCAAAATTTTTCAATATTACATTAAATTTTATCAAGTAAAATAGTTTTATAAATGTTTTCTAGAATCATTTTTATATATTTAATGAAAATTGTTTTCAAAATGGGTTTATTTTCAATATTTTCTTTAAAGGATTTTTAAACAATAATTTATTCGATTTCAAATATATTTTCAAATTTAATGGTTTAAAAAAGTGATTCCTATTTAAAAAAATTTTAAATTACTTTAAACGCATTCTTAATATGTTATTAAATGGTTAGATTTAAAGAAAATGTTTTCAAGTATTTCAATGATTATTTTATAATTATACAAAAAAAAATTCAAAGAAAAATATTTTCAAAATGTTTTGTGTTCAAAATATTTTGTTCCAATGAGAAAAGCATATTTTATATTATAAATTATTTAAATTATTTTTATGTATTAATAAATTTGTTCTTAAATCAGTTTTCAAAGAAAAGAATTTGGAAAACAATTTATGTCTACAAAATTATTCTAAAAGAAATTTTATTTCTATTAAGAAAAACTATAAGTGATATTTCAAAATCGACCTCCATATATAATGATATACTTTGATATATATTAGTCCTTAATAGGTATATTATCCACGAAAACCAATCAAATTCTTTATAAGAATGTTTTATGATTAAGATAAATTTTATTTTGGAACTTGTTTCTATTCAACGGGTTATACCATGATAAAATGGTTACGAAACCAATATTCATTCATGTGTTATTATATAATTATGAAACCATTATATATTACAACTTTGTTTATATGATGATATTTTTAGGATACCCATTTCATTTAAAGTTTTTTGATATGATGATCATGAAACCCATCTATTTTTATGGGTCATGATATGACGATGGTTTTATTATCTTTTGGAATATTTCTGTATTATAAAAATGTACCCCTCCTTATTTTCATGATGAGGAGGTAAATTAATTGTCCTTAAGAGACATCCCCAAGGCACCAAAGGCTGGAATGAAATTCTAAGGGCCTTATTAACTAATTTTGGGTTATTTTACATTTTTAAAATAAACAACCATACCAATATTCCATTATAAAATATTAGTACATGCTGTAGGATAAAAACATAGAACAATTCATGTAATACCATTACTCACAAAACAACTAAAAGAAGGTACAATAGTGGAATAATATATAGATAAAGGAACACACCTGAAGGAAAAACCAACAAAATTCCAAGAATACATATATAAATCCAATTTTTCTAACATTCTCCATGATCCCACTCTAAAAAATAGACCTGTTATCATGAAGAACCATTAATGAACTGTGATACATTACAATTTTAGGTTTCCTTAAAAACTATATCTATAATAACACTAAATTTCCAAATTAGGGGTGAGTAATAAATATCAGTTGGTTTTTCCCAAAATAATTCCATACTCATGCAACTAGGATAAAGCAAGTTAGCACATTTATATAAAACAGTTTTTATAAAGCCACATTAAACATTTTAAAAATCAATAAAAAGCAAACAGTTTCATAACGAAACATTTTCAATCTATAACAACTAAAAAAATACTTAAAACAATATGAAATTCCTTTTTTCATACCCATTTCATGATTCATAGACACCCCCACACATAAGTGTTTCACTGATAGTTCCATACTAATGACAGGTTTCTTGTCCATCCACTAAGTTATCATAATGTGGCCAATCTCTTTGTTCCCTAATGAAACACACCCCTTAACTAGAGTGATGTCCCTTTTACCCAAATGGCACATGCCCAATATCCAAGGTCATATTGAAATCATGAACTCATTTAAACCATATACAGAAAATCCACTTTAAATAATATATTTTAATCACATTTATTAATACAATTATTTTTTTGAAAACATTTCAAAAAACCATTTCCAAATACCCAAAAACCCTTATTTTGAAATAATTATTTTAATATAAATAAAAAAATGAATAAAGAATTTTACACAAAATAATTAATCCAAAAACCGTTATTAATTATGTATTCTATCAAGATTTTCACTTAAACCTCACAATCAATTTAAATTAATTTTAAAAATTTATACTAATCTTCCAGGTTATAATAATATGAGTTGAGATTGAACCCACCTACATCAGGAATTATGATTGAAAATGAATAACTTATTGGAATGACCACAAAACCATGTTGAATCTCTAAAACCCCCTTATATCCCTTCTCCTAACATAAAAAATTCAAAATATAACCATTATTGGAATCCAAAACCATAGATCTATCTATAGTAAACTAGATCTATGAATCTGAGATAGGTAGCAATGTATATCTACGAAAAACAACAAAAAAATACAACAATCAGTGAATTTCAAAAGGAATTGGACTTCAACGCGCCATGAAATTCCTCATAATATCTTCTAATTTTATTCGAAATGGTTCAACATCCATTTTTTAGGGTGGAATATTGAGTTAGAGTTGAATTTGAGAATAAATTGTTAGATTAGTGGTGAAAATGTATTAGATCAACTTTCTAATGATCTAAATATTAAATAATGAATGGTTAGTTATACTACATGGAAAATTGTATGCTAAACATGTGTGAGCCTCAATCTCAAGGAGGACCTCACATGGGTGTCCCCCATGGTTAACTAAAAATTTGCAGCAACCATGAAAATTCTATTTATCCAACCTTGTGCAGTCTTTCCTAAATGGCCATATAGTTTGAAAAAATAATGGTTTTAGATGTGTTCCGTCCCACTATCCCCTCTTTAATAATACATGGTATCATGTAGAAGTTCTATAGTTTCCAAAAATCATGAACCAACCAATATAAATTATAAATGATGAAAAATATCACAAAATTCCCCTAGACCCTCACAAAATTCACCCAAAAACATTACATACAAAATAATAATAATGAAAAGGTTACATATATGAAATCAGGGGGGACATTCTCTCTACCATTATACATTACACCCCCATAAACTAGAGAAACACCACCAAACTAAAATATTAAGGTCCATTACATGACCATTCTTTTCTCCCATACAAATTTCTCTTCGTAAAACCAACTATGTTTTCATAAAATTTACACTAGACGGATACTTTTCCCATTAAATTATTTGATTTCATATTTAAAATTCATAATGGAACATGAACCAATGAAGAATCCATCTCTAGATCTATGTATCCAATTGAATCAAATTATCAGGATCAGGTTGATACATTTTCAATTGAGATAAACGAAACAAACTATGCCAAACACCAAACCATAGTGGTAACTGCAATCGATATTCTACCTCAAGAACCCATTTAAGAAGCTCAATAGGGCCTATGTATCAAAGATACAACATTCTATATATCCCAAAAAATAACCATGCCTCGGATATTTCCTATGTAACACATGATCACTTACCTTAAAAAACAACATCCATCGATGACGATCCGAATATTATATTTGATGACTCTGAGTCGTATTTATCAGTTTTATAATCAACTAAATCCACAAATTTTTTTATTGGAAAAATCTTGGTCAAAATTTTTTTGGATCCCATGTTTTACCCATCTACGTCAACAAAGACACAAAAACCCATAAAATACTTCAAAAGGATCCATATGTATTGAGGAATCTTAACTATTTTTATATGAGAACACCACAAATGACACGTACTCTTCACATGATCTGCCAAAATCCATTACATAATATTTTTTCATGTCTT
The DNA here is from genome assembly GCA_963277665.1 of Viscum album. NCBI lineage: Eukaryota > Viridiplantae > Streptophyta > Magnoliopsida > Santalales > Viscaceae > Viscum > Viscum album. Next base: position 1,853,686,015 of record OY728130.1, read on the forward strand.
AAAAAAATATTATCTTTTCATAATTTCAATATATATGAGGATGATATGCTATGCTCAAAATAAATTGAGTCCCAATGAAATTCTATAAGTATTTCCTGAAATGAAATGTAGACCTCAGATCTCTATTTGACACTACAAAAACTAGTACACCATGCATATTTACCAATTCATTGATATGGATTTTTGTAATGTCCTCTATTATATAAGAATCCAAAATAGGTATGAAATGGGAAGAAATATTTAGTTGACCCATTACTACCCAGATGGAATCATGTTTCCAAATAGTTTGTGGGAGTCCTCTTGTTAAATACATGGATATCAATTCCCATTTCCAAATATGGTTATGTAAATACTACAAAATACCTACTTTTTTATAGTGTTATTCAATAATCTATTAACAAGTTAATCATCTCAAAACAGTCTTACATCCCGTAGTTTTCATACCAACTCACCAAAACTAGGCTTTCAACACATTATACAACATATGTATTTGGGGGTTAAAAACCCATATTGAATGGGGGTCACCATGTAGAAGTTTTTTCTGACAAGAAATATGTATAAACATATGATTTATAAACCACCAAAGAGAACTCTCATCCAACCTTCAACCCTCAACATTCCCCCCAACATTTAGTATTGAACTCATCACCACACATTTTGAATCAAACATTTCTACCACTTAAATTATTGAATCAAACTTAGGAACAATATAATGTATAAAGAAAACATCAAAATCCCATTGGACATCACATTCCAAGGGCATGTCTCTTTGAATGATATCAACTATTAATCAACTTATTTTATTTCTAATTTTGCATAATTTATTCTGATTAATGAATCTATCATTGAATTTCCATTATCTATTCTATACATCTAGTAAAATTAGATCATTTGAATATATGGTATCCATTTTATTTGTCTTAGGTTTAATTTTATTGATAAAATATATTTCAATTTCTTATAATCATTAAATAATATAAATTTCTCAAAAAAGTTGTAATTATTCCAAGCCATCATACTGTGGACTACAATAGTTTACTCCAAATCAATTATGTACCCAACTCCATTGACTAATATATATATATATATAATGATATTGATGATGAGTTTATATATATGTGAAAATATGATATTGAATAATGTGAGATAATTTTATCGTATCAAAGCTTACCATGTTCTCCTCATAAATATCCAAAAATCTGAAACGTTCCTGTTCCGGAAGCTTCCTAGAGGCACCCTGTGCATGATTGGTCACATGGCCTCAAGCGCATTTCCCAGAATGCCAGAGGCTACCGACTAGTTGAGAGTTCCTTGGGTGTGATATTGGGGAAACTCTGTCCTCATTGGTAGATTAACACAATGGAAGTATAACAGATAGAAATAGAGTAAGTATTAATAATAACTTGCAACAATAAACAACAGAAGTAAAAAAATGGAGTACATATATATAAATGATGCATGATACATAGGTCTATGAAAGCATCCAAATAATCCTCAAAATTGGAATACAATACTAAACCAAATTACAAAGAAAAAACAAGTAAATAGCTCGATAACATCGCAATCCTTAGCTTGGTCCCATGCTCCCCAGCTCCACAGTAATCAAGTACCAAATGTATAAGGGTGCTTTCCCTTATCTATTCCTAAAACTATATTATCTGTTTAGGCCCAAAAGCATGACTCAAATAGAGTGTGAGATGAATCCCAGTAGGCAACCTCCCAATGACTTATGCATAATAGTCGGTGAATATATATGGGAGTAAATAAACAAAATGATGTTGTAAACTATGATGTACACATAGTAACAGTCCTATAATTTTAATTTCATTTAGTTTTATATATCAATAGAAACCAATCAAATGAATGTAACCCTCTAGGATGTACTCACAGTCTAACCCCTCTAGTTCAACCAAACAACCAAAAGCAATTCTTTGGGATGTACACATAGTCTAACCACTCTCAATTAGCTTTAGAAAAGACTCTCTAAGGAAGCACTCGCTGTCAATTCCCCTTGTGGTCTCGTATCGGTAACTAATAGGAAATCTGAGGAATCACTCAATGTAATATTCCCCCAGTGGCTAGTATCAAGGAAACTAAATACACTCCGAGGGAGTACAATGTCCATCCCTCCTATGGTCTCGCAACATAACATTACAAAAACTCTCTAAAGATTCCCTCAATGTTCATTCTCCTTATGGCCTACTACACTATGTTCTCACAGCCATGTGTAATTCAATAGTTCTCAACGATACATGGAGGCCAAAGTAAACATCAAGAACTACTAGAATAAATAATTTATAGCATATCATAGCATGACAGATAATAATCACTCCATCCTAACAATACTAGGCATGGAAAAAAGCATCATCTTAACAGGAAATGCTAGACCAAACAGTCCAAAAAACATGGGAAAACATCCATAACATGGAAAAGTTAACCATATTCACAAAAATTATCCTCTATCAAAACATCAAGGTATAGTAGGTAATAATGTGGATAAAACCATAAACACGCAATACCATGTTCTTGGGTATTCGTCATTTTTGCACATAAAATTCCATGACTATCAACAAAAAGGCAAAACCACCAACCTTGGTGTCGTGAGAATTGATATACAGGAACCTCAGGCCTTCAAACTCTTGGGAATGTTGTACAGCTACAAAAACACTAAAAACATGCTATAGAGGATATCTCGTGAAAGAGGAGAAATTAGGATATGATGTTCAAGAAAAAAGATAATTCACTGATGTGATTCCAACACAATTGACAGTGGTCGATTCGGAGAACAGATGTCGGGGGCTCGGAGAAGATCTGTGGTCATACGGATGCTCCTGGATGAAATAGGTTGAGAATAAGTGTGTTATGTCCATCAGACCTGACCACTGTCAAATTAATTATATAAAAAGGAAGTACATGGTGTGTTCATTAAAAGTAAATGGTGTGTACTTACCATTTTCGGCCTCCTCTTTAGGTGGTCTCCAGGTCACCGCACACAGCCATGTACTGGTTGTTACCCAGCCAGTACATGGTCACCCGCTGTAACCGAGTACATGGAGTCTACATATAATTACATGGTGTGTACTCTGGAAATTTCTGAAAACTCATCTTTTTCTCAAAAATAACCAGAAAGCATGATTCATACATGAAATAAAAAATTTGGGTTCTTAAAAACTTCCCCCCTTAAAGAAAATTTTCACCGAATTTCTCTTGAAAGACGGTGTAGAAGATGAAACCTCGAACAACTCTAGCCACAATGATAATACATCGGCCTCCCTCTCCCATGTCTCATCTTGTACTTGTTGTACTGCCATTACACTCGTATTATAGTAACTGACCAGCCATGGAGAACCTTCGCACTTTGATCAAAAATACAACTAGGATTCTGTTCTAAAGATTCATCCACCTCAATCTCCACCTCCTCAGGTTGGAAAACATGAGCCAAGTCTGAGAAGAAACGTCAAATCTGAGAAACATAGATGATTTCATGCATATCCGGGTACCTCTGGTGTAACTGAAAATGAAAGAGAACCAGCCCAACTCTCCCCAACACCTCAAATGCCCCGATATATCTCTGTAAATATTATCCTACCTTTTTATTATCTGGTGTCATAACCTTAGTGTGACACGCAGGAAAATATTATCTCCGACCTTGAACTCTAGAGGTCATCTCCATTCATGAAAATAAGACTTCTTTCGTGACTGTGACATAGCCATCCTCTTCTAAATTAACATTATCTACTTTGTGGTATCATGGATAAGTCGAGGTCCTTGCATAGCTACCTCTCCTTCCTTCAGAAAATATAAGGGTAATCGGCATGGCCTGCCATACCAAACCTCAAAATGTGCCATCTGAATAGTTTCATTAAAAATATTTTTGTAGGAAAATTCCACAAGAGTTATGTTCTTCTCCCATGAACATCAAAATCCAGGATGCATGCCCGATGAATGTCCTCAAGCACCTGTATCGTATGATTATACTGACCATTTTTCTAGGGATGGTAAGTTGTACTCAGAAGTATCTATGTACTGAAAGCCCTCTGAAGTCCCTTCCAGACCCGATAAGTGAAATGGGCAACCGATTATGAAATAACAGAGTCTAGAACTCCATGTAAACATAAAATCTCTCAGATGAACAACTATCCTAGCTCATCAACATTGAAGGTATCCTTGATAGGAAATAAGTGAGAAACCTTCATGAGTCTATCAATAACAACCCATAATGCATCATTCCGTTGAGGCGTCCTCAGCAAACCTATCAAAAAATCCATAACGATGTCATTCAACTTACACTCATGAATGGGTAACTGCTGCAAAATCCCTACTGGTCACTGATTCTCTGCCTTCACCTACTGACAGGTGGAACACCTCATGAAAAACCCTGCAACATCTCTATTCATACCTATCCAACAATACTGATGGTGTATATCTTGAAACTTCTTAGCAACACTATGATGAACTTCCCTAACTGAGGAATGAAAGACTCTCATCACGTCCTTGCGTATGTTTGCTGGAACCCACACGCATCTAAGAAAACTCAAGATCTCATCCTCACATACTATCTATCTAAGAATATGGTCCTCTCTAGACACACTCTCCCATAGAACTGGGCCTTTTGAATCTGATAGCTGCCTCATTCGCAGTCAATGAAGAAGTGTATAGGTAATAGCTACAGAAGATAGAAATGTCTGCTCCTATCTATAATGCACCTCCACATTCATTTCAAGTATTATATACTTAAGCATCCGCTCTCTAATGGCCTCATGAACTGTCTATATCTGAGTCCTCATGCTTGACACAAAAGCTACTACGTTGTCTTTCCCAGGCGTGTCGGCAAGCTCAAAGTCAAAGGACGGAAGGTACTCAACCCACCTTTACTGTCTCAGATTTAGGTCATGCTGAGTGAAGATATACATGAGACTATTGTGCTCAGTGAAAACCACAAAATTATCTCTCAGAAGATAATGTCTTCAACAGTGTAAAGCATGAACAACTGCAGCTGGCTCGAGATCGTGCATCGGGTAGTTCTTCTCATGTGGCCTCAACTGTTGAGATTTATATGCAATGACCCCTTCTCTCTATATAAGCACTACTCTCATCCTGATACCTAAGGCATCACATTACACAGTATAGCTCCTTCTAGACTCTGGAGAAACTAGTATGATCGCTAAATTCAACCTCCCTTTTATCTCTTGAAAGGATCACTTGTAAGAATCTGACCAAATGTACTTCACAGCCTTCTTACTCAGGCCCATTAGTGGCGCTGCTATGCGTAAAATTTGCTCTATAAAATTTTGTAGTAACCAACCATCCGTAGAAAACTCCACACCTCAAAGACATTCTTTGGCTACCCCTAGAAAACTATTGTTCTCACTTTTCCTAGGTCAACATATTATCCTGTTTTTGAGATAACATGACCCAAGAAGTGAATTTGGTCAATACAAAAGTGTCATTTTGAGAGCTTAGAATATAACGGATGATATCTCAGTGTACTTAAAATGATCTCAAGATGTGTGGCATGGTCGTGTCGAGTGTGAGAGTAAACCAACATATCGTCCATGAATACTACCATGAAAGAATCCGAGAATGGATGGATAAATTAGTTCATCAGTGCCATGAAAACTCTCAGCGTGTTAATGAGACCGAATGGCATAACCACATACTCATATAGACCATACCTACTCTAAAAGGATGTAACAGGTACATCTAATGGTCTAACATGCAACTGATGGTATCCAGACCTCAGGTAAATCTTCAAGAACACCCGGTCTCTTCAAAGTTGAACAAATAGATCATCAATCCTAGGCATGGGATATCGGTTATTGACCTCCAACTAGTTCAACTTCTGATAATAAAAACAAATTCTAAGGGTATCATCCACTTTTTTATCAAATAGAACAGTTGAACCCCAAGGAGAAGTACTGGGTCAGAAGAAACCATTTTTCTATAAATCCTCCAACTACTTATTGAGCTCCTGCAACTCTGGTGTATCTATCCTATAAAGAGGAATGGACATCGTTTCCACTCCTGGCACGATCTCAACAGAAAATTCTACCTCATGCTCTGGTGGAAAACTGGAAATGTCCTCTAGAAATACATCTCTGAATTGATCCAACAATGGAGGAAATTCCATCTGTGAAGTCCCCTGGTCATCCAGATATAGACTCGCAATCTTAGCTGTAACTCCTCCCAACACATGATTCTCAGTTCATGCTCTTCATGCCTCGACATACCACTCGACCTTATATAGAAACATACAAACCTATGGTGATGTACAACTCACCATGTGGTGATAGAAATCAACTACATCTTGTAAATGAACTAATGAGTCCACTCTGATAATAATATCATAGCCTATCATCTCTAAGACATAGAGGTCCCACGAGAAGTGACACACACCAACCTTGTAACGCCCTGACCGTAGAAGCCCAGAGTCGGTGCATTATTACATAACATTGGCATGATCACAAAAGATCAAGTCTCGAAAGACCGATTGGTTTAGTAGCCTTGGAAGTACTGGATACATTTAGATGGTTTACATTACATCAACAAATAGAAAACAACAACAGCATTGTTTCCATAGACAACACTGAGATCCCATAGACTATCCCTGTGGGTCATTCATAATATACTTATTCGCATCCTAGGAAAAATAAAACATAGAAAGGGGTGGGCTAAGATGCTCAGTAAGGATAAAAATATAGCGGAAGCTTTCATAAATAAGCTTAAACATTTAAGACAATGTATAAAACTAAAACAAAATCCTTTTAAACATAAACTTCATCATAATATGGAAAATATAAATCAAAATAATTCTATTTACTTACTCACATGGATATTCTACTAGTAGAATAATCAAATACAATATCAATAGCCAATTTCATAATGGTGGAATGAAAAATTTCATACGGTCATAACCACATAGTCAAGGCCTTATGCCAAGACTAAAAATAAGATTTTTGTCAGGGCCTTGTGTCCAGACAAAGTTTGTCTCATGAGACTGACTGATGCATCAAGGAGCTATAGTGGGCTCCACCCATCACTTATTAAGTCCAATTCATTCCTCGTATGAAAACGTTTAAACATAGCATAAACATTCGTATTAGAACAAGCATGTGAAATATCAATACATTATCCATAAACCATGAATGGTGTAAAAATAACACATCCATAGTCAAACATATCACAAAACCTTCAATAAAATATAGAAGTTTTTTATTATAATAAATCAACTTGAAATAATATTAAAATCCATCAAAGGGTCTTGACATAGATAGAAATCAAAATGTTTTTAGAGAAATATATCTTTCTATTTTGAAATAATTTAAAATTCATATAATTATAAAATAAAACATTTATAATTGAAAATATTATTATATGCTTGTAAGGGAATCTTTGACGATGTTACAATGGTGGAAAATATCCACACCTACCGTATAAGATAAAAAACATCCGTACCTTAATTTTGTCGAAAAGGTTATAATGTACCTAGTTTGGAAAATGACAGAAAGTTTCATTTCAAAACATATAAGGTAAAATAAGGGTATAAATGACTTTAAACCATTTTCTAGTAAATAGTAAAAATGTTTTGAAATACATTTTTAAGAATCAAGGATGTGGATGATAAAGAGGTCCTAGTAGATTATTACGTATAAACAACCTCGGATAATTAAGAGATTGTGAAATTAACCCTTACCTTGTACTTTTCCTTGGTCGAGGGTAGGTTAACCTCTTGTATAATGGTGAAATAATTTTTATTAAATTATATGAGAATCATATACATTAATATGATATCATATATGATCTTTTAATATATCTTTGTCAATAATATTTTATTATTATCGTCGTTTTGGGTGTTAACTGATTCATTTTTCTTTATATGATTTGTTACATAAATAATGTTTGTTATGGATAGTATGTATATTATTCATATTCATAATGATATTATGTCTTTAAAATTTATTTTTAATCATATAATGAAAATTAGTCTTGAATAGATAACAATGGGGAATGAATCTCATCGCGTTCGTGGAGACGGTAATCCGTACATACACATGAGCAACAATATCATTCTTTTGATGTTAAAATAATATATAATTGGATGGTATATCATATATACAGAATTATTATCCTGTTATATTTATTATTTAAATCAATTACACATCATTATTATACCCATCCAAATAATAATGTATTGAATAACAATTACACCACGATGTGGAGATGGTAAGTCGTATGTACACACGTATGGTGACGTGTCATTCAATGGATGGATAGAATAATGAATATGGTTGTACCATATTTATAATAACATAATAGTATTTTGAAGATACTGGAGTTATTATTTTTGAATGGAAACAACAAAGAAAAATGAAGTGGGAGAAGAAAGGATCTTGAAAGAGGTGATTAAATATTTACCTCTTCTTTTAGTTCTTCCTTTTGATTTGATCAAGAGGGATTTTTAAGATTGATTTATGACTAAAGAAAGTCCTATTGGATAAATTAAGGATAGTTGAGAAGGTATTTGGATAGGGATTAGCTGAGCCAAATGGCTTTGAAGGTGTGAATTAGAGACAAGGGGGAGTGCCCTTTTATAAGAGGGGTGAGGGGAACCTTAGGAAAAGCTAGAAATAATATTTTATAATAAAATAAATTTTGGTTCCTAATGGATAAAAATGGATTATTTAAAGGAAAAGGTGGGTATGGGTCGAATTCCACACAACAAATAGGTTTTAGATAGGTTTGATTCACTATATTAACCTTATTGTTTAAATTTAACTCTTAGTTAAATAGTTTTACATTTACCATGTGTCTTTGTATTTTTATATTATATGGTTAATAAACATACTATATACTTACAAGGGAACCCCCAGTGGTTCATTAATGATACACCAATCATTATAACTCTTTTGGCTGAACCTTATATTTTAGGAATAGAATATCAATTAATAATATAATATTTGTTTTAAAATCTATTTTATTTCAATTTTGACACTATTTGGTATTTTGTTTTAGCTAAATTAATAACAGCATTATTACTTCAAAAAAATTCATCTAACCAACCCTAATATGTTATATTAACCTATAAAATTAATGGAATTTCTTAAAAGTATCAAATTACATTTATTTGGATATTTATAATGTCAACTATTTTAATATTTCATTAATTAAGTAATTACTGCATCATCATTGTGTCATAAATAAATTAAATTATTTAATTTCTAAAAAATATAAATAAAATACCATTATGTATTAAATATTTTTATCTTTATAATTAATATTTATAGTCGAATTAATCTTATGTATAACCCTATATTAAAAATGTTTTAGTTATTAAACTTTGATTTTAACTCTTTTAACTCTTCTTTGAATTAAATAATAATAAATGTCTTAAACTAAACCAAGTAGAGCAAAGAGGTTCATATTTTATTCCTAAGGTTCTTTTTGGTCGAATTATACTTATCAAATAGAATTTGTACATGTGTTAGGGTAATAATAATATCATTTTTACCCTTAATTAAACTATTTACTTTTAAGCATAGTAAATAAAAGTAAAAAATTTTCTATTCACCAAAAATTATTTTCATATTATTGAACCACATTTTACATATATCAACTATGTATCTCAGATTTTTGATATTCAACTCACAGAAGCAGTAAAATTATGTTTTATGTAAAATTTCCAATGATCCTAGGAGGCGGGTAAAAGGCGGTAAAAATTTCATTTAAATTTTTATATATCTAAAATTATTATAAACTGACTCCAATAAATTACATTATACTTATATAAGTATTATATATCTATTTTTATCTAAATTAAATTTAATTAAAATAATTAATTATTTAAATAAAAATTTTGTTTTAAACTATAACTCCGTGTTTTTCACTATTCATCAAAAATTGAATGTTTTTAGAAAAATACAAAAAATTTATCCTAAGCTAATTTTGATATTTAGAATCCAAAAATGAAGTCAATTTTTTAAGATAAAATTTATAAAATTTCAAAACGTGGGTATTACTATTCATAATGGCCAGTTTGGTTGGTTTTGGTGTGTTAAAACTCGAAGTTGTGTACAACGCATGCTATTGTATTATTCAAAGAGAAGCATACCATAGATGCATGGGGTGTTACATTCTCCCCTCCTTCAAATAATTTCATCCTTAAAATTTCTATAATATTACTACATAAAAAGACTCAAGTGGTTCTTCATCATAAGTTCCTCAGGTTCCCACATTGCATCTTCCATCATATGGTTTCCCCATACAACTTTTACCAGATGAGTCAACCGGTTTCTCAGCACTCGTTCTCTTGTATCAAGAATCTTGATAGTCTCTTCGCAATAAAATAGAATGGGTTCCAGTTCTAATTCTTCATAGGTGAGTACATGTGTTGGGTCAGGCATGTATTTTCTCAACAGTGATTTGTGGAATACATCGTGAACTATGGAGAGACTTGGTGGAATTTCCAAATGGTAAGCTATAGCCCCAATTTGTTCTAAAATTTCAAAAAGCTTTGATGTACCTTGGACATAATTTTCCCTTCTTACAGAAACGTATAACACCATTCCATGGAGATACCTTCAAGAAAACGTGATCTCCTACCTGAAATTTCAAATCCTTCCTTCGGTTATTGGCATAGCTCTTCTGCCTACATTGAGCTACTTTGATGTGGGTTTGGATTACCTTCACCTTTTCCATTGTTTCCTCAACAAGTTCTTGTGCCTACAAGCTTTCTTTCACCAACATCATCACAACAGGTTGGTGTGTGACAACTCTTTCCATATAACGCATCATATGGTTCCATCTAAATACATGAATGGAAGATATTGTTATAGGATAATTCTACCAGACGTAAATATTGATCCCGCATCCCTTTAAAGTCAAGTGAGAATGATATCAACATGTCTTCTAAGGTTTGAATAGTCTATTCTGATTATCCATCAGTTTGAGGGTGGTAGGTAGTGCTCAAATGAAGATCATTTTTCAGGGATTTTGGAAGACTTTTCAAGAATCTTGATGTAAAACGTGGATCACAATCATAAAAAATCAATAGCGGTACTCCACGAAGTCTCACAATTTTATTAATATATAGTCTTTCTAGATGTTCAAGTGGTAAATCTTCTCTTATAACCAGAAAATGTGCTGACTTGGTAAGATGATCAACAATGACCCATATTGCATCGTTCCTTCTAGGAGTCCTTGGTAGTCCCAAGACAAAGTCCATTTTAATATTATCCCATTTCCACTCAGGTATGGGAAGAGGATGCATTACTCCTACAGGCTGTTGCTTCCAGCTTTCACTTGATGAAAAACCATACATCTTGACACAAAATCATCAATCTTCCTCTTCATGTTGTCCCACCAAAAATGTTCCTTCAAATATCTATACATTTTGGTGCTCCCATGTTGTATAAAGAAATTGGAACTATGAGAATCATCCAATAATTCCCTTTTTAGATCAGGTATATTAGGAACACAAAGTCTCTTCCCAAATTTCAAAATTCCATCTTTATATACTAAGTCACTAAATCTCCCATCATTCACTACTTTATTCTTCTTTTGAAACTCTTCATCACCAGTCTAAGATCACTTTATCCTTTCTAGTAAATATGGTTTGTAAAACATTTGAAAAATTATTGATGTTTCACCTTCCATGGTAACTCCCATATCCATCTTTACTAGATCCATGTATATAGGATCCTTTTCAACTACCATCTTGTTCAAAACTCCATAATCCTTTTTACTCAAAGCATTTGCCACATAATTTTCCTTCCCCAGGTGGTAGTGTATAGTACAATAATAATCATTGAGTAGTTCAAGCCATCTCTTCTGCCTCATATTGAGTTCTTTCTGTGTGAGAATATACTTCAAACTCTTGTGATAGGTATATATCTCACATTTGTTTCCATAGAGATGGTGTCTCCATATCATAGGAGAAAAGATTATAGCTGATAACTCAAGATCATGAGTAGCATAGTTTTGCTAATGAATTTTTAGTTGTCATGATGCATAGACAATAACCCTATCATTATGCATAATGACACAACCAAGTCCTTTCTTCGAGGAATCTCTATAAATAAAAAACTCATCATTTCCCGATGGTGGAGCCAAGATAGGAGCATTGAATAATATTCTCTTCTGTTCTTCAAAAAGTTCTTCATACTATTTTGTCCAAAAAAATTAACCCCTTTACGTGTGTTCTTTATTAATGGGTTAGCTAATCGGGAACAATTCTGGACAAAACACCAATAATAACCTGCTAAACCAATAAAATTGCGTACCTCTGTTATAATTGTCGGTGCTGCCCATTCATGGATTGATCTTGTCTTAGAAGGATTAGCAGAGATTCCATCCTTAGAGATGATATGTCCAAGAAAAGAAATCTCCTAAAGCCAGAATTCACACTTGAAAAACTTCCCATATAATTCATGTCTTCTAAGAGTCGTTAGGATAATTTGAAAGGTATTTTCATGATCATAGTATCTTTTGGAGTATACCAATATATAATTAATAAATACCACTACAAATTCGTCAAGATATTCCTTGAAAACTCAATTCATTAGATCCATGAAGATGGAGGGTGCATTAGTCAATCCAAAAGGCATTATTGTAATCTTATAATAGCCATACTTGGTTCGAAATGCTATTTTTGGAATGTCTTTCTTCTTCACATACAACTGATGATATCCAGATTGAAGGTCAATCTTTGAAAAGTATTGAGATCCATGAAGTTGGTCGAATAAATCATCAATGTGAGGTAATGGATACTTGTTCTTTATTTTTATAGCATTGATCTCCATGTAGTCAAAGCACAAACTCATAGATATAACTTTCATCTTAACAAAAAGGATAGGGGATCCCCATGGAAAGACCCTGGGGAGAATAAATCCCATATTACTCAATTCCTCTAGTTGTTTCATTAGTTACACTAATTCCACTCTGGCCATTCTATAAAGGGTCTTCAATATGGGCCTTGAACCAGGAATTAAATCAATGGAAAACTCAATTTATCATTCTGGGGGATGTCTAGGTAAATCTTCTAGAAACACATCAACATATTCTTTCACAATAGGTAAATCCTATATTTTAAGCTTCCTTTCCTCACCCACAGTTATTTCATTCTCTTCCTCCGCAATAAATGAATTTAGTTGGGCTACTAGGGGGTGGATGTAGATAAAAATCAGGTGGTGGTGATTCTCCAATAAAGATAAGGTGTTCTTTATCATCGTCATCAAAAATCATAACCTCGTTCTTCTTACAATAAATTTTCACATCATGGTCTGAAATCCAATCCATACCAAGGATTATATCAAATTCAATCATGGGTATGACGATGAGATCAGCAGATAATGAACATTTATATTCTCTAATGGGGATTGATTTACAAAACATTATTGCAATGATACTTCCCTTAGGAGTTTTGAATGACAACTCTCTTGTTAAATCAAATTGTAAATATCTAATTTTCTTATAAAACTGAGAAGATACAAAAAAATTAGATGATCTAGAATCAAATAAAGCATTTTCTAAACTTGAGGAAAATATTAAATTACCAGCCACCACGTCTATTGGAGCTTCAACCTCAGTAGTAGTGATAGCATATGCTTGGCCTTGATCCCTTGGAATTCTCTGAGGTATGTTCCTCTGATGATTAGGACATTCATTTTCATAATACCCCCTTTCTCTACAATTGTAGCATTCAACATTGACAACCTCTTTCTTCCCCTTCCAATCACAAGCTTGGTGGCCATTTTCACCACACTTCTAACAGACTCCCATTCCCTTCAGGCAAGTACCATTTTGTTTCTTCCCACATTTACTGCTAGATGGATATTCAACTTTTCCCTTCTTCCCCTTATTTCCATTTCTAGAGTGTTCAGCAGATCTCTTCTTCTCTTGCTTTTCTCTAAAGTCATAAGACTTAGAGAATTCTTTTTCTATCTTGATAGCACATAAGACAATATCTTCATATGATGAGAAGGATAGTGAGACTAATGATCGATGGTTAAATGGTTTTAACCCATCAAAGTAATGATCAATGGTACTTATTGGGTTACATATATAATCATCATCATTCCTTGCTAACCTTGTAAATTTATCCTCATAATTTATTTCATTCTCATCCTCCTTTTTCCTCAGACTCAGAAATTGCCTTTCGATATTCGCTCGATGGTCACGAGGAAAGTATTTTTCTAAGAAAATATCTTTAAACTACCTGCATTCCATATTTGATACTTCATAATTTTCCTTTCTATTTTGAATCAATTACCACCATTGATTATCATCTCGAGTGAGGTGGTAAACCGCCATGACAACTTTTTCCCTTTCACTACTTCCCAAGGAATGGAATATTTTCTCTAAGGAATTTATCCATTGCTTAGCTACTAATGGATTTGTACTCCCATTGAATTTTGGTGGTTGTTTCCTCATGAAGTGATCTAACATTGATCCTCCACACTGTGGATCTGGGTGATTCATATGTTTAATGTTATTATTCATAACCTGAGTGAGTTGTCCCAGTATAATGATAAGCTGATCAGCACTCGTTGTATCACCAACTCTACTATAATTATCTTGAGAATGTGGGAAATCCCTACATTGAGTGTGTGCATTGATACAGTTTGCATTCCTTCCACTAGGTTCCATTTCTAAACAATGTCATAAACATGATTAGTTTATGAATCAAAATACAAAATTCTATACTTGTAAAACACTTAACATAAACTGAACAGTTTTTAGATATAATCCATAATCATAAAAATGTCTTCTTTAGAAAAGTATATACTCATAAACCCTTTATAATGGTTTTTAAGAAAAATTAGAATTATCTTTAGCATGTCACCTAGGAGTTTCATAACCAAGAGTGCAGCAAGGCCCATTGACGTGCTCCGGTTCCTGTTCGAGTCTAGCTCAAAGAGATGTTTTAGGGTTTTACCCCAAGGTACATTTGTGCCAGATCCACCTCTACCGGGTCGTATCTACACAGGGATTTATTTTCATGGAAAACTCACAAAATCTCTGCAATACCAAAATTCTTGGAATTTCTTCTATACTAATCCTCAATTTCTATATTAGGGTAATGTGCTCTAATCAGAGTTTATCTAAATCTAGTTTCCAAGGTTTGTAAAAAACTTCCTCTGATACCAACTATAATGCCCCGACCCCATAAGCCCGGAGTTTGTGCATTATTATGTAACATTGGCATGATCACAAAATATCACGTCTCGAAATACCGATTAGTTTAGTGGCCTTTTAAATACTAGATACATTTATAAGGTTTACATTACATCAACAAATGTAAAACTACAACAACATTGTTTCTATAGACAAAACTAAGATCCCATAGATTATCCCTACAGGTCGATCATAATATACTTCTCCGCATCATGGGAAAAATAAAACATAGAAAGGGGTGAGATCAGATGCTCAGTAAGGATAACAATATAGTGGAAGATTTCATAAATAAGCACAAACATTTAAGGCAACGTATAAAACTAAAAAAAGCCTTTTTAACATAAACTTCATCATAATATGGAAAATATAAATCAAAATAATTCCATTTAATTACTCACATGGATATTATAATAGTCGAATAATCTCATTCAACATCAATATCCACTATCATAATGATGGAATGTATAATGCGATACTTTCATAACCACATAGTCAAGGTCTTGTGCCAAGACTAAAAATAATATTTTCTCAAGGCCTTGTGCCAAGACACTAGTTTTTCTCGTGAGACCTATGATGCATCGAGGAGTTATAGCAGGCTCCACCCGTCACTTACTAAGTCCAATGCATTCATCATATGAAAAGGTTTAAACCTAACATAAACATTTGTATTAAAATTAGCATACGAAATGTCAATACTTTATCCATAAACCACGAATGGTATAAAAATAACACATCCACAGTCAAAAATATCACAAAACCTTAAATACAATATGGATGTTTTGTATCATAATAAATCTACTTCAAATAAGATTAAAATACATCAAAGGATGTTGACATAGATTAAATCAAAACCTTTTTAGGGAAATATATCTTTATATTTTGAAATCATTTAAAAGTCATGTAATTATAAAAGGAAACATTTATAATTGAAAATATTATTATAAACTTGTAAGGGGATCTTTGAAGATGTTATTACGACATAAAATAGCCGCACCCACCATATAAGTTAAAAAAACATTCTTACAATAATTTTGTCGAAAAGGCCATAAAGTACCTTGTTTGGAAAAACACAGAAAGATTTCGTTCAAAACATATAAGGTCAAATAAGGGTATAAATGACTTTAACCCATTATCTAGTAAATAGTAAAAAAATTGAAATACATATTTAAGAAGCATTGATGTGGATGATAAAGAGGTCCATGTAGATAATTACGTATAAACAACCTCGGATAATGAAAAGATTGTGAAATTAACCCTTAGCTTGTACTTTTCCTTGGTTGAGGGTAGGTTAACCTCCTGTATAATGGTGAAATAATTGTTATTAAATTATACAAGAATCGTATACATTAAAATAATATCATAAATGATTTTTTAATATTGCTTTGTTAATAATATTTTAGTATTATCGTCGTTTCGGGTGTTAACTAATTGATTTTCCTTTATATGCTTTGTTATGTAAATAATGTTTATTATGGATAGGATGTATCTTACTCATATTCAGAATGATATTATGTGTCAAAAAATTATTTTTAATTATCTAATGAAAATTAGTCTTGAATGGATTGCTATGGGGAATGAATCTCATCGTGTTCGTGGAGACGGTAATCCGTACGTACGCACGAGCGAAAATATCATTATTTTGATATTAAAATAATATATAATTGGATATTAAATCATATATACAGAATTATTATCATGTTATGTTTATTATTTACATATATTAAACATCATTATTATACCAATCCAAATAATAATGTATTGAATAACAATTACACCATGACGTGGAGATGGTAAGCCGAACGTACGCACGTATGGTGACATGTCATTAAAAGGATGGATAAAAAAATGAAAATGGTTGTACCATATTTATAATAACATCTCAGTATATAGAATATACGGGCTCTATTATTTTATAATGGAAACAACAAAGAAAAAGGAAGTGGAAGAAGAAAAGAACTTGAAAGAGGTGATGAAATATTTACCTCTTCTTTTAGTTCTTCTTTTTGTTTTGATCAAAACGGCACCTTAGGATGGCTTTCTAACTAAAGGAGGGACTCTAGAATGAAGGAAAGACCTTTGTAAGGGTATTTGGTTAGGGGTTGGTCGATCCAAATGGCATTTAAGGTGTTAATTAGAGAGAAGGGGGTGCTCATTTATAAGAGGGGTGAGGGGCACCTTAGGAAAAGCTAGAAATATTATTTTATAATAAAATAATTTTCCGAATTTAATGGCTCAAAAATATATTATTTAAAGTATAAGGTAGGTATGGTTATAAAACCACTCTACCAATAGGTTTTAGACATGTTTGGGTCACTATATTAACCTTATCTTTTAGATTTAACTCTTTGTTAAATAGTTTTACATTTACCATGTCTCTTTGTATTTAAATATTATATGGTTAATAAACATACTATATACTTCCAAATGAACCCAAAGTGATTCATTAATGATAAACCTATCTTTATATAAGTCTTTTGTAAAATGATTATATTTCTAGGAATAGCATATAAATTAATAATATAATATTTTTTTTAAACCCGTTTATGTCAATTATGAAACTATTGGGTATTTTGTTTTTACTAAATTTATAACAGCATTATTACTTCAAAAAAATCATCTAACCAACCCTAATATGACATATTAGTCAGGAAATTAGTTTAATTCATAAAACGTCTCAATTCACATTTTTTATGATATTTATAATATCAACTATTATATTATTTCATTAATTAAGTAATTATTGCATCATCATTGTGTCATAAATAAATTAAATTATTCAATGTTTAAAAATATAAATAAAATACTATTATGTAGTCAATCGTTTCATATTTCTGTTGAATAATTATAGTCAAATTTATATTTTGTATCACCCTATATTAAATATGTTTTAGTTAGTAAACATTGATTTTAACTCTTTTAACTCTTCTTTAAATTAAATAATAATAAATGTCCTAATCTAAACCAAGTGGACCAAAGAGGTTCATATTTTTTTTCTAAGGTTGTTTATGGTTGAATTATACTTATCAAATAGAAATAGGACATTTGTTAGTGTAATAATAATATCATTGTTAACCTTAATTACCCTATTTACTTTTAACCGTGGTAAATAAAAGTAAAAAAGTTACTATTCATCAAAAATTATTTTCTTCTTATTGAACCAAATTTTACATACTGATATCAATAGTTTCTCTTGGATTTCTAAAATTCAACTCACAGAAGCATTAAAATTATGTTTTATGTAAATTTTCAAATGATCCTTAGAGGTAGGTAAAAGGCGTTAAAAAGTTCATTAAATTTTTTATTTATCTAAAATTATTATAAACCGACTCCAATGAATTAAATTGAACTTATATATTTATTATGTATCAATTTTTACCTAAAAAAATTTAAATAAAATAAATACAAATTTAAATAAAAATTCGGTTTTAAACTATAACTTAGTGTTTTTCGCTATTCATCAAAAATTGAATGTTTTCAGAAAAATACCGAAAATTCACACTAAGCTAATTTCGATATTCCGAATCCAAAAATGAAGTCCATTTTGAAAGATAAAAATTATAAAATTTCAAAAAGTGGGTGTTACTATTCATAACGGCTAGTTAGATTTGTTTTGGTGTGTTAGAACTCAAAGTTGCGTACAACACACGCTACTGTATTGTTCAAATAAAAGTGTAACATGGAAGCTCGAGGTGTTACAGACCAAAAGAGGGAACTCCTTGCACTGATGTACACAAGTCATTCTAGTCCCCAATGGAGTGTCCAAAATCAAAGTATCAGTAGAATAAATTCTACAAATCCCAAGGCTCTCCACAAAAGCAATAGATATAAAGCTATAGGATGCTCATGTATTGAAAATAACAAAAGGAAAATCTGAGAAAACTAGAATTGTACCTCGAATTGTAGAGTGTTCGAGATACTTCTCATGCTTGGTATACTCCACAGAAAAAGCTTGACCTGGACAATGGCCCTGTGACCCTACCTGATGACTCATAGCTAGCCCAACCTGGTGTCGATGAAATCCTAACAACTGGATACCATGACCATGACTTCCACCTCAGCCTAAACGGCTGGAAGAACTCCATTTACTTGACTGGTGAGAAACTGGTGGTGCTTCTCCCAAAGGAGGAGTCACAGGAGAACCCCAATCACCAGCTGCTGGTGAGAAGAACTAAAAGAAATGTTGAAGATGACCCATCTTTTCACAAAACCAGAACTTGACAGGGACTCTCGGGCAATGTGGCATCGTTTTTATGCTCTTCCCGCACTGGTAGAATATCATCTAGCTACCATAAGATGTATCAACCCTACTACGATCTCCCTGGGTAGAATCCCTACGGCGCTTCCTGCTATCAGTAGGAGGGATACCAACTCCGGATGTCAAACAACCCCTGATCACTACTCCATAATCCCTCAGATTGCTATGTGATCAGCGCCTAGTTGACTATAGATTTTATGGAAGTCAACTTGAAGATGTTCACCTGAGATCAGATGTCATGTCTGAGACCATCCTCAAACTCCTTTCCAGAAATTATTTATCACCTACTAGAATAGGTGTGAAGCACTGCAGCTCAGTCAAGCGAGAAAAATACTCCACAACAGAAAGAGTACCCTACTCCAGACTCATGAACTCTCAGGCTCGATCAGCCCTTAATGTTTCCATGTAGATGTGGTAATAGAAGGCATTCTGCAAATAGTCCCAATCCATAACCTTTTAGTGTCCCCCTGTGAGATCACATCCCACCTTCTATTGGTAGTGTACGGAATCATATACGTGAAGTGATTCGCCCTCCTATATGGAAGAGTCTCCAGATGATCGAAGATATATAGCATGGATTCTAACCATGAATCAACAGCCTCAGGTCCTCCGTCCGCTGTGAAGGAGGGAGGATGTTACTGCTAGAAAACCTACATGAATTCTACCATAGATGGGGCAGGATGCAATACTCCTCATAATGTCTACATAATCCTCATAAAGAACTCTCCAAACTGTTCTTCATCACCTATGTCTAGTATGACAGCTGCTTCCATGGCTGGAACAACTAAAGGATCTTCTGGTATTCTTCGTTCAGCCATATCTTGTGTCTGTTCACAACCCTATAATTGGCGGACAACTGGAGGATGTCTCGGTGGCATGAATCTGCAAGGTCCAGTTCACACCATAGATCAAGATTAACATGGGATCAAACATATAATTCTATGAAGGAAACAAGATAATGAAATCATTCATGTTTTTTAAAACATGGATACATGTCATGCATAACCACTACACGACGTGTTCCTTTAAACCAAAACATGGGCATGTACTTATGCAAATCCAAGTTGTGTAACACCCCATACACACATCATGTTCTCCAAACATGTGGAATGTACTTAAATCAACTTTACTTTATTGAGTTCTTTGAAACAGCTATGCCACATGGTTCCCTTAGAAAAAACTACACTGCGTGACAGTGTCAGACACGACGTGCACTAGATGAAATTCACTGACCCATTTAGTTAGTTTCACAGTTGATTACATGGCTGACTCCACACAGCGTGTTTATTCTAGAAACCACATGTACTAGGAATATTTCACTAACTCATGTTGTTTTGTACATGACCGGATACATGGGTTAAACTACATGGTGTGTATAACATTAATTTTATCCAATCTATTATGTTAGTCAGATGGGTGGACACATGGTCTAGACAACACGACGTGGACCAACTGGTACATGGTATGTTCCCCCAAATATATCACAACCTAGTATCTATTCCCGCATATCCAATGACATAGTTAGAGACTACATAGAATTTATATGTAGTATACAGTGTGTACTCAAGAAAAAAAGTTCTTTCCCAAACAGAAGGACACATGGCAGGTGTCCATCATTACACACTATGTATTCTGGGTTTTTTCCAGATACTAAGCCTCAGAAACTACTTTGGAAACCATAAAAACATAGAAACGAACATTAATGTTCCAAATTTTGATCTAGGACGGCCCATACTCTATGCGAATCAATGCATGGCATCGTATACATGTTATATATTTACATAACAGAGCAATGATCCACTAAATTCCAGTCCATGAGGTCCCATAACACATCAAGACCAAAGTTCGGCATTCATTCAAACTAAATATTTAAACAATTAAATACCCTATCAAATAGCAGGTATTCTTATCAAGGAATATATCACAATAACTTGCATATCTAACACAACATGTATCACAACAACATACAATTTCTAATGCACACTAAATGGCCCTGAAGAAAATCATGACATGTGATCTCTAGAAAGTGAATTTATGATTAATGAGATGGAATAACCTCATCTTATCGGGTTGCAACAGAAATAGAACCTCAGTAATATCAACAATAACAGCACAAAACATGTGAATCTCCCAATGGTGAAATCAAAACAACTGTAAAATTGAAAAACTAGAAAAATTGAAATAATGAGGTAAATGGGCATTTCCCTATACACGGGTTAGCTACTCCCATGCATAGCATATTTTAAAGATCCTATTTTTTTCCAATCCCTAGATATAGGCTCTAAATAGTAAGTCAATCAGAAAAAAATCCCAGTGATACCACTTTGTAACGTCCCAGTTCCGGAAGCCGCTAAGAGAGGCACCCCATGCTCGGTTTGTCACATGGACTCAAGCGCATTTCCCCAAACACTAGAGGCTACCAAATAGTAGTGAGGTCCTTGGTCTTGATAGTGGGAAAACTATGCCCTCATTGGCATAGTAGTGCATCAGAGGTAAAATAGATAGCAATAGCGGAAGCAGTAATAATACCATGCGACAATAAATAGCAGAAGTAAAAAACAAATGTCGTACATATATATAAATTATGGATGATACATTTGTCTAGGAAATATTCCAAACAAGTCAAAATACTATAATACAATACTAAACCAAAGTAAAAAATAAAAACAAGTAAACATCTCCTGCACACCGCATGCCTTATCTGGGTCTCTTGCTCCCCAGCTCCATGAAAATAAAGTACCTGAAGTATAAGGGCGCCTGACCTTATCTAGACCTGAATCAATATAATCTATTTGGGCCCCAAATCATCGCCCGAACAGGGTGTGAGAAGAATCTCAGTTGGAAACCACCCAATGATCTATGCCTAAGAGTTAGTGAATATATATGGCAGGCAATAAACAAAAGGAAGCAGTAAACAAGGAATTTCACATAGTAACAGTCCTACAATTTCAATTGCATTCATTTTTATATATCAATATCAACAAATCAAAATAAGGTAACCATATGGGAAGTACTTGTGGCCTAAACCCTTGGGTTTATCCAAACATCCACAAGCTACCCTCTAGGATGTACACACATTCTAACCCCACTAGATCTGCTTTTGAAAGGACTCTCTAAGAAAGCACTCACCGTCAATTCCCACTGAGGTTTTGTATCAGTAACTAATAGGAACTATAAGGAAGCACTCAACGTACAATTCCCCCTATGTCCTATATCAAGGAACCTATAGACACTCTGAGGGTGCACAAAGTCCTCCCCCTATGTTCTTTCAAGATAATAGAAAAATAGACACTCTGGAAAATCCCTCAACATCTATTCTCCCTATGGTCTACTAAAATAGGTTCTCACGGACCTGTGTAAGTCAATCATGCACAATGATACATGGTAGACAAAGTAAACCTCATGAATTACTATGCTAAACAATCTACTACATATCATAGCATGACAGATAATAATCACTCCATCCTAACAGTACTATGCATGGAAAACAAAGTAGGATCCTAACAGGAAAAGCTAGACCAAATGGTCATAAACAAGAAAACATTGGTTAAACATCTATATAATGAAAAATTTAACTATATTCACAACAATTAACCTCTATCAAAACATAAAGGCATAGTAGGTAATAATTGTGCTAAAACCCTTAACATGCAATACCCATTTATTTGGTATTGGGAATTTTTACACATAAAATTCAAAGACTATCTATAGAAAGGAAAAAACGACCTACCTTAGTGTCGTGAGATCAATATACATGAAAATCAGACCTTGAATCGCCCTAGAATATTGTATAAATACAAAAATGCTAAAAACATTCAACTGAGGATATCTCGTGAAAGATGATAAATTAGGAGATTATGTTCAAGAAGAATGAAGAACTCACTGATGCGATTCCAATGCAATTGATGACAGTTAGTTCAGAGAACGAATAGCGAGTTAGGATATTATAGAAGATATATGGTCATACAGACGCTCCTAGATGAAATAGGTCAGAAAAATGTGTGTTCTGTCTGTCAGACGCGACCGTAGTCCGTTTAATTAAAATAAAAATGAAGTACACGATGTGTTCTATAAAATTACACAACATTTACTTTACTTTTCCAGACTTCGCTTTAGGCAATCTCCAGGTCACAACACATGACCATGTAATGGATGTTACCTAGACAATACACGGTCACCCACTATAACCTAGTACACGACGTGTAATTATATGTACACAGTGTGTACTCATGAAATTTCCAGAAACTCATCTTTTTCTCACAAACAACCAGAAAGCATGATTCATACCTAAAAAGAAGATCTGGGTTCATACAACATTATTATAGAATTTTGTATCCCTCTATAAATGAAGAAAATGGGATAAATTCATATATTCATAAAATGGTTTCAAAGGACAAGATGAATCAAGGTGGGAAGTGTTTATCTACAAATATTTTGACAGTGAATCTTTTCATTCTTCTTCATACGTATGAGGAAGTGCGAGATAATTAAAAACGATAGGAAAAAATCTTAACAATTCATTGAGTATGGTTTAAAATTCTTGAATCCTAAAAAAGATATCACTGATTCACCCCTACCCATCTCAAGGATATCACCAGACATAGGCCCATTAGTTCCTTTTATGATGTGGGGTATAGTTCGTAATGATGAAAAAATTATTGAATCCCTGATGGGTGAGGTTCTTGGATTGGTGAAAATTATTCATTCATAAATAATTTTTGGTAATTATTATATATCTTAGTTTCATTATTTATCCATTAATGGTAATCTTTATACATAATTTAGTGTTACATGTTTCAAACCGAACCACATAACCTTCCTAAATGGTACAAGGATCGATCTTGATATGGATCAATGTGATTTCAAAATCACCATGGGATACTGACTAGAACCTGTTCATAAAGAACACATAGTGGATAATGAAATCTATACAATAAAAACCCTCAAATACCAATAATCTGAGAAGGGTTAATCAAAAAACTATTTTCCAAAGACAACACAACAAAATTTTACCAAAATTAGACTAAAAGTGTCTTAAAAGACGGTACAACAATCAAATCCTTAATATAAAACCATCAAAAACAAAATCAGATGATTTTCATGTAACAAGTGGACCACATATTCCACTGGGGTAATAGTTTCTACCAAAACCAAAGGAAAATTTTGGCTGTTATAAAAAAATCCCAATAGGATCTCACAAAACTTACCATAAGAAATATATATCAAATAAACTAAATATGATCAATTTAAAATAAAACAAGTCATGGAAATATTTTCATATTTCATTTCAAAAAAATTATTTTAAAAAAAAATCAATGGACAATATAAATTATGTAAAAAATTACTTTTCATCTTAAATAATAATATATAAGCATCATTATCCAATCAAACATGAATAATAACTACTATAAAAATATGAATGAATAAGAATTTATATAAAAAGTTGGTATTTATAAATCATTTAAAATAAAATTACTATGGTTAATAGTCACATATGTAGGTTAGTACAATGATTCATAAACATATTTGTGAAATATGAATCTAGGTGTGCACATATACCAAGATATCAAGACTCGGGGGAATTAGAGAACATCACAATGAATGATCTCCCTACCCATATCATAGTTAAATAAGTGGTTTAATCATCAATCTATTTCAATTTAGTGATAATATGTAGCTAATGTGTGTTTTTAAAACCTAACAACATAGTCACCCATGTGATTTAAGGGAAACCATAAACAAGGAGTAATCATTCATTTCAATAAACCAAAACTCATTTTATCATTAATTTCAATGAACCCCAAAACATGTTTGAAGACATGAAATTTTATTATAAAATCCAACATTATATGGTTTTATTTCAAAACCATTCAGTTAAAAAAATTCACTTCATTTAAAAATGATAATGGTCTTTAATCAAATCATTAATTTATTTAAATCTAATTTTTTCAGATAACACATTATTTATAAATCTCAAAACAAAAAATTTCATCATCAAAAATCATGCACCATGACATTTCAAATCATTTTCAAAATGGACTCAAATAATATGGGGAAAATATTTTGAAATTTAATTTAAAATAAATGAGCACACAGGATTTTAATTTATTGGAGTTTCATTAGAAAACCACCATCCTCAATTCAAAGTCTCACTAAAACCAAAAATGGTTTCAACAATCAGAGTAAGGGCTATAATAATCAATTTGGGATATTGAACCACAATTCTCAAAGAATAATATCCAACTAATAATCTCTATAAAAATAGTGTAATGTGTTAAACCATATACCTCACCCATTATTGAAGACCACACAACAAAAAAAATGATTTTAAGCCAATGAATCTCAAAATCATGAGAAATATATTGGAAACCTAGTTAGATCAATTCACATACCTATATCAATAAAAAACCCTACTAAATTATTTTTTTTCAAGAAGATTAGGGTTGATATAGATGGACAAATATTAAAGTCAAGAAATAAGATCATCCCTTTAGAAATCATGATCCAACAGTCAACAATCCATTTAAATCAATCCCCAAGAGGGCAGTAAACCATAAAATCTACAAGAGGAGTCTCCATGGATGATATCATACTATAATGAGATAAGAATGAGGCATTAAGGGTGGGTATATGGTCTTAAAATTTCAAACTTGAATAATTAATTCACTTCACATGGTTCAAAAAAACAATTTTTCAAATAGAAATCTATCCACGTCGCCCATTCATAGCTATTGGAATATCTATAGAAATTTGATAACCATGTTTCACCCTTTTTGGACCCCATAATCTTAATCTTTATGAACTGAGGGATTGGCTGCACGGTTTCACTAACCACATTCTTAAATATGTGCCCCCTTTGAGACTCCAATGTAAGGTGTACGATTTCCTAGGAAGACCCCAATTATTTTCCCTAACCATAAATTTACTATTCATTGGCCCACAAACCTCCTTTAAAATCCAAATGTCCCCACAAAATTAATAGTATTAAGACCCGGAAAATAGCTGACCAAAATAACACAATTACCTGAATGTAGGTGATGGGATGTTATAATTAATTCCAACATAAATTCATTCTTACACTAAAAATCATATAAATAAAAATCTATATCAATGAGGTTAGTCCATTGATCTCTCATAAATTATTCACATGTCTAAATATTTTGATAATCCAAACCGTGATTTGAAATACCCTGAACATTAGATATAGACATTCCATGAAGAAACAACTTATGATAATCAATAATCGATACTTGTTTCTCTATCTATGAAACACGACTTTCCACATAAAGGTCATGTAAAATGAAACACATGATCGGTTCGAATGAACCATATCATGGTAAGACACATGAAACAAATCATGGATCTACATCATCTGTGGTACTAAGGGAAAATGGTATCCTTGTTTTCATATCAACTGAAAAAAATCCTCAAATGGTCACATGTATCTCAATGCTATAATTACCTTTTTATGAAGCCATTGATGACCCAACTGTGATGATACTGTCAAAAACACATATTCATCAATAAAAAAAACTCTGGTGGAGTTCAATGATAAATTACATGGGAAAAATAGCATACATGAACCATTAAAATTCTCAGACGAATCATCAATATCATACTTATTGTATCCGAAAAAAACAGGTCGTTGAAGGGACACTACAAAAAAAAATTTACCAATCATCTGGATATTTACTATAACCTCCAAAAGAGTCCCCAATAGGTGAAATAACAATGGAAGAATATTTAATATTGTAATATTAAAACTCCACCATCCCAAAATAGAAATATTAAGATCATGCAAGGTCAATGACACATGCCTCAAGCATACCCTCTAAAATCATTATTGACTGCATTGTACATCCATCAGTCTAAGAATTGAATGATGTGATCAACATTACCTGAGGTGATATCACCTCTTATTGGCCTCTCTATATATATTAATTGAACCGAAGGTACCTATTAGAAAAATGGTAGACACTATTACATTTAAATTTATGACCTCCTACACATATATTTCTTAATTCCTCATCTTTTTTGTTTCCATTAATGGGAATAATGTGTGTATATTTGTTCAATAAATAAATAAACTCCCATATACCATTTTTTCCTAAGGATTTGGGTGAAACACGACCACAATGTTGTTTGATATCGCATCCCATTACATATCAACATAAGATGTGGTAGAATAAGCCAGAAGGCCCCGATACTAGAATATAATCTCTTTACATTGATAACAATGAGAAACAAAATCAACAAGGTCACATTTTATTCATGTACATAAAACACAACTCCTCATATCATTAAACATTGTCATCATTTTTGGGAGATCAACATAGCAGGGATGATGAAAAAATCCATTCACAATCATTATCATAGGAAAGAAAATAAAAATGTTATTCCTAAAGTAATGTACACCCTTATAAAAAATATAACAATTTTTTATGGTCTCTATGATATATATTTAATCCCTAATGAATTAGTAGTCATCATCAATATTCATTTCGTGTAAATTTTTCTTGAGAAAAGAGGGTGTTAATTGAACTCTCTATAATTAAACCTCAGAAACCTTCTCTCAGACTCCCAAATGAATAGGAGTATATAGATCTACAAGAACATGATCCTTAGCCCGGTTGGTAAGGACTCTGTAAGTGCATCCAGAAGACCTGGAATCAAATCCTGGCAGAGAAATTATTTTCGGGGTACTGTAGTAGGTACTGTAGCGGTAACTGTAGCAAGTAATGTTTGGCACTGTAGCAGCCGGGAATATGCCCCCGTTTGGGCCTTTGGGCCACCGATTTGGTCCACGAGTCCTTTAAGGCCTTCAGGCCACCCAGGCCTTCGGGTTAGTAAGGCCTTCGGGCCACCTCAAGGTCTTCGGGACACATTATGTGAAGATTCCAAAAACACGACCTACAATGAACAATCTCTACAAGGAGGTAGAGCAAGGAGCTTTCCCCATAGCCGAAGCTAAACGGATTGCAAGAATGAGAGGGTATGGAACCTACCATCAGTTCAAGCATGTGGATGCATGGGAATTCCTAGCCGAATAGCCATGCGATTGTGGAGAGTTGATTTCATGATGAAGATGTTGCGGAGGAGTAGTTCCAAGTAGTTAGTCTAGGTTATATGTAATGTTTGAAGCCTATGGGAAAATGAACTCCTCTTAGGCCTACGGGCCATGTAATACATATGCCTACGGGCCTTGTAAGGGTTCCACCTCACCCCTTGAAAGGTGGATTATCAAAAAACAATAAAAAATGAATGCCTTCAGGCCATTGGATGGTGTATATAGATCTACGAGGTTCTACTACATATAATAATTCATAAAGGAATATTATTAATTTTAACTACTCAAATAAGTAGTAATAACATTTAATTTTCAAGGGGAGTATGTGATATTAGTGTCAAATGATTTCCAGAAATCCACCCATCAACTCTAATATAATTTTAAATTTTATTAGAAGACATTTCTAAAAATATTACGACAATAATAGATGGTAAAACATTCAATAAAAATGAAGTTCCACAAACTATTAAGAGAAATCATCACATATGTGAGTTATATATATTGTGATGGAAAGTTATTATAATAAGGCTTAGGTCAATATAAATAATAACACACCACATGATGACCATGTATCCGAAAGAATCCCAAAGTTTAACCTAACACAATATAAAATATATATATCTCATCCCAACATTTTGAAGTTCCAACACTAGTAAAGATGTCAAATGAAGATTTTACTCATCAATGGTAGATTAAAATTGTGATTCCCATATGATCTTCACTCCCTTATGAGTGATTGAATTTAATGTAGTATCCAACCTTCATAAATATTTTATGACCTTATTGTAATACCCTACCCTAATAAAGAATTTTTGAATCTCAACTACATGTATTACGTCCTCCTAGTGTATTATTTATGTATATATTTATGGATGAACTGTAATACCATGTTCCATGATAGCATGCCCCAATAAGGGAGTGTATTGGATCCAGAAGAGGACTTTTAAAAGCTTGTAATATATATTATGAATTCTAAAATAACTATTGTTTTTCTCAAAAAGTGGTCATGATCCTCTTTATTTTTGAGTAAAATACGCTTTTATCAATGAATATGACATCGAAAGAACCTAAACATGAGTGGAAAATCATTTATATTAACTTTGAAAACATTATAAGGAGAACATATTATAAAAAAATTTCAAAAACATTTATTCATAATGGATGTAATTACTCAAAATATTAGTTTTCACGATAAACAATTCTCTATCCTAAGTTGTTGATAACCACATATAAGACAAATCTTAGTGAATGGGTTAACACCTATTAGTGGATAACAAAAATCACAATTTTTTGTCACTCGTACTTGTTCTTTTCAATAACCAAATTTATCTTTTGATATTTAAAACACACAAAAAATGTTTCCAGCATCCATCTTGGAAAGAAAGCATAGGTGCTAACCAGGGGGACACAGTAGTCCAAATGAATCCATTTGATATAATGTAATACAACTGATTCATTAGTTCCATTAGTATAGATGGGTATATATGGATGGGAGGGAATATTTATATAATGGGTACGTATAGATATGTTAATAGAAAACTCCACCACCTTACCATTTTCAATCTATAAAATTCTAATAAAATTTTGGGTAACTTAACATCTACTGGGGGTGGTCAACACATAAAGAATCTTACACAAATTCAGGGTTAAATAAGGATATCATCCAAATCATATTTATTAGAAGAGGTCTGGATCTACTATACCTAATGTTCCATTCTCCCTAAATAACACTAGACATCCATTTAGGGGTAATAAAGGAGATAAACCACTAATATAAGTTGATAATATCTTTTTGAAAAATGTGGAAATCTATCCAAGTAATTAAATCCCTTGGATTCATATCACGAACGGAAAAGTCCCAAATAACCATGAATTCTAAAATAGTGAAAGAATCATAGGGTCATTATAGAACCTTCTCTCTATTTATCCAAAGAGGCATAGAAATTTTCTTCACATAATTCCTAATTTCCCTTGGTATATATTAAAATATCTATAAAACATGATAATGTAAATTATTAAAGACAAAAAATATTGGATAAATAATTCCATGATGATGATGAAATTGAAATGGTACCTTTCACCATCACTGGATCAACACCATCTTCCACTAGAGACTAATCCACTATATGATGAAGAATTTTTCTAATGTCAATATCTTGAATTTTGTTCTTCCCGAAGTATCAGAATTCACTATAGAGCCTATGCATTCTAATGATAACTTGTCCCTAAATAAAGTATTAAATATATGGGAAAACCTCTTTATGTTTCCTAATAATCCAAATGAGCTAAAAATCATTGCTACCTAAGTTTAATAATTCTTAATTTTCATAACCATTCCAAATTTGAATTAAGTCAGCGAGCCTTTACCATATAGTTCATCTCATTTGAAGAAATATTGATGCAAGAATCTACCACCATATTTTTTAGCACAAGACTCATCGTTCTTCCACTTCCATTTTTCGGTATAATATTACTTACCACTAATGGTATTAAGAACTCCCTTAAAAGCTTATATACCATACTAATCAATATTGACCATTAAAACCCTTTATGGAATAGTGACATAAGTCAGAATTGTCTTAAATATCGATGTTTGTATATCTAATAAATAATCCATTTGAATCCTTTTAGAAGGTAGATTGTCATTTGACACTACCTCAAGTGAGAACTGTGTGTATTCAGCAATGATATTAAAAAATTGAGTCCAAATCTGATGACCTTGTTAAACATTAAGAAATTACATAGTTATATCCAAAACCCCAAACATTTGATATTATAACTATATAAAAGATGATACATGACTTTCAACCCTATAAAATAATCTTATTGACCAATATTTTTCATCCCACCATCTGATTATAGACCCTTAATGTTTGAATTCTACACATTTCATAATTGTAAAATATTTCATCACAATTAATCAAAGAGTTTCTAAATATTTCTCAACCAATACTCTACCTCCCACAGATAATTGGTACCGTGGAAGGTTGGTGGGTTCTGATGAAGAAACTCTTTGGCACCGTTTTTTCTATCACCCCTCAGTTGTACATAATTTACATCTTGAATGAGAATATGTGTATTTACATGGCCTAGAGAATGGACAACACAAACAACAACCTCAATAATAGTTGTATCTATTAGAGAGTTTACTAATTTCAGTTCTTCAATAACTCCCTCCTGAATATTATTCCAACACATTCTGAGGGGAACAAAACCACACTAAATCAATAAAAACATGATATCACCAATCAAGAGTAAACATTAAATTAACTATTATCATTCACAATTCAATAGAGAAATAAATATTTCAAATAACATTTTTCATTATGTCTATAATAATATCAATAGCATTATATAAGAGATTTCTAAATAGGTTTTTTGCTAGCAGAATTTACAGAACCTTTGTAAATGAAGCCTTATTGGACTTTTGGGATTCTATTTCCTGTTCAACTCTTCCAAGACTTAATTCGTACCACCATCCTATCTTGGTTAATCTGGTTGGCAGAGACTCTAGGCCCCCTCTTCCCTTCAGATTCAATAAATCATGGGTGACTCAAAATGGTTGTAAGGATTTGGTTCAAAGAGCATGGAATTCTGTCCAATGCTGAGACAATGCCATTGCTTATGTCCTCAACCTCAAAACTCTCAAGAAGAATTTAAAAACTTGGAGTAAAAACTGTTTTAGTTGTATTGACTCTGATATTTCATCCCTTTAGAACTTGATTCATCAAGCTCAAGAGGTCAACACTCACAACAATTTCTCTAATAATATCATGGATGAAGTTGAGATGACATCCAAGCTTAATAATCTTCTCAGCCTCAAAGATGCCTTGCAAAGGGATGCTTTCACGGTTAAGTGGTTGAAGGATGGTGATAGAAATTCAAAATTCTTTAATTCCCTCTATAAAATAAGAAAGGTCTCTAGGCCTATCTCCTTGATCAAGGTTGGTGATCATTTCATTGATAACGGGAAGGACCACTCGGAACATGTTGTCTCCTATTTTAAGAATATTTTTAATGGTGCATCCCCTACTTTTGCACCTGAGGGGAGTATTATTCCAAGGCTTGTTCTTCAAGATGAAAAATCCACTCTCACCTCTATACCTTTGGATTTTGAAATCAAGGAGGTTGTTTTTAGCCTCAAAATTGAAAGATCTCTCGGACCAGATGGCTTTGGAAATTACTTCTTCCAGACTTATTGGGATATCATCCAAGTTGATGTTTGCATATTGATAATTCATTTCATTAAAGGGGATCTCTTACTCAAGGGATAAATTCTCAGTTTCTTTCCCTTATTCCCAAAGTTGAGAATGCTAATGAGATTCCTCTTTTTAGACCAGTTATCTTGGGTAACACCATCTTCAAGATCATTAGCAAAATTCTTGCTAACAGACTCTCTCCTATTTCTTGCAAAATTGTGTCTCCTATTTAGTTTGGTTTCATTAAAGGAAGATCAATCTAGGACTGCCTTATCACTGCATCTGAATGTGTCAACCTTATAAAGAATCCTGCAAGGGGTGGAAATATTGCGCTCAAACTTTATGTTAGGAAAGCTTTTGATACGATGAGTTGGCATTTTATTTACAGTGTTCTATCCTTATTTGGCTTTGATAGTGTTTTTATTACCTGGGTCAAATCCATTCTATGATCATCTCACATTTCCATTCTTCTTAATGGTTCTCTTGAAGGGTACTTTGACTGTTCTAGAGGGGTTAGGCAAGGTGACCTCGTATCTGCAATTATTTTCCCCATCGGTGAGGACTATCTCAGTAGGCTTTTTTGCATCATGGATAGTAATGGGAAAATGAGATCAATTTCTACTAGTAGGGATCTTCTGGCTCCCACACATTTGATGTATGCTGATGACATTATCCTTTTACCTAAAGGGAACAAAAGAAACATTAGCAACATCAAGAGAGCACTACTGCATTATGAAAACATATCTAGTCAAGAGATCAGTTGGGGGAAATATTTTTGTCTACTTTGGAAGAAATATCTCTAGCAACAGGAAGCTGTACATTATCAGGGGTTTGGGAATTCATGAGGGATCTCTTCCCTTTATCTATCTTGGGGTTCCTTTGTTTTGGGGAAGACCGTAGGCCTGCTACTTTTCTGCCATCATTATCAATATCCGAATGCAACTCTCTTCCTAGAAGGGAAAGTCCCTATTCATGGCTGGCCGTGTTTGTTTGGTGAAATCAGTTATTACTTCCAAGTTTTTTTACTCCTCTATGGTTTATAAATGGCCGAGTTCTATCATCAAAAGCATCAATATCTCAATTGGGAACTTTTTCTGGAGCGGTAGCATGACGGAAAGAAAGATCGCTACTGTTTCTTGGAACTCTTGCCGCAAGTCTTATGACTTGGGGCGATAGGCATTAAGAATCGTGGACACTTTAATGACACTTTTCATGCCTCTTTTTTTGTGGAAGATCATGAATAGTAATTCTGAATCTCTTGGGTTTCTCCGGGCTAGATTTCTGCATAAACTCAAGACAGGAAACTGTAACTACTTCCACTCCTCGGTGTGGCCTGATTTTAAGTCTGTATTTGCATATATTGATTCTCACTTCAGATGGCTTGTTTCCAGGGAATCTTCTCTCCCATTTTGGAAAGGTAATTGGATAGTAACCCCCCTTATTAACTCTATTTTGGGTGAGGAAAATAATCTAAATCTGGACACTTCTATAAAGGACCAGCTATGCAGTATGGAGAACCTACCAGATCACATTGTTTGCATTGTGGAGTAATATGTTTTCTCATCCAGAGATGATTTTTGGGCTTGGGAACCTTCTGTCAATGGGGTCCTCACATCCAAAATGTTTTATAGGAACTCTAATTGCAACTCTCTTGACTTGAAGTGGCTTGGAAACATGAATAGAAATTTTATCAGGTCGTCACATTCCATTCTTGTATGGAGACTGGCGCATGGGAAGTTTCCCACGGACTGTTTTCTTCAAGCATGTGGAATATCGCTGGGTTCCTAATGTGCTCTTTGTCATAAACACAGAGATGACATCAATCGTCTCTTCCTAAGCTGTGCCACTACTTCTTCAATGTGGAAAGTCGTTGCTGATATTTTTTATGTGAGCCTCCCACGGGTTTTTTCAATTTGTGAATTTATAATGAGTTGGCAGGGGCTCGCGCTCTCACCCGTTCTCAAGAGTCTGTTTCAGGTTGCTATAGAGGAACTTATTCACTTCTTATGGTCCACAAGAAATAAATTACTCCATAAAAGTTTTTATTTCACTGCTGTAGCTACTATTTCCGCTATCCTTGCTGCTGTTCGGGACTCCAGGCCACCTTTGAAGCACTACTCCTCAAACTCGATTCATGATATCACTGTCCTCAACAGGATTGGTGTTAGGGGTAGAACTCACCCCCACTCGGTATGTTTGAGGTCTTTTGGCAGCCCCCCTTTGTGGGATGGATTAAATTCAATTCTGATGGCACCTCTAGAGGTAATCCTAGTCCCTTTGGCTATGGTGCCATTTTCAGATATCACAAGGGGTTTTCCTTGGCTATTTATATGGTTCTTGTGGCCTTGTTTCATCTCTTGAAGCTGAAATGATCGGTATTATGTCAGCGGTGGAGCAATCTTATCATCGTGGTTGGAACAATATCTGGATTGAATGCGACTCCACCATTATTGTTCTCGCCATAAGGAATGGTTCCTCTCACCTATCTTTGAATCTTACTAATCGCTGGACCAAATGCTTGGATATTCTTTTATCCATGAACTATTTCATCACTCATGTCTATAGGGAGGAGAATTATGTGGAAGATGGTCTTGAAAATAAGGGAGTCAATGGAATTTACTTCTTATGGTGTGATGTGATCCCTGATGACCTTCTTCCTTTTTTTTCAGAGGGACCAATGTAAACTTCCTTTCTTTAGAATTCTGTAAGTTTGACATTATTTTTTGCTAATAAAAGAGGCTTTCCCTCTTCGGAAAGTGCTCATCTTAAAATTAAGAAAAATAAAACAAGAGAACCCAAACTCAGTACCATCACCCCTGAAAGGATACAGTCTCCACTAATACCATTCATTCATGAACCGACCAAGACAACAAAGATAAATATCACATTGATCTATCATGACATGACATGAAAGGAATTTCTAATCCCCATGGGCTGGTAACTATCTATGGACATATGAAACATACAATAGAGGCTCATTTTTCTAAAATAATTTCACAATAAGACAAAATAAATATTTTAGGATTAATAAACAGTTTGTATTCCAAACATCCATCATAGGGAAAGTACTACATGTAGACATATACAAGTCCCAAAAAAATTACATCAACGAAATTCATCACAAATAACCATCAAAGAAAAAATCACAGGATCTTCTTATTATAAGTGGATCACATACTACCCCAGTCTACTAAAACACCCAATATTTAACTATAAAAAACACCAACCACATCTAAGTGCTACATTCCCTTTTCTTGGACCTAGAATAAGAATGTCTATAAATTCCCCCAAGAAAATGTCGATTGTGACAAACAAATTCAGTTAGCATCTAACTAATAATTCCTTAAAAGACCATATGAAATAAAAAAATCAATACTTCCCAAAATTTTAAGGAAATCTTGTGAAATATCATATCAAAACATGATATTCAAAAAATTCCAAGGGAGAGTATAATATAAGTACAAAAGTACATTTCCTTCAAATCATGAATATATAAACATCATTTTCAAACCATTCATGAATAATTATTTATATTAAAATTGGAATAAATAATAATTTCTATCAAACAATGGATTGTGGAAATCATTTATAATCCTAACACTATAGTTAATAGTCCCATAGTTAGATGAGTATATGGATTATTATGCATCTTACTAATATACACCTCTAGGTGCGCACACATCTTTATATCTCAATCCTAGGAATAAAAAGTGATCTTACAATGTAATGGAATCCACACCCTCACTATAGTTCATTTATAATTTTTATTATTAATATTTTTTAGGTTAACTAAAATTTATGCCAAGAATTGTTTCTTCCAAACTAACTATATAGGATTCATTTTGTATCAATGAAAAAAACAAACAAGGTTGTATCATTTATTTCAATCAATCTCATGTTATATCAATTTATAATTACTATTGTAGTAAATTCTTATTTTATAAATTTATTTATCATTTAAAAACAATCATAAAATGGTTTTCATCCAAATATATTCCTTTAAAAAATCATTTATTTTAAAAATTATCAAGGTATTTCTCCAAATAATTTATTAATTTCAAATAGATGTTTTTAAAATCAATACATTATGTTAAAATAAATAACCATGATATTTTCTCTCATACACACACCATTTAATTATGAAATCAATTTTAAAGTTGGAAAAAATAATTTTTTAAAATCATCTTTTAATAAAATTCAAAATAAATAGTCACTAAATTCAATAATTAATGATATTTTCTCAAAACCACATAATTTAATTTGAAATGTCATCAACACACAACAAGGGATCCACAACTAGAGTATGGGATTGAGAAATCATTGTAGGATCCAAGAAACAAAAATCAATAAAAAATAATAAAATTAAACAACTTATGAAAAAAAATTGGATAGTGGGGAAACACATGAATCAATGATTCTTAAATATTCCACAACAACCAATTTGGAATAGGATAAAGAATCACAAAACCAGGATCATTCTATAAGAAACCAGAATTTATCATGTAATAAACCATAGATATAGTATTTGAATACCTAATTTAATATTCTATTCAATATGAGAACAATGACCAAGGAATAAAAATGAAAAATGATATGATAAAGGATTATAAATATGAAAATCAAGATCTAACATATAGATTTCCATAAAAATAAACCATTGAGAGGCATGGAGTCCCTAAAATTTCTAAGAGGTGTATATTTTGTCAATATACTATTATAATGTGATAATAATGCTTAATTTTAATTGATTATTATTCCTCAAAATAAAAATTCAAAATAATATAATTTACATCACACATTTTGGCTACATAGTTTAGAAACCATGTGCTAAAAATGTACCCCCTAATGGGTTACTAGAAGAACTACATGGTGTGGTTTTATAGATTCAGTAACTATTTACCAAAAATGTATGAACATACTTTACCATGTTACATATTTTTAGTGTAAATATTTATTTTATTCTTTAATTATGTACTTAACCAAATTCTCTTCTTAAAGAATCCATAATAAGGTGAATTTTTTTACAGGGCCCACATAATTTTCTCTATTTTCCACCATGTATAGAACTAGAAACCTATAAAAAACATCCAAATTTACCCATATCCATAATAAATAAACCATAAAATGGATTATCGAATCAAATTAATGTGTGTACCTGAAATCGAGCCTCACAATGATGCATTTCATGTCTGGGTGGTAGTTTTTTTCATATATTATAGAAGAAGCTACTAGTTTGTCATGAGCATAGTTCTTAATTTGTAGAATATTATAGCAACATATCTCATTCATTGTGGTTAGTTGATGTGATGAGTATATGACACAATGAAT
Organism: Viscum album; assembly: GCA_963277665.1. NCBI lineage: Eukaryota > Viridiplantae > Streptophyta > Magnoliopsida > Santalales > Viscaceae > Viscum > Viscum album. Next base: position 1,853,724,035 of record OY728130.1, read on the forward strand.
ATATCCTAATATGAAAAAAAAATAAAAGGTATATTCGTTAGTGAAAATGTTCATTCGGTTGTGTGGCCACATACTATTTTTCCAATGTTGTGGAATATATTCAAAAAAACAATTTAGAAGATATTTTTAGAAATTATTTTTCTACATAAGTATCCAAGAATCATATTTCATTTTTCCAGCATGATGGTACAAACAAAAAACATAATTTTAGGGTAATAATTAATTTATAAAACATTTTCTCAAATGTTGTTCTCGGACTACTATATATAATGATGTATAATGTCGCCATTAAAATTGAATTTATTTCATTAGATATTATTAATGAAAATTATAAAAAAAAGGATCCCATCATATAGAATTGTCACTTTGATAGATTATAGATTTTATAATTATAATCATATTGATATCTTATTTTAATTTGAAATATAATATAACCTGTGAGGGATATATATGTATTGGAGGTGTTCTGAAAGAGAAATATATTGATTATAAGATTGTATATTTTTGTGAAATCAGTTTTTACATTTTTTGAATGCAATTTATTGGATTCTAGGTCTACATTAATCATTTGGGTAGATATTCACGTACATAGAAATAAATAATAATTTATGAAAGGTGATGTAGATATATGTTTTTGGAATGAGGAAATAGTCTCTTAATTGAAGTTAAACCCTATGATTTATGTATGGGAAGTGGATTAGTTCTATAATTTGATAAGTATACTTTTTCCATATATTAGAATTTGGTTTCTATATTTGGGCCATTAATGATTAAGAATAATTTTTAATATATAAATTCATATAAAATATATGTTTTATTGTTTAGGAAATATTGGGAACTCTAAGTATATTCTAGATATGCATGACCTTGTTTATATCATTCATGATAATAATGTCAAGGTTGAATATAATACCACTAATATTTATAATAATCTCATTGTCAAAATAAATGATGGAAGCATTAAATGACTCTATTGTAATATATTATAGGACTCATTAAATTATAAATCATTTTAAAACTTCTGAATAATTTTTGATAGGAAATGTAAATGAATGACCATTTAACAAAAAAAATTATAGATCTAGTGGATATTTGGACCATATTTACAGTGATATATGCAAACTAGTGAGTACTTAAGCCATTGGTTGGTGTAGGAACATCGTAATATTTACAAATTTATTTACAAACTAAGACAATATTTCATCGAAGAGATACATGTCTAAAACCATTGAAAATATAAATGTTTTGGAAAATGATGAATAGAATAATATGGGAAATAGATTTAAATTTCTTTTATTAGATCAATGTGGTGAATACTTGAGAATAGAATTTGAAGTCTATGTGAGATATTGTATAATTTTTTCATATATAACTCTTATAAGATATTTATATTGTAATAGTGTTTTTTATAGGTGGAGTCATACATTATTATATTTGGTTTGATTTATTTTGAGTGAGTGTTTCCTTCCAATATAATTCTAATGATATGGTCTAGAAAAAGTTGAATTCCTTCATAGCAGTGTTTTATATAAAATAGTCATAATTACACCATATGAAATATGGTTTAGGTTGGATCATAATTTTATTAATGAGGATATAGTTTTTTTTAATATTACATATATTGTGTGGTTTCTTAACAAGCAAGACCCTTAATCAGAAATGGTTTTATTTGGTAGTTATCCAAACTATACTAGGAGTTATTATTTCTATAATATGATATATCGCAATGTGTTTTTGGAATGAATAAGTATATTAATTATAAATTAATATATAAATAAAGGTGTAATTTTGATGATATTTGAACATATATTAGTTTAGGATAAATATATAAAATGTATTCCAAATAATTAAAGAGATAAAGGTCTCAATGTATTTATTAAAGTAGAACATACTCATGTGACATCAGAACCTTGAAGGTCGGGTGATTTTCATTAAGATACCTAGATATTTGTATTTCTTATGGAAAATAATGATGATGTTTTGTTTTTAAATGAGTAACTCAATAATTATCAATTTCACAATGAGTGTTATAGTCATAAAACATAGTTCAAGGACATGAAATATAAGATATACTATAAATATAGTAACCAAAATTTGGAACATGGTAGATGCACATAAATATGTGTTAATCATAGAACCCAATTGGGGATTCCATTTTAAAACAATCTTGTATTGTCGAGTGACTACCTATAATTATTTTATGATGGTTAGGGGTTATAAAAGATCATGTTATTGGCTTTGAAGTATCCTTTGATCCAGTTGTGGTAAAAAATTACATTCGAATATTTCTTTCCAAAATATATCATTATAAATTTATGATATATAATATGTATTAAAAAACAATAATTAAATTGAATTTGGTCGAGGAATATTTTATAATTTATCATCAATGTTTTGAATCTCTAAATGAGATTGGTAATGACTAAAAATTATAATGGTATATATATGGATTTACGTAAGACAATATATTTTATGATAACTTGTTTGATGTTGAAATCATGGATTTTGGTTACATTAAAAACATGGATAATTATTTTGAACAAAATTTTATAAGTGGTACTATTTTGGTAATTTTGGTATTGTATGTGGATAAAACAACGCTTCTTGGAAATGTAATCATGATTTGACATTCCCTAAGAGTGTGGTAATTTTTTTTATTCTTGATAAAGGACATGGTTGGAGAAACTTATATACTTGGAAGTATTATACATAGAAATAAATAAAAGTGATTTGTTGGACTATGTGAAAACACATATATTGGTATTGTGCTATATCACTTTAGCATAAAAAACTCTATGTAGGGGTTTTAATAGTATTATATGGAATAAATATTACGATTATTTATATCTCTTTAAATAATTTTATAGGATGTATAATATTCCTTTTGAATATCCCAATTGATATATTAGGTATACCATATTATAAGATTAACTTAGTGTCAATTCTGATTTAATTAAAATTAGTATCCCTCAATCCCATTATGAAGAGGGTTACTAGAATATTGTTAATATAATTATGAAAATAAAAATTAGTATGGTTTTATTATATGAATTTGGAGGAATGGATAAGATAGTTATAGTAAGTTATAGATATGGTAGTTTTCAAATCAAGATGAATGACATGAGTTATCAATATTGTTTTATTATTTTACACAATGGTAGAGATTTTAGGTGGATGATTTCAAAATAAGATACTATGGATAACATGAAAATAAAGGCAAGCTATTTTACTATATCAAACACTAACAAAGATACTTTTGGAATCCTGAAATTAACTATAGAACATGGTTTGGGTAACACCCCAAATTTTTTTAGATTTTTTTAATTTCTTTGATATATCATATAGTATATTACACAATGATATCAAGATCTACATGCAACAATGGAATTAATTTTTGTATACGCAACACTATTCTTGGCTTTTGCAGCATAAAATTACATGTTAATTTCATATAATTCATTTCATTAAGTATTGAGTTTAATATAATAACTAAATATAATTTTAAAACCATATAAAATATCCATTAAAATTTAGGATATAAACAATATTAACTGAATTATAAAAATATTCCTTAAAAAATTATATATATTTAATTATTTATTGAGCAATTATTTATAAATGAAAATAAAACTATTTTTAAATAAAAGAAATTTCTTTCTAAAATACTATTTAAATGAAAATAAATGAGTATCTAAAATAATAAAATCAATATTTTAAGATGTTGTTATTAAAATATATATGTAATATGTTAAATATAATATTTAAAATTCATTTAATTTGTTTTTTAGAAATGATATAAGAAAAAATTCAATATTCTAGATAAAAGAAGTATTCTTAAAAACGTTGTTTTTCAGCATTTTGATGCCGTACACATTTTAAATCTAGTTTTTGACACTTCTATATATTTTATTATACAAAAAAAACTTTTTATTTGGAATCAGAATATAAAAATTTACTTTGGATGACTTTTTGGATATTTTTTTATATGTTTTATGTTTTAATGAATAATATGAATATAATAAATTTAAATTGAAAACTACATTTTTCATCGAAATAATTTTTGTGGATAAATTATATTTTTCAATGGTTTTAAATTTAAAATATAATATATTTATATTTTTTATTATAATGTTGGTCATTTGCATTAATTTTACCATGAATTTTTATGTAAATAAACTTCATTCTTTGGTAATTTTTTTACTTTAAAACTCCTGTTTTTCATTCCAAAACATTGTTAATTATAAATAAATTACTGAAAATTATGTTTTTTGAATTTTATTAATATTTATTTTATATGTGGAATCATTAGATCTAAATTATTTAAATAAAATTATTTTATTTTGGTCATTATTAATAGTATCTTCAATAATTTCTATTAATATGTTAAAAAAGTAAATCACGTAATTAAGGGTAAAAATAATATTATGAAATTTCTTTAATAACTTTCCTAATATGATTAGATGAGTTGTTATTGACCTAAAATATAATAGGGTATAAATTATTTCCTTTTTAAGACACATAGATGAGATTAGGTAATTTAATATAGTTTTTAATGAAAAGTTAATATATGTACCAATCAAATTTTAATAATTTTATCATTTTTAAAATAATTTTATACAAAAGTTAAATTGGACTATAAATACTGAATTGGAAGATAAATTATTTTTCCATATCATGATAATTTATTTTCAATTTTTAGGAAATTAATAATTACATTAAAAAATTATTCATTGATGGCGCATAAATTATTTAATTGATGAAAAATCAATAAAATGATCTTATTTAAAATGATAATAACCATTACAAGACCTAACAAATTGACTAAATATTGTTGTTCAAGTATATATCAACAATAATCATCAAAGGGTTGTGTTATTTACCTTTGGGAGACTTATGAAAAATATTATGAAACTTATAATGTTTTTTTAAACTGATGTTATTGTGTCGCATTCATGTTTAAATACATATATCAATTTTTTATATAGGATTTTCTAGGATATATAATACAATAAGTATTATTAAGAAATATATATGATATGTATTCACATTATGGTACAAATTAATTATTATTTTAGTTATTGAAATCTATGATGATACTGTTTTTGAATAATAAATCATGGTTTCTTCAAAAAAGTTTTGTATTTGATGCCCACAACTTCTTTGTTAAAATGCAAACATTGTATTTTGGTACGAAGATTGTTTTTAGTTTTTAAAATTTTTCCACTACTGATATTTTTCATGATTCATTTAATGAGGACATGTAAATTTTAGCTTGCCAATCAGCTAAAATTGGAGGAAATTTAATTGTACCATAATGTGCCAACTTGAGTCTAGAGGGATGGTTTGTTCCTCATGAGTATGTAATATTCAACGAGCCCATAATATGGGTGATGAATTTAGATGGTATAACTACTCCAAAATGGTAGGGATTGGGATCATTTAATGGATTTATATATACATGATTTTTGGGTGAATATAAGTATTTTTTCACAAGTTATATATATATATATACAAATATTCATTGCTCACTAGTTTTCATACATATCTCATACATTATTTTTATTATGATATATATTGTTCATTTTTAGTGGAATATTTGAAAATTCATTAACGTATTACCTTATAGGTTTTATACTGACCACTATATATATTTACCATGGTGTATAAAAAAATATTCAACATGATACATGTAATGAGAAAACATATTTTTAATCTAGGAGAGCAGAATGATATTTTGGTCATGAGGATCAAGCTTGGTGATTCTTTTAGAATGGATATTTATATAGTTCCATGTTGGGTATCTTTTTCTATTTTATTTTTTATAAAATAATGTTTTAAATTTAGGAAATTATTAATTTTGAAACATGAATTCTTATATTTATTGGAGTTTTGTTTATTTGATAACATAAGTTATATTTTTCTGACATAATTACTGATATTCTATTAGAGGTGGGGTTTTTATGAGGGTACATCATTCCAAAAAACAATCATATACTGTTGTAAATCATTTACATCCTTAAATGCCCTATGTATTAACTTACCATTAATTGAATTTCATCCCTTAACAATTCAATGAGTTTCTGTTGATAAATAAAAAAATTTATCAGTTTGGATTGATACTTCATTAGGATCAGAAATATGGGATAAAGGAAGTATCTAGAAATGAGTTTTTATGTATAAATTGTGTATTTATCCTATTTATACAAAAATTAATTTTACCAAATTATATTGTGTATGAACATATTTTAAAAAAAATTATGAAGTTTATCGCATCATCATTATCAGTTTAGAATAAGGTAATTGAGTATAATGAATTAGTAAAGAGTCATCCAACATAGAATTCATCATTTATATTATATTTTATGTTCTTCGTTTAATTATATGCTATATTGTAAAAATATATAACTAAATATTTTAGTTATTACTTAGTAGTAGTTTCTCTATAACTAGATATAAATTCCACATATCATAAGACCTTTAAATCAATAGGATTATTCTATAAAAAATCTAGTTTCAAATATAATATAGGTGAAAAAATATATTTTTACAATAAACATGGAATCATTTTAGGATATTGAAAAATATACCTAACTTGAGGGAAACAATTTATGGATCAGTCACTATAATTCATAACAGGTCATTATTGATCTTTTAGGGTGAATTGGGAGTTGATAAGGCATTATCTTCAGTTTGAAGAATGAATACAATTTATAATTTCCTCATAACCCAAAAACATTTGAAGTGACTCTAGTAGTCTGCATTCTCAAATATCTAAAATCAAAATAGTGAGATCAAAATGTCAACAAAAAAGAGAATCAACACTTTTCTTGGGAAGGATATAAGGAATAATTTTAAAAATATCAACACATATACCTTTTGAGTGTCAAGAATAATGAATATATTTTACCTAAAATATCTAAACCTATATATTATATAATATTGATATATTTTTACATATATTGACTTTTTCACTATAAGTAGAAGATAGTGACTCTCCTAGGGAATGCATTTTGAAATCATTTATTCTATACTATATTCACTTTTTATTATTAATGATCTGCATTTATAATTACATTATCTTGGCGAACGATTATATAATGGAATATAAATAATATGAAGGTAATTCGTGAGGATGAAATACATTTTTCCCTACTATTCATAGAATGAAACTCAAATAATAAAAATAACCATAGAATAAATGGATTCTCTAGTGCAGAAAAACACTTGAGTAGAATTCTAATAGATTTGTTTCTTTTCATCCAGAACAGAGTATCCATTCAGGATTCATCAGTTTTAGACCATTAGAAGACAGAAATAAGTAATGTATGAGACTACCTATGACTTCCCATGTGTGTGATAATCTTCATTACCCGACTTAAATAAAATATTTCATTAGATACATTTATGATATCATTAAGATTTATATTTTTTAAAATTAAAAACACATTTACCAACAATATCCATGTATTTTTCAACAAATATTTTTTTCATCCACTGCATTAAAAACTATTTTATCCATATCTTGTCTTTAATATATGAAAATAATTCTCAATAAAATATATTCCTTTTGATGTTTCATTATTTATTATCTTTATAATCTAGTGAAATATAATCATAAGAAACTTTTGATCTCAAATTCTCAATAAGGGTAAAAAGAAGTGATAAAAATAAAATAACATAAGTGACAATTATATGAGAAGAAGGTTATAATAAGGATAAATTATAAAATCAAACACAATAAAATGTAGATCATAAATTAGGATTAATATGGAATGAACTAACCATAATAATATAAATCATATTTCAAGGCTACCCACAAAAAATGATCACATAATAGTCCTTGGTAAATCACCTGTGTTCCATATTAGGATTTAGAAAATCCTCATGTATACCCTAGGGCATGGGATAATTTTCTAGTAAACCTTTTTTTCTTGGGATAAATAGTCTCATGTAAACCTTAGTTGGGGATGAATCCTTAAATTTTTCATTTTTTTGTGATAAATCCTCATATATATCCTTTGGGAGAGGTAAAATACTCTGTTGTACCATTTGGATTGGGAAAAATATGCCTTAAAAACATTTGTATTTCTATAAAACATCCTTCTACCCATTGAATCCTATTTATATAAATTATAAAATGTATGGAATATAAATATAGGACCCCACCCATCATTCATTTATGCATATACCAGAGAATCTCAGTCAGGGGATAACCCCATGACCGTTTATTAAAATAAAATAAAAGGAGAGTAAGCAAGTACTAGAAGCCAAAAGAGATAATTACATATCATAAAAATCATACCCGTCTTCACAGCCCTGGTAAAAAGATTCATCTGCAGTATATGATTCCCATTCCGAACATTCATAATGATTTATAACCATAGTATACTTCCTTCGAAGATTCATCCATTCCAAGGATAAAAGCTCAGAGTTTCCAACGGAAGACCTGGTGGACATCGGCTTTGGCAGGTTGGAGTAGTCCTTCCTTGGCCTGCATCGCAGTGGAGCAATCATGACTTCCTGAGTCTCGATTATATTCACCCTCCCTCCCTGAACCACATCCCTAAATGAAGGCTTGATCATATCACCATCATTCTCCTTGTCACTCCCAAAGTAATCCCCCCATTTACCAGGAATAAGCACCTTCTGATATCTATCATTCTCTCCTCTTCCCTTTTGAGATTGGCCATTGGTGTCAATCACTTATAAACACCTTGGTTGTTCCATAGACTCATAAATAATCATTGTCCCCTACTATAGAGATTCTGATTCAGTGCCACACTCCTGGGAAGGAGGCCTAAGATTCATACTGAAACCTTCAATCATTGGAATTTCCTCCTCCATGTTATCCTACTCGAACTCTTGGAAACGATTTCTCTTAGAAATTGTGAATCCCACACCCCAATCATTCACAGCCCTTCCTTGTACCCCATTAGAAACTTCTAGCACCTCCAAAGGAACACTTTCACGTCTAACATCATCCAACTTTCCTTCAACCACAGCAAATGGTCCCTTACACCTACCCTCAACCTTTCCCTCATTAGCTAAAGGCACAAAAACCTCATGTTGTATATACTTTGTAGCTGTATTGACACTTGATGGACCTCACATGTCACATGTACCAAAAACATTCTTTTCACCATATTTTTTCACCCTATCCACCAACTTATGATCATATCGAAGCCTACTAAACAGTGTAGAAACAGCTGGATTGAGGGATTCCCCTGTATCCCTTGAAGATGCTGCAGCCCAATCCTCTACACCATCTATATTTCCAGAAACCACACCTACTGCAGACATTATCCTCAGACTAGAGGACTTTCTTAACCCTCCCTTGGATTAGATATTCTTCTTTTCATCACCTCACATTGATATTTTGAGGCTAAATGTCCCAGTCAACAATAGGTCATGTAGTAGGCCACCCAAGATTTAAAGATGACGTCCTACCTCCATATAAACTATTCATCACCATTTCTCCAAATTCAATCGACTTAGGGCCTTGCAACATCCCCCACAACACAGAGTCAGGGATTAATTAGATGGATTATAGTGGATGTTCAAACATTGGAATAGAGAAACTGACCCACCATATTACCAATCATATGAATAATTGAAATATTTTGGAAATGTAGGGGAGTTGAGGGAGACTAACCCATGATGCTATGGTTGATCGATCAAAATTCATACATAGATCAAACGACCAGCGAAAGAGGAAGAACTAGTAGCCATTTAATCAACAAGGGGCAATGGACCAGGACCAGAACTAATCATATTCCAAAGAAAAATAAATCATGAAGTTTCATTTTTTGATATGACCGACAACCACGCGGTCTTGAAAATCCCACTTACCAAAGACAAAATGGTCAATGTCATTGACTGAGGGCCTTCAATGATTTAAATGAGCCACCGGTGTCAGCTCTAGATGGCTCGATGTTTCATAGAACTCCGACAATGATATAAATAACTTATGATCACCTAGATGAACATCAAGAACATTCAGGCATAGTGAAATCATTTGGAATTCAGGGAGAAGGCTAGGGTTTGAGAATGGGGTGGATGGTTTCCATGAGAATGGAGGTGGTGAGACCCGTTCCTCCTCCCCGCTGCCACCTCTAGGAAGGGAAGGTAAGTCGGCCCCTATCATCATCTAGGGCTTCATTGCTGTTTGTCATTATTACCATAACTACGGGTCGTCGTCGCCATTCTTCTTCATTTATGAATATATGTTCCCCTTGAAATTATTCATTAAACATATCATAAAAAATAGTGGGAATAAGACAAATTTCAAATACATTTCAAATTCAATCTGAAAAATAAATAATTCTTAATTATATTAATTATTATATTATAATAAAACCATGTTAATGACCTAGATATCCAAAGATATACAGTAACATTTTAGGGAAATTCTCTTCAATTAAGATGATAAAGAATGTGGAATTCACATGGAATAGGTAATGTGTATAATTATAAGTCATCAATTTCCCCAATATGATGATGTATGGGATCAAGGTGAATATCCTTAAATTATAGATATATAGAACTATGTATTAAAAATGAAAATGTATTAAAAGAAAATTTATTCCTATTCATAGTGGATGGTTAGGTATGACAACAGTACCGATTAAGCATATAACTTGTAGAAAGGAACCTTACATAAGTCGTCTAGATAAATAATTCAGATAGAGATATTTAAAGAATATCTTGAACCAAGATTATGATATGAAAAAGTAGAATAAATTAGATGAAATTCACTTTTTATAAGTTTTGGTAAAATAACTTTTGAAATAATAATTATTATTGATCTTTTGAAGAAATTATAAATGAAATTTTTTAAAAGTATGAGAAAAATTATTTTTTTTAAACAAAACATATCATTAAATTATAATATAAAATTATAAGATTATGAATGATATGCTCAGAATGAAACACTAAATGGGGTTTTTATTTTTTAAAAAAACTCATACAAAAAAATTTAAAATCATTCTATTTTAACACATATCAAATTACATTTAATCTAGTTAAATTTGTTTTTTTAAATAATTATCTCTTTAATATATTAAATCATTTATAAAAACACATTCATATAATGAAATAATGTTTTTTAAATTTTACACATATTTTATTGAAAACGCGTCATTTTAAAAGGTTATAAAATTTATAATTTTAAGTAAGATATATAATAAATAATTGTCACCATTGATAATAATATGGGAATAAAATGATCGCAATATTGGATTAAAAGTCAATACATTTTCCATATATGATTTATCAAATTTCCAATATCTCAATTTAAAAATAACAATATAGTTTTAATAAAATTTAATTCACACCCCATTTAAAAAGAATCATTCTTAATTTGAAATAAAAATAAATTGAATAAATGATAATTCAGGATATAAAAATAATATATTGTAAATACACTATATAAAAATAAATATTTCAATAAAAATATATTTGTCTTATGAAATAATAATTATGAAGAAGAACCCCCTTTCGGTAACAAAAGTATTGAGTAAAGAATATTTTTGCAATAATTTTATAAGGAATAATTATAAGAGACAATAAAATTAGAAAAAAACTCAAAAAATAATTTCATTTTGTTGAATAAATCAATACTTTAATAATAGATAATGATAAAAAAATTGTAACATAATGGAATAAAATTAATTTATCACAAACACTTACCACTCCTGTGATTCAAACTGTGAGTTGGCATAATTTTTTAAGTAATAAAATTATATTTATTAGATAAATACATAGGAAACATATTAATTTATATTTAATTTAACATCTACCATTATAAATAAAATTCAATTTATTTAATATATATTTTTTTCTATGTTTTTACTTTCGGTGGGTTGGTAATATTTGTGTGTAACTCTTTTGGTATGTTGATCATGTTTAAGTATGTTATATTGTAAATGTGTAATAATATAATAATAAGTGTTTACATACATTATTAATCTATTAGTGTAAAATTTATTTCATTATATAAGTTTTTATAAAATTATGTTTATTGAGAAATGTTACACTAACATGTTCATTTCGGTGGTTAATTTTGATTTGATTATTTTCTATTAACATCACTTGTAGAATGTAAAATGTTATATTTATATATTATGAATAATTTCATATATATATTTACTTATAATATAAATTAATTTTTTTTCATCAATGTTAGGTGGTGATGTAAAAAAAATCACATTTCTTCATGGAGGTGTTATTCCAAACAAAAGCATGATTGATGTCTATTTGTCTTAATTAGTGTATGGGAAGGAATAAATAATTTTTGTTACATTGATGATATAGTAATTCCATATATATATATATATATATATTTGTTTGTTTATTTTATTTTTTTTACTATGGTTAGGGTGGGTATATATAAAAAATATTAAGAAGAATGGCATGTTGTTTGAGTAATACTCACATAGGGACTTTGAACATTTTCTTGAAAGTCACAATGGAAATAAAGGTGATATGTTTACATTTGCGGAAAATAAGATTTAGGTCCAGAATGGTACTTATAGGAGAGGTATTGTTTTAGGTTTTCATGGAAATTTCAAGGGTTACATGTCGCATTGAGGGGGTGGAATTGTTCCCCTTTTAGATGTAATGAAAATGGTACTTTTTGGAACACCCATTATTTTTCTATAATAGAATGACACTATTCAAGGGTAAATGGTTCCAAAAGAAAAAAATAATAGATTTTGGGATGAAATAAGTTCAAAAAGACTCCAACACCCAATTTTAAACATATTTAAACATGTTTCAATCCTTTTAAAACTTTAGTTTTATATTTATCCATTTCTCACTTAGCAAACTCAGTTTTATCCTAGTTGTCTTGTATTTTATTAAAAATGAAGCTTCAAAATTGGAAAAAAAAATATGGTTTTTATGAAAAAAAAATTATTCTCAATATATAATTATTTAGTTTATAAATAATTTAAAATTAAATTTTATATTAAAACATTGAATAAGTAAAAAGACGATTGTAGAAAAAGTTGTTTTTACCATTATATTTCCTTAATCATATAACATTAATTAAAACTTATATGATTGAGCAATCAATCTTATACATTTGAAACCATAATATCAAATTAATATGGAAAATATATATTTTTAATTTATTGCATAAATTTTTTAAAACATAAATATAATAATTATTTAAAAATAAAACTTTTACCATTGCTTGGTCCTTTTCTTAAATTATAGTAATCAAAATTTTATAATGAAATTGAAATCAAATTTTTTAAATAATATGAACATTTTTTATACAATTTAAATTTGTTTTTATGATATTTATGTTCTATATATAATGGGAAGTAATTTTTTATACAATCAAATAAAAGAATCATATATTTTAAAATATAACTTATGATTCTAAAATTATTAACTTGGTTTTTATAAATTTTTCTTACTCTATTAAAATGATTTATTTTTATTTATAAATTTTTTTATTGAGAAAATTATTCAATTAAATTAAATTACTTACTTTATTATGATAATTTCATAAAAGTGATAGAATTAACAAAAAATATATTTTTATAATTCACCTATAAATAAAATATTTCAGAAAAAAATATCAAAAAAATAATTGTAATCTAATATTAATATTTTTAATCCAAAATTAAATTTAATTTTTAAAATTACAATTTTTTAAATTAATAAATTTATCTTCTAAATGAAATTACAATATTAATAGAAGAACTAAATTTATTAAAACATTTAACTTGTTAATATTCAACTTATTTGAATCTTATTTATTATAAAATTCTAAATAATTTTATTTTTAAATATTTTTTTACAAATATAAATATAAACTATTTTTAAACTAATTTTATTTTGGTAATTTTTTGTTAATCATGTAAAATATAATTCTTATTTTAATGTCTCTTCTAATGGTAATAAAAAATATATATAATTATTTAATAGATTATTATATTTTAATTCAGAAATAATTATATTTTACATATTATTTAAATACATCATTGTTCATTTTAGTAGGGTTCTACTTTAGTTTGGTGTTATGTGTGACACTAACTATTTAATATAGTATTAATTTAATGAGACCAAAATCATTTTTCATTACTCTATACCACCTAAAACAAATTGCATTCTCCAAATTTATAATTATTACCCATTGGTGAATGTAAGCAAGAGTATTATTAAATTATTTATCATTTTGGATATAACATATAATATGACTTATACGTTACACTATTATGGCATATTATCTTACACATAATTCCTAAAATGATATTAATCATTCATAAAATCATAATCTAAATATTATATAAACCTTAATCATGGATTATCCAAAATATAAATTTTCAAAAACCATCTGAACCTTGATGACATTAAATCACATTGAATTCATATATCCTTCTAGAAATTTACACTATATTAAATAGTCAATTTTTTCAATATCTAAAAAATAAAATAACACAACAACTCATAAGTATTTCAATAAAAAAATTCAATGAAGATAAAAAAAAGGGTATCATGAATCCATGATCAATATCATAATTTCCAAAACTATTTAATTTATGGTTTTCTAAATAAATCAACACTTTATTTTTTCAACATCAAACTAATATTAAACCCAAGACTGATCCATACCACAATCTTGGGTTATTGAATAGTTATAACATATCAAAAAATAACATTTCATGGTCATTAATACCATTTAATATATGATTCCAATCATTTAGTGAAAAATTATTGGTTAATAATCCTTAGATTCTTCATATATTATTAAAAAAATTGAAGAATAAATCATAATAACATAAATAAATATCACTCACAACTAAAAATATAGAAGTGTATTAGTATTTAATTCCTATAAATATATATTGACATCACCACATTAGGTAAGACTGGGAAACTCACATTTTCTATCATCAAAATAATATTAAATGATTCACAATAATTTATATATGCTCACTTAATTGGTCATAAGGAATAGTAGTATGTAGATACATACCTTTATTAGCTTAAATTTAGTGATTCTAATCCCAAAAAATACTAAAAACCAAAATGTTTAAAAAATGTATTGTAAAAATTCTAATGACTATGAAAACCTGAATCTAATATACCTTCTCTAATAGATCTTTAATGTAATCATTTGATACATTTAGTTTAATCATATATGATTTATGTTAGGTTCCCTTTTACATCTTACCCTAATACTTGAAATAAATATCCAATAATTATCATGAAAAATCTTATAATATTCCATACCTAAAAGTAATGGTAATATATTAATTCAAGGTTTGATAAACCCTTTTTTACATAAAATTAGATATCAATAAATATATGATATAATAGTGGAATCTCTATGTTTACATATAATATATCCATATTCATTTCCTATTATTATTTATAACCTAAATAATTTTAAATAATTCATAATTCTTTTTAAATGCAAGGTAAATATACCAAATCATATCCCTCAGGAGTATCTATCGATAGGTGTGATCTGATGAGGACTCTTCATACCATAGTTTAATGATTAAGATGAAACTCAATGATCCTTTTTTTGGATTACCATGACCCAATGAATTTTTTCCACAACCACATCCAATAAATCATATCCTGGATGAGATGTAATTTATTAGGGAACCATATAATCTATACTCTACTAAAACATCACTATCTTATCTTATAAATATTCTTATCCATTAGACATATCCATAGGGGTTTTTTTAATTTATCTTATCTTAACCCCTTAAATTTTAAATTTTATTTCAATTAACCTATAGGGATATATATAGCATTGAAATTATAATTAATCTTCTCTTATTAAACATTCAATTATCCTTAACTAATATCCTAACCAATATAATTTTCATAACTATACGCTGATATAAACTATGACCCCTAAGGATGTGAACATATTAATTAATTGAAATTAAAAAAAATTAAATTAAAAACATTAGAAAGATATTTTAGGATTAGGGTTTTGGAGAACTATGAAAAAAATTAACAAATAAAACCATTGTGTTCTTAAACTAATTGATATTTTACACTACATTAGAACATAATTAATATATAACATATTTTTAAAATCTTAAATTAATTCACCTTATTATATACATCCCTAAATATTTCATACTTCTCTAATATTAATAACACAGGGAAATAGAAACATAATAAATGGGTGACATCAAATTCGTAGTATGTGTAAAAATAAGAAATAATAGTCAATGATCACAAGTAAGCATACATTTATCATATTGGTATAATTTGAGTACAATTGAAAACAATAATTAACAAATAATAAGTCATAAATCAATATTTATAAAGAATGAAACAATAATAAATATAGAAATAATATATCAAAGATAAACACAATAGAATTCACTATATTTTAATATTTTTCCATGACCCTAGTTTACCAAAGTTGTGTTGGGATAATACTCTCATATAACTTGGGGCATGAGATAATCCTCTCGTATACCATTTGGATTTTTATATATCCTACCATATACACTTTAGTATGGGATAAATCCAACTAGGTATTTTATTACTTGGTATAAATCCTCTCAGGTACTATTTGGGTTGGGATAAATCCTATTGTAGATCCATTTTGGGATCCTAAGATATAAACTCTACTAGTAATTTAGGGTAAATATAGGAACCCAGCCATCAATCATCTATAATAATATGAGACACATGAAAAAAATCATTCAACATATCAGGAAATCCCATGTGAATAAAATGGGTTTAATATAATTTCTAAATATAATCAGATAATTAAATCATATATAATTTTCTCAATAATCAAAACATATTAAAATAGTATAAAGGATTTGTAAATATGAAGATATTCATAAAAATTGAAGGCAAATACCATTTAACACAAATAATAAATAATACAGAATATCCATTATATTGATGAATGGTATATTGTTTAATTAAATAACATCCTTAACTAATCAATCTGTGGAATCTAGGTCAATAACCTTTAATAAAATAAATAGAAAATAAGGGTTTCATAAAGGAGAAACATTTGATTTTCTTCCAATTCGTATTTGATGGTTATGCAAGGTAATAAAACATATCTATCATATATTTGACTGAAAATAATATAAAATATATCATAAAATATATTAAATTATATGGTAATATGTTAAAAATATCATTTATCAAGTGTAATATATGTCAAAGTAATTGACTTAAATAAAAAAAATTGTTTTTGTAGTTTTATAAAAAAATACACTTAAGTAAAGAAATGTCATTTATCATATGAAATCATTTTAAATAAAGTATTTCAAAAAACTAAGAGAAAAATATTATCTATCAACAACCATGAATACCAAGATATAATTTATCATATTAAATGACAATGGTGGTAGAAACATATGATCACATAAAAATTATAAAGGATATTCTTTTCACAAAAAACAATCCATAGTGAAAAACGTAAAAACTTTTTCTTTTATAAAAAATTAAAAGAAAAAAAGATTGATAAAAATATATTTTTATATTTTTAAAATAATAATATGGTTGTATACAATATATGGGGTGTAATATAAAAATAAAATAATAATAATAAATTACCTTCTTAAATATTTTTTTTGAAAACCACAAAATTTTAAAAGATTTTTGAAAATCCTATTTAAATAAATATAATGTGGAAAAAATACCAAGGATGACCATATGGGAAGAAAATAATTTTAATATTATAATAAAATATGATAAATATTTCCCAGATAAGTTATAAAGCTTGATAGATCGTTATTTTAAAATAAGGGTGGGAGGGGAAACCTTATTCCTTGAGAAAAATTTAGATTAAAGACCCATAAGTGAGAAAGAGAATGAAATTAGACTTGAAATACCATAAATGAAATATAATTCACGAAATAACATAATAAATTACAATTATATAAACAATATGAATAATAAATGGTATAGAAAAAGACGCATGTCTTATGAAAAAATAAATAAGGAAAAACCCCATTTTAAGGAAACATAACCATTAAGTTAAGAATAATTTGATAATGAAGTTATAAGGAATAAATTTATAACCTAGTAAAATATGGATGAAATAAAATACTATGTAGTCATTATATAGAATAATAAATATTAAAATAATATATTTTAACAAGAATGTTTTTAACTAAGTGAAATAAAATTAAATTAGCATAAACCAATGCATTTGAAGTAAATATCTCTTCACATTAACCCAAATTCATGAGTAATCAAATTATATTTATTACATACCATCTAAGGAACATTACTCAATTGAATATTAATTAGTAGGTACCATTAATCCTTAAGTTATTTGTATTTATTATATAGTTGTTTCTTATATTTGTTACTTAATATGGTTCTGTTAATTTCTATGTAGATATTATTTTTGTTGTCATTTATTAATGTTATTACATTAAAACATCCTAATATCTATAATTTTATGATTATATTTATTTCATAATTATAAGAGAATAAAATAATATTATTATTTTTTAAATCAACTTGAATTTAGAATGGAACTCTATAATGTTCATTTTAGGAGAATATGATTACTATGACCACTTCTTATTAATATAACTTATATATTTTATATTTTTATATTTATATAATATTACTATTATGACAAATTTTATTATCTTATGCTAAATAATTTTTTCATGACATCCATGTGACGTCCCAAAATTCTAATGTATAATTCTGTATTCAATATCATGTATGACACATAACCCCATGAGTGCAAGGTAATATAATATTTTGATACATTATAATATAATTATTATATCAAATTGTTTCTATATATGTAAATGCATGAAACACTGAGTAATTGTATTTATAAGTAAAATAATCCTTCCTCAATATATTATGTTTCATGTAAGAGTGTCTTTCATCCATAGATTATGTTTCACACAATAAATACTTTCTTCGATGGATTGTGTAACACGTAAGACTGGGTTTCACCAAAAAGTAATATATTATTAAAATAATATTATTTGATAAAATATGATATAAACTATCAATTATTTTGGACATTAATAATTATATTAACAAACAAGTTAATTTTTTTGATTTACATAAATGTTAAATGAATTCATTGTTTACCAATTAATGAAAAACAAAAATAAGAACAAATTGGATATAAGAAACATATTTTTATTGTTATGTTTGTAGTGGAGTTTTATATTAATAAACATAATAAACTAAAATTAATAAATGATTTTAAAAAAATAATTATGTTTTAAATTCATCTAATTCATATTATAGACATAATATAAGAACGAACCCAATATTTTGAAAAAAAAAATATTTTTATTAAGTCATTTTACAACCATTTAATGGGGAACCCATTTTAAATATTATGTTTGTAAATTTAATTTATATAATTTGTAAAAATAAACATCATATTTTAAATATAATGATAACAATTATGTTTGGGTGATTTTGTTATATTTTTTAGAAATATTTCTTTTTTAATTAATTGTGAACAACATTGTATTTTAATTCAAAACTTATCTTTCATATAATTTTTTTAAAAGGATAAATTAATCTTTTAAATGGTTTAGTGTATAATTAAATAATATTTTTTTCAATTAATACAATTTTTTCCATTTTAATCAATTTTACTTTGAAATTGATTAAAAAACATAGCAATCTTTTAGGCATATTTACATTAAAAATAGGCATTGTCATCTCAGAGGTGGGATTAATTTTTATTAATTTATGAAAATAATGATATTGGAATTTGGAAAAATGGATTCCGTATTTGGTATCAAAATAATTTTTTATTTTTAATAAGAAAAACTTTTTTTTGGAAAATGTTATTATTGATTGAAATTAAATTTAATTACACCAATTTAGGTAAAATTAATCTTTACTAATGACTAATCCTAACTTTAAATGCCCCAAAAGGACTATCAATTTTTCCAAGACCTATATTATATCGATATAACAATAATATCCTCCATTGGTTATAATTTTTTCTATTATTTTAGCCACATGAAACATTAAAAAATTCATGGAAATCCCATGTCAAAACACTGCAAGAGTGGCACTCCTCCACCACAATAAAAGTACCTCATATCCTCCAACTTACTCACACCTCTCAACAAACATTGGATCGACCAAACAATATGTAAATATCTCCTCCAAATAAGACCCCCAATATTATAATTCTTCCCTTATTATTAAATTAACACCATGAATCTTTTGGTTTAAACAAAAAGCAGTTACCCGATTAAGAGGTAACAAACGTTCTTAAGATTTTAAGTATTATTCCCATTCTCAAATCCATATACACTTATAATTATATGATTAAAAAACCAATATAGTATCCCCAACATACTAGGATGTTTTTATGTTAATATTTCCATATAAAAATAAACAAACCTTCATCTCATATGTAACGAACATATTGTTTCTGTGTAAAATGAATTATTTCCTCACGAAACGATGATTGTTCATTTTTCATTTACCAATATTCAAGGTGGGAAATTATGATGAAAATATAGTTTATGTATGTTATATATGATATTTATTAGGTATTTACAATTATTTAATAAATTATAACAAATACATTTAATACTTTCTGTTTTACGTTAATACGATATATCAGTTTCGAGAAATGTGGACTACTGCCCCATCAAAGAAATGTGATTCGTTCAAACTAAACATGGAACATATTAAAGATAAATTTAATTAGAATAGATAAAATAAATTAATTATATAGGGCACTATAAATATAATATACATTTATATACATATCATTTTCTTTTCATTCATTCAAAATATGATAAGAAAATAGAAATAGCATTCATGCTTTCATACGGTTTATCATCTAGATGAAGAGTGAATTACCTTTCCTATCACCAGAAATTATATATTATTATATATACATATATTATAGATATATATAATTTAAAAACAATTTCTATAATTATAAACATGATGAAAAAATGATATATTTTATTATAACAACAAATAACATTTGAAAACATACTCAAAGAAATACAAAATTAACAACCAAAATAGTTATATAATGGAAGCGTATTAACAAATGGGTAATAAAACATTATAAGAGGACAATATATGATATCATAATTATTAATATGGTTATGTTATTAATTATTATCATTTTTATAGCCACTATAAATGAGGATAAATACCACACAACACAAAGAAGGTTAAGGTATGGAATTCATGTCTCACTTTTCATTCTATGTGGCATACTTTATTATTGTGAATCTAATTTCATATATTTGGTGTAAATAATGAAAATTTGACATGTTATGTCTTAAATTTTATTATCTATGTGGAATTTAATTTTTTTATTGATGATTAAAACTTTTGGGTTTTCCAATTACTATGATACCATAGATGTAGTGGAATTTCATCTCAATTTACATTTTATTAAGACTTAATTGTTATTAGGCTCGATTTCATGTTTACTAAATTTTTATACATCATTTTTCATGTTATATAATGGAAAACATTATTTTCATGATATTATATGTCTCGTTTAGTGTCATACCTTCCTAGTGATTATGATTGAAATGTTTCAATGTGGTAAGTGACACATAAAAACATTTAAAGATAATTCCCCTCAATATTATTGTTAATGATTATATTTGATATATCACATAATTTTTGTGATTGTTCACCATATCATGAAAAATTCAAAATATTTTAATAATTTTACATTGTAAATTTACTTGAATTTCCTTATTCTCACAAAAAAAAAATTGATTTTTGATAAATTCATATACCATTTTATATACGGTGTCTAATTTGAATGTTATTTGATTATTTTGGGAAATATTAATAAACCCATATCTTTTATTCAATAAATATATTTTATATGGCACTTTTTAATTTAAATTATTTGGAAATAAAATATATAAATTGGGGATTTGATAATCCATTCCCTATGGGTTAGAGACCAGTTATAGAATGCTCTCCGATTTGGGGACCATTTAACGATAGTCCCTCGATGCATCAGTAGTATCATGTGATGAATTAGTTATGAAAACTAAAATAGGTAAATAATTTCTTGATGGTAATGGTTCCATGTTTTGAAGATGCATAAAATCCCAAAAATAAGCATTTCTATAATTTTTTAGTTATTATTCATCCATGATATTTTTTGTTGACATATCTCTAGATATATTTTATTTTTATTTATTTAGATAGATTGTGTTTCATCTTCTTACCAGGCCATATTTTTTTCCTTATCTAGTTATTTTAATGTCATGTGTTTATAGATATTACATTTCCTCATTTTTACAGTCTTATATATTTTTTTATTTATTACATAGAATGTGTGTTAAGTTAATTACCTTTCCATATTGACTATTATCATTGATTTATTATTTCTTCCCATATATTTTTCTCTTACTATGTATATGAGCTAACCATTATTATTTTTCATCCCCTATGAATTCAAAAATCACACTATTAAAGATATGTAGAAATGTACTATACGGTTTAGAGTTATCCTTGAAGTTATTTATTTATAAATAAGAAAACAATTATGTTGTAATTAATGTAGTCATTTATAATACAAGATTCATTTATGTATTTGGTTTATAGAGACTTATAAAATCATTAGTCTATTGGTATTTTATTAATTGTAATCATGCTAATGTAATTGACTGTAGAGGATGACTCTGGTATATCTTGGGTCGAGTCATTATAATTTTTATTAGAGGATTCTTATTAGAAACATTGGGAACTAGATATCAGAAAACATAGGTTATTAAACATACCTCTAAGACATGCTTTGAGTATATGTATAAATAACACCCAATAATTTTTTCAATGTGTTGATTATGTGGGAACTCCTAGAAATACATCCATGTCTAGATACTAAACTAGTTTCTGGTTTGCTACATATGTACCTATGAGTAATAACTCGGACAAGGTGTTCGGGGCCTGACTCCACGTAACCTGGAACATAAAGATATGCCTTATTACGCACCTAGTTTGACACTCATGGGTGATATTCTAGGATAATTAACATTTTATTTACAACACATTATGAAGGAATTAGACAATGAATAACTTGGTTTAATCAAAAGGTGTGTTAGAATTAAAATAAGATGTAATGATTTAGAAATCATTGAAATGATATTGTAGATAAACACTATACAAAGGAAGTACTTATGTGGAAATATGTAGGTGAAGTAGTTTTTTATTAAGGATGTATCAAAAAAAATATATAAAAGTATACTTATTGATTAACTTTATTTCAAGTATTTCCATTATATTTATTTTTTAAAATATATTTATTATTTTTACAATAGTAAAACCTATAAGACATGTGAAAAAAAATCAAATCCATCAAGGACATGGGTCTTGAATCCATAATTGAATGATGATAATGGTTTCATGAAAACCAAAAACCTAGATAATGTCCTGGTAATTTTTTTATTGTTTTAATTAAAAAAAATTATAACTAAATATTAATGATAAAAAGTAGTATCACTATCTAGTATTAGAGATTAATATATTGACTTTTTTGGTATTGTAAGATAATTATAGACAAATAGATTACATTCTCACACTTTTATATGCCTTACAATCCTTTGAATGTTTTTTTAGTTCATTAGAAATAAAAAAGACATTATTAGTAAAAAAATTCAAGGAGTAATGGTTTGAATTATAATTTGATCAATGAACAACCAAATGTTTTCATTGTTCATATGAAATTGAAACCTACAAAGTAATAATAATTCCATTTAATCTTGGATAGTCATATATTTAACCAACATTTGGAAAATAAATTAGAAATAAAATGTATCATAATACCATAATTTTTGTCGAACCAATGTCTTCTATATCACCACATATTCATGGATTGGAGGCCCTCAAATTTTTGTTGATGATTCACTAGTTTATGATTTATGACCGCATTCACTCTCTATAAATATTTATGCTTTTCCCCCAAGTATATATCTTTAATTTCCACTAATTTCATCGTACATAGAGACCCAGTTACATGGTAGTCTATGTGACCTTTCACTTTCAATTCACTCTATTATAGAAGATGAATTATGAACCCTTCTCAAGACATGGGATTTCAAACATATGAAATATCAAACAATCTAAAACCATGATTGAGTTTAAATTGAGAGGAAAAATTTAATATAATGTCGGAGAATGTGATGCATCAGAAATATAAAGTACTACCTTTTATTCAATAGTGAGTATGACACAAGACACCATGAGGGTAAGGTAATATAATATCTTGATACTACATAATATATTTATAATTTATAATATATTATATATATTATGAGGCACACATCACTTAGTTATCTTGAATTATAGGCATGAAAAAACATACTCGATAACTTATGTATCACACAAGAGTGTCTTTCCCCTATATTTTGTGTTACACAGAAGAGTGACCATCTTTGATGCTCGATGTCAAAACATAATTCAAAGTTTTATTAAACAATAATATATTATTAAAATATTATTATTTAATATAATATGATATTAACTAGATGTTATGTTCATGGTTATGAATAGTATTAACAAACTTATGAAAATTTAAGGTTCATATAAATATAAAAATAATTTATTGGTTACCAATTACAGAAAAACATTAATAATAAAAAGTTGGATATAAAAAAAAATATTATTATTTTTATGCCTCCAAAGGAGTTTTATCTAAATAAACATTATAAATAAAAAGGATTTAATTATATTAATAAAATATATGTGTTATATATTTAATAAAATACTTTTGATATTCATACTATATATTTTATTGGAATAGTATGTGAACAAACCCAATATTTTGTATAAAAACCTATATTTTTTAAGGCATTTTTACCTCTTTTTAATGGTAAACCCATTTTAATTACGAATGTAAAAACATTAATTTAATTAATATTTCAAAGTAGACGTAATATTTTAAAGAGAAACTTAATGATTCTGTAATGGTAAATTAATAATAATTTTCTAAAAGATTTTATTATTTAATGATTTGTTAAAAATACTAAATTTTAGTTAAAAAATACATTTTCATTTTATTTATTTATATGGTTAAACTAGTGTTTTAATTGGTGATGAAGTTTAATTGTGTGATATTGTTTTCCATTAATACAATTTTTTTCATTGGAGTCAATTTCACTTTGAAATTCATTATAAAATCATAGAAACATTTCAGATGTTTTTACATTAAAAACCTGCATTATCCTCCCGCCTAAGATATTAAATCTAAATTAATTTCATCCAAGTATTTTTTAGGAATTTGGAAAAATTGAATCTATTTTTTTAATCATTATATGTTATAATGTCCAAAATGAAAAAAAAATAACTAAAAATAGTATTGAACGTAATCAAAATTAATCACATCGAATATGGTTAAATTATGCTTAACTAAGGACTAAACCTAAAAATTGAGGCCCAGAAAGAATCATAAAATTTTAAAAGAGAAATGTTTTAGACAAAAATAGTATTTATTCTCCATTCCCAAGAATTGGGTCCGTTATTGGATCCACATGAAACATAAAAACCATACATGGAATTCCCTAGTCAAAATATTATAATAGTGTCACTCATCCACCACTACAAAAGGTCCTTTTCTCCCCCCAATTCCTCAAACCTATAAATCCAATTTATCTCAAAAATAATCTACCAAGTTAGTTCCAAAACATACCTCCTACCATGCTATAATCCTCACATTGGGGAAAATAAGTCCAAGGATTCTTTTTGGTTCAGACCAATAGTATTTTCCTGATTAATAGGTAAAAAACATTCATAAGTTTTTTAGTTTCATTTTCATTATCCACTCTGTATATTCTTCTTATTCTATAATTAAATAATAACATCAGTATCATAAATATAAAATTATATTTTCATGTTAATATTTATACCTACACGAATAGCCACCTCCATCCAATGGGTAATGAACATTATTTTTCTGTGTGTAGAAAATTATTACCTCAGATAATGATGATTGTTTATTTTGACTTAAACAACTTTATTGGATTTAAATTATGATATAGAATATGTTTATATATGTTATATATGATATTTATTATTTATTTATATGTCTTTATTTATTTTAAAAATATTTATTACCTTTCATTTTACATTAATATGATATCATTGTTTGAGGGCATGTGGACTACCGCCCCTCAAAGTGATGCGATTGATTCAAACTAAACATGGAAACTATTATGGATAATTTTAATAAAAATAGCAGAAAAAATTACTTAGAGATTTTAATTTTATTATAATATACAGTTATTTCATATCATTTAATTTTTTTTCTTTTAAAATATGTCAAAGAAATTGATGTAGCGTTCATGCATACATATGTCTTACCATCTCCATGAATGATGCCATCCATTTCCTATCTAAAAAATCAGATTATTATAGATAAATTTATTAGGGATTTATATGATGTTAAGATAATTTTTTAAATTCTATATATGATTAATCGACGATATATTTTATAAGAACTACAAATAATAAGTCAAAACATACACAAAAAACTAGGAAACTAACACCCAAAATTGTTAAATATTGAAAGCGTGTTAAGAAAAGGGTAATAAGATATTATAATAAGATAATATAGGATGAAAAAAATTATTTTTATGGTAATTTTATAAGATATTGACATTATTAATCAAACAATACTTGAGGATAAATACCACACAATCCAATGAAGGTTAATAAGGTATTCTTGTCGCACTTTTCTTTCCGTGAGGTATACATTCTTTTTGTGGACATAATTTCATATATATGGTGTATATATTACCACATTAACATGTAATATCCTGAATTATATTATATTCTTGGTAATTAAATGTTTTATTTTATGATTAAATTTTTTTTTCAAATTCATATGTTGCCACATTTTTAAAGGAATTTTGTCTTAATTTTAAATTCATTGAGACTTATTTGTTATTATCCACCAATTCACTTTTATTCAATCTATATACATCCTTTTAAACATTATCTCATGAATCAACTTATTATCATGATATTATTTATTTCATTTATTATCTTTTATGTTTGGTGATTATGATTCAAATATTTTAAAGTGGTATGGGGAGCATTGGAATGTATAAAGAGAATTCCTCTCAAGACTGTTCTTAATAATTATATTTTCAATATCACTTATTTTTGTCATCATTAACCTTCTATTGAAACAATCACTATATATTAATCATTTTACATTAGAAATTTACTGGAATATCCATATTCTCATAAAATGTATATTATTATTTCCTAAACCATATGAAATTTTACATAAGCTATATACTTTGAATGTTATTTTATTATTGGGGAATATATTATTAAACCTATATCCATTATTAAATAAATATATTTTATATGGAACATAAATTATTTAAATTCATTGGTCTTGTTATATGTGGTTTGTGAACCTGTTAATGCAATCCATATGGGATTGTGACTGTTTAAAGCATGCTCTACGGGTTGGGGAGTGGTTAATGAAATCCCCTCGATGAATTGATGGTCTCATAGGATGAATTATTTTCACAAATTAGAATAGGTAAACTATCTCATGATGATTATGGTTTCATGTACCTTGAAAACATGGAATTTAATAATGAATAATCCACCTCATTTAGTTTCAGTTATTTTTCATCCATGATATTTTGTGTTGACATATCTGTGGATATATTTAATTTTTCAAATATTTAGATGGAATGTGTTTCAGTTTCTTACATTTCCATATTTATTTTTTCATATATATTTATTTGAATGGAATTTGTTTCCTGATATTCCATTTCATATTTTTTATATACATCCATTTAGTTTATTTATTACATGGAATGTTTGTTTAGTTATTTTCCTTTCTTAATTGACTATTCTCATTGATTCATTATTTATTTTGCTATGTTTTTTCCTTTTTGAGCATTTGAGGTCACCATTATTTTTCTTCTTTCCCCATGAATCCAAGATTTGTACTATGAAATATATTCATGGATTTACTATTATTGTTATATTTATCCTTGTATTTATTTATTTAGAAAGTAGCATAAAATTAATTGGTAATTTGTGTCGTCATTTTTAATAAAATACTCATTTATGTATTTGGTTTACATAGACATAAAAATTCATTAGTCCTTCGAGATTTAATTCATTTTTATCATTACAATATAATATATAGATGTCACTTACACTAGTATACCTGTTTTCAGTCCTACGATTAATGTTAGGATGTGAAGTAAAACAAATAATTTCGCATCATGGGTTTCATAGTCCTCACAGAAACATGGTATGTGTTCCTCTGTTTTTCTATATAGATGGAATGGAATAAATAATGGGGATTACATTAATATAATAACAATATATATTTATAATTATAATTAATTGATTATATTACTATGGTTGGGGTTTGGTTGGAAGTGAATGATTATGATTAAATGTTTGAGGAATAAGTAATGCTCACATTATGACATTGAGCATTCTCTTTGATGTCTCCATTGAAGTTAAATAATAATTGTATTTTATGGTTTCAATGGGATTTATGTTATCAAAATGATTTATAGGAATTAAATATTGTGTATGGGTTCATGTAAATTTCAAATTAAAAGTGTAACTTTGATAGATTGGAATTGATTCCTCTTATATGTGATGAAGATGGCCCTTTTGTGACCATAAATTTTTTAATAGTGAAATGATACTGTAAAAGTTTAAATTGATACAATACAAAAAATTATCGAATTTGGAATGGGATATGTTTGATAATATCTACACCACCAATTTAACCACATGTATCTAACATGAATCAAGCATTTTCCATTTGGTTTTTAAAATTTTATCATTTTGGGTTTTACTATGATAAATATTGTTTACCAAATAATTTTTCATTTTATTAAAAATATATAAAAACAATTATAACAAAAAAATTGGTGTACAACTAAATTTTGGATCGAAATAGGTAATAACAGTTAATATATAATTCCAAAATAACATTAACATTTAAATATCTCATATATTATTTTTTTTATATGTTATTTAACAATTATGTGTACTAAATATTAAATAACAATAATTAAAAATTAAATTGTTGGTAAAATATTTATATATAATCAGAAAAATATAATTTTATTCTGTATTTAATATATTCCATTAATATTATTAGATATAAATTAAATAACATTAGTAAAAAATTCATTAAAATAACTCTTTCATCATTATCATGGTCATTAAATTTTTTATTAGTAACCAATTTTTTTACCTAAAATGAAATTAAACCTATTAAATAATACAAACATATTTAAATAAAATAAAAATTCATTTTTTAATATTTAGTTCTATATGTGATTAAAAATAATTTTTGATATTATTAAATAAAATTCATTATAATGTAAAATAATACTACTGTTTCCAAAATCCTAAAAATGGGTTTTAAAAATTAAACAAACAATTATAAAACTATTCATTTTACTGTATATTGATATATTTTTATAGTAATTTTTCTTGAGTGAAAATTAAGTCATTCATTTATTATAATAATTTCAAAATTTTGATTGTATCAGTCAAATTGGTACTTTTACTGTTCACATTAAAAATATTATTTTGGAAAAAAATATCCAAAATTATTCCTATGATAATATTGAAATGTACATTCCAAAAAAAGAAGATAATGTTTTCAAATTTAAACTCCAAATTTAATATTCAGGCATCAAAGCAACAAACCAAACCCCTGAGTTAGTTAATTATGTAGACAAAGTCATTCCTCGTCATATTCCATTTTTGGCTGTCTAGAATAGAGGATGCAATGAAACAAATTTGAAGAATACACCCACTTAATAAGACTAGTCCTCAAAATATAATATAAGAAGCAACATATCACCCAAATTTATAATCATGCATTCCAAAAACAATTTCCCAAAACTAGGTGCATGCTCACAACCAATAGTAAATATTACATTCATTTTCATAAAATGACAACTATAATGGAGACCACAAAAATATTTACATGTTGAATAATCCCCTAAATGGGACCCAAATCCATGTTTGGTCACCTTGTATATTCACATCCGAGAGCCCATATAATCCTTGTAGTGTAAATCCCCTTCATTTATCCTAGACTTGAACAATGAATCTTCTTGATTACCCAATAGATTCTTGAAGAGGGTGTGAGGACAACTTAGTTGGCCACAACCAATAGTGTCTACAAAATAAAATGTATAATACTATGTATGTTGAATTATATGTAATAATAAAATATAAAATTGTCCCCGGATACTACTTTTATCATTTATTAGGTCAATTATGTTCACTTCATAGTTCATTGTTTTACTCATTTTCATTAAACCCGCCTCGTCCTGTTTCATTCGTTTGATTCATGTGTAAAAATGTTCCAAAACTTGGAAAATATAGATCCTCAATCCATAAATCGAACGTAGATTTGGTTTTCCATGTCCAACCATCCAAACCCCAACATGGATCACCATGTCTATGACACTAGGTTCATGAGAATCAATCTATTCCCAAAAAAAAACTACTATACACTAGAGAATATAGATCATCACTCTCTCTCACCCATGATAGTGGAGCATTAATTGCAAACAACACTATCATATATCACAATCTCATATTCCCATCATCATTAAACAATTTTTCATAGAAAAGAACAAAGGGGCATAATTTCAATTTAATTACACTATCGTTCATCGTTATAAACATTATGGTTCCAATTCAAAACACAAGATCACATTTCAATATAACAAATTAATACCATTTATTACCATTTAGAAGTAATTTATCCATGATCTCAATCCTATTTTACCACTTATCAAGTCTGTTCGTTCCCCCATCATGAATTACATAATTCTTATAATTTAGCCCAAAATCTAATGTTTTCATGTTTCTAGCATATTCATATTCAAAATAGCTTTAAAATTATAAAACCTACAATTTATCATTTAGCATCACAAAATTTCAAGTTCTACGGTGTGGTGCATCGTATGGGGTTCTATAGGTCCATCATCACATAATCGTCATATCCCATAGTGATCATGAAGGTTTCAATTCATCGTTCAATTAACCAAATTTCTATTTTCTACTGAGGAATCCAAATGGATAACCAGAATATACCACCACACAACCGCATACACATTCAAATAGGGAATCTAGAAAATAGGATATAGTTTTTTTACCACCCACCTCATGTTAATTGATGGACGCATGATTTACATTGTCATTTGAATAAAACTCAGATACCCTATCATCCCCCAACCTGTAAATAAGATGGAAAATAGATATTTGGGGCATAAAAAGTAGAAGAAGAACAAAAAAATCCCATAACCATAAAATTTAATGAAGTAGAGTGTTAGATTCACCCAGATCTTCAATCAACACCTAACGACACTCCGAACTGATTATAATGACGAAGAATTCTCCCTAAGAAACTAGGGTAATGATTATTTTCATCGTGGATATCATAGAATTCAATTAGATGAAGATAATTTTATAAACCATAAATCATGAGGGGGAATTTTGAAAATTACCCTCCTTTAATGAGTCTCACAGTTTGGATTCATGATCGGATAAACCCTATCGCAAATAAGTGACACCATCTATCCAAAGGGGTCCTAGGTCGCATAGTCTCTTGAAAGCCCACATAGTTTTTCCAAATGTGTAGTGGTCCTATGAAATGGATCTATCCAAATTCAACTAGTTTGTAGGTTCCCCATTCCATATCTTTCTAATCATGCACCCTCTCCAAGCTACCTGGTTAAGGCACACGATTACATCAAACAATGCACCACCCATGATCCCTTCACAAAGAATCCCCTATTTTAATTTTTATATGTCCTGTAACACGAGAACGCCCCTGAGTATCCTTATATTCTGTAGAAAAAATTTAGTGACAAATAGGATAGAGTTCAACCAAAACATAAACATAGAATACCACATTAGATGTTAATGATATTATAAAATTCTAAACATAAAAAGGATCAACCATGTTCTACACTCCACAAAATTGATGAATATACAGGGTAAAAATAATTCAACTTGGCTCGCATATCTTCCACCCCTTCCATAGTTTCATCTAGACATTAAAATTCTGCCACACTACTAGAAAAAACTACACGATCTTACAATGCATGAGTTTCTCACTATGATCCACAATACAAACTGCATTCTCTATTAAAGACACAACAACCTCCTATTCATCAACATCAAAATTGATCACATGATAACTATTTTGGTGATACTATTGATGTTTTGACTCATGGAAAACATTATGAATATAATATTACCAATATGGAATATCAAATAGGTACTCCACAGGTATGATCCTTCCCAAAATATCAAACTACGTCATATACATGAAAACCAACTTGCCAAGTCTCTAAATTCTATGGTGAATAAAAGTTTCCATTACCCAAATTAAAACATGTTCACCGTATAAAAACAAAATAGGTAGTTGATGTTGATAACAATATAACTTATTCCTGATATGTGTTATAACCATACATTTTCAGATGATCTCAAAATGCTCTGATATCTGCTTCACGAGACTCATCCTTAATAACACTAATTATACAGCCTCTATCAAACATAGTAATGATATACATGACCAATCTTAGAGAACCTCATATGGTTTCATATGAATGGAATCCTAGTGAATGCAGATTTATGAGATTCAAAAAGTTCCTAGTGCTTTTCCAACGTCCCGCCAAAATCAATGATCCATGCTATCAGCATTACCTCTAACATCTAGATAGTATGCTCTTATTTCCCATCTAGATATGGGAGTAAATCCGTACATAGAAGTGAAATAGAAACAAGTGCTTTGTGAAGACCTTGAAAAAGTCACAATGTGAAATGTGGATCATGTTATAAAATTATATTTCTTGAAACCCAATTAAATAATTATATCCTTTTAAAATATAAGTCACATAAATAGTCCATTTTAAATGCCTCTTGTATCAGGAAGAGATGTGCCACCTTCCTCAAGAAATGAAAAATTACACATATCATTTCATTCTTCAATGTTGACTTAGAAAACCCACCACACTATCCATGGTGACATCGCCCTGGTTCCTTTTTTAATGGGAAACTGTTGTAGCATAACACTTGGATACTAGTGCATGGTTTTCACCTACTTATAGAAATATCAACGTGACAGAAAACCTACAACATAATTCTTCGTCCCTATAAACAAATATTGTTTATGGATATCATGATACATTTTGGTTAAACTGGTATGCACTGCCCATTTCAAGGCATGCATTCCCTACATCATCATGTCCTGAATACACATGGTCTCAACAACATAGCCTCAAAAAAATCATCTCATCATTATCTCTACTCCAATCAGTATGTGATTCCCTACCTTTGAGGATTTCCCAAAAATCCAAACATACCAGATCCTTATACATCTTCTACATGATATTATGTTAAAGTATGGATTCCAATAACAAGTATTTGAGGTCCAAATGTCCCTATACCTCATGAAACTCTATATACATCTCAATGAAAAAGTCCATCATCTTCCACTCAAAATTAGACACTTGAAATTCCTATGTATTTTGGTTTCATGTTAGGGTATCTAAAACATTATTCCTTTCCATTTCATATAGGGTAACCCAAAATTGAAATATTTCATATGCCCGACCCATCTCTATTGTTGGGGGTTCAAATCACTTGAGAAGAAGATATAATTAAGGATATTGTGGCATGTATCCATAATAAACCATTCTCCAAGCAGGTAATTCTATTAACAATTTAATGCACAAACCACCACAACAAAATTTAGATCATGAATAGGATATCTATGTTCATGTTCCATCTTTTATGGTGAAAAATACACTAGAACATGATCTACCTGCATCAAAATTTCTTCATGTTTTACTCCATATAGGTCCTCAAAAAACATATACTATATACCCCAGTCTAGTATTACCAAATTATTCTAGGTAGTCACAAACTTTATCAACTATTTGATGGAAATATCACAAGCTCATGTCCATTCTATATAGTTATCCTTCAAGGTACAATATTAAGTTGGTGATTCTAAGAGAGTAAAGTGTTTTATTAACATACGATAATATACCTCCAATACTATAAATAAACTAATTTCACAAAACATTTTGGATACTCCCAATATACAAATTGAAAATCATTTTCTGGGTCTATAGACACATTCCATGGAGAAGATGTGTCATAATACATAGACCTTATCATTTAATAATCTATACTAGTATAGATTGATGTATAGATGATGAAATATTGTTCTATTAAAGATGATTACAAGATGTTTAGAATGATCTTAATGAGTCTTGGAGTACCCCCCAATGTCATCCACAAAACCTCTATAATATAGTCTCGGTACTGGTTGAATATTTAGTTCATTAAGGCCATGAACATAGTATGATAATATTTCAACCTTTAGGCAGTCACAATAGACTCATACAACCCATACCAGATCTTAAAATTAATCTATAGTACACCAGAATATATAATCCTCAACTGATGGTACCCTGGAATAAAATTTATTTTATTGATCATATAATCACCCCTAAATTTGTAAAAAAACATCACTAAGGATATCTATTCTTATATATATCCAATTTAGCTTTCTGTAATCAACCCACAGGTCCAGTGACCCATAATATTTCATTGAAAACAATATTGGTGAACCACAATGTGATGTATATGGGTGGGTAAATGATTTATTCAAAAACTCCCCAAATTGATGATTCAGTTGTTCGATTTTTTATTGTGCAATTATATTTGCAGAACTGGAAAGATGATCAGCTGCAGTCATCAACTCAATTGTGAACCGAAAATATCTCTTAGAATTTATCCTTAAAAATTAATTAAGAAATACATTATAAATCCAACAAACAACAAGAGGAATGAAATATAACCCTACTCTCCCATCGGTAAGGACAATACACTTCACTTGGGTTATGAGGTCTCCTAACCACTGATGAATTAGCCATGTTTTCCCTTCTTAGATATCCCATTTACCATGAGGAACATAAGTGTCACCCTTGACGGACATGTACATTAATCATTATTGGTCACATTTAATATGGTATTGATAGGACAACCAGCAATCCATCCCCATTATTAGGTCAAATAATGTCATAACAATCACAAACAAGTTCTAAAGAAAACTGTACACACCAACTTCAATAGAAAAATAATTTCACTAACAAACTTTTTTTGCATGTACTCATAATGGTGAGTCAATTGACATAACCCCACACACATGTAACAAATATATACCAAAATAATTTAAAACTGAGCATATATAAATTATTGTGAGTCTCATATATCAAATAATGAACTATTAATAGTTGAAGATACAAAAATCATACCTCTAATAGTCGATGGCCCATCATCACCACAAATTTGTGAAGGACGGACTTCATAGAACTAGAATTCCCCTCTATCATGGGATATTATATGAGTTAATATTGTTTCAATACCCTGCATATATGGATGATATTTTCCTAAAGAAACATGTCACCCACCTCTACTAGTATGGTCATTGGAACTCCAATTGCCTGACTGATACAAAGTATCTGAACCTTATCGATGCTCTATACTGGCCTTGATCCTCCACCACTACCATCATAATGTAATTTCATAGATAACCACTTTATATGACTCATCCAACATCATTATCAACATTCCAATGATTTATGTGGAAACATTCCTCGCATGTGGCCCGATCTGTTGCACTCAAAGCAGATGGATGAGTTACTCCCATGGGAGTTAGTTCCAATACTATAAGAACTCTTTCATCAACGAATCTTGTGTAAACACTACTAGTGTCACTTCTTGTGACAATAATACGTACAACTAGATCACCAAAATAAAATGGTTAGTCCACAACAAGAATCGTTTTTAGGTTACCTTAATAAACGAGGGTCTGATCCACCACCTTAGAAAACCTCTTCAAGTGGAAGAAATTTACAAAGGATTCATCTCACATCTACTCCCATCCAAATCAAGATAGCCATAATCACCTCATCTCCTACTAATTTTAGAGAAAATTATTTCTTATTTTTAAATTATCCATAGTATTCCATTATTTTCATACATCTCTTAGTCGAGCACAAAAATTATTCCTACATCGTTGGATTTAAGGTATCCATGTAAATGTGTTCTATGAACATCACTTGGAAGAAATTATTTTCAATGATCTCTATTTCTATATCTTGGGCCATTATATCCCATAAATTATTAACTATCCCCATAATATATATGTCTCTATCTTAACATTATTTTAGGGTGGGGTCTTCTGGGTATCCATAACCCATTGGAAGTACTCGATCAAAATCAACATAGACTCAGGTCCACCATCTTCAGAAAACATTTGAGGGTTTTATAAATGGAAAAATAGTATAAAATTGAACATACTCAGTGATGCCTACCCTGGTTATCACTCCATAAAAATCATAAAATGGGAATTTTTTTATTTGAATTGATCCTCCTTTCCCTTACCCGGAACCAATTGTATTTCATGCCCCGCTACTGGTGGAGAATTCTTGATTATACTCTTTTGTTTCCCAAATGATATACAAAATCATGGTAGAATCTATCTACAATTTGAATATCAAATCTCAAAACAAATAATAATGTATTCTTCACAATTACTAAAATGGGGTATCACTACTAGCCATAAATAATCAATACCACATAGGCAACTCATCATTGAGAATCCATAATAAGTATAACCACTAGACCTACACCATTCCCAACCACCCCTAACCTGGGCCATTTTATCCTAGAGTAGCTATCTATAAAATTTTCAATTTACATTAGATACTATTTTAACCACACCACAACCATCATTCCATTTATTTTAATATTATAAAATTTTATTATAATCATTGTCTTTAATATTTCTATAGAATCAAGATTCCTTTTTCAACTTCCATACATGGAAAGAACCATTTTTTCCCTTCATGATTCATGTCACATGTATTCATAAGTTCTTATTAAGATGTATGAATATATAATGTTCTCACATACCAGGTATCAAATGAAATAAAAAAAATTAATAACATCACACTTCAAGTGAATCCCCCAAGGTGAAATAACATCCACCAATAATGATAGACATCTAGAACATCAATCCCACCATGGGTACTGGTTTTTTCCCTTTTACATTTGTTAGATAATCTTATGAATGAGATCATTAATAATTCCCAAGACATCCAAGTTTCCTATATACCTTCACCAAATACAATGAATAATAGAAATGAACTTTTATTAATACCACTTTGAAATGTCCCGACCTAGACGCAACTTTCGGGAGCCTAGATCATGTTCCTTACATTACCTCAGGTACACCTCCCCATTTTTCATTGGATACCCAAAAATACTGAGAGTATAATAAAAAAAAATGTGAAACTATACCCTCTTTATCAATGTAATCCATAACAGATAATATAAGAAACAATAGATCAACAAAATACATAATTATGTAATCCCAAAAGAAGGTAAAATCCTACAACCAACCCTAATATTTCCATGTCATTTTATATAGTTCCAACTATAATGGAAAACCCAAAATAAAGGCATACTGATGAATCCCAAAAATGGGTCCTCAAACCATATCTAGTCTCATTTTCCCATCACGTCAAGATCCAAAATCAACCCTCTAGCATAGGGAACTTTCTATTAGCCTCACATACAACCATGAAGTCTTCTCGGGTACCCAATAGAGTCCCATGAAGGTTTTGAGTATAACATAGTATTTCACCATGAATGTAGTCAACATTATATCCTATCTAATAAAGGGAATGGATACTTAGATGTAATAATAAAACATAAATGTAAAATAGGTTAAAAACATAAAAAAAATTATATGAATTACATTCATTTTTGGGTCCTATGTTTTACTCATTTTCATAAAACATGCCTCGTACCATTTTCGTCATTTGATCCATGTGTCATGAAGGGTAATAGGTTAGAAAACATGGACCCAAAATCCCTAAATATGGCCATGATTCAGAAGGCTATGTTTGAAAATCCCAACCATGATATGGAACACCCTGTAAAAATACTTTGCTTCAAGAGAATTTTTTTATTCTCTTAATAACTGATATGGATATGGGCACCTAAAGAATCATTAAATCCCGCCCATATGAGTCTAACAACCCACTACCATATATCACAATCACAATAGATAATCATTATTAACCACTTAATTACTAAAAATAACATTAGTTCACCATTTCCATTTTGTCAAAATTCCATTATAATTTACAACCATCATGTTCTCAATTCCCATCCTAAACCTATTTTACCATTTATTAAATTAAAACTATTAATTTCCCTTTATATTCAATTTAACTATAAGGCCAAGCTGAATTAACCAATTATCATATGATCTCATTCACCCATCATCAATTACATAACTCTTTTTGTAAAGATAAAAAATCCCATCTAGAAATGTTACTAGGTTAATAAAATTTATCAATGATTTAATATCATAAACACCACAATTTTCATTAAACATCCCAATATTTCATATTAATGGTTGTGGTCTACCCTATGGCTATCCATAGGTCCGTTCAACTAATCCACATTAGATCTCATAGGGATCATGGGGGTTTCAATTAATTATTAAATTAACCATGTTACTATTTAATATATAGAAAAACAAATGGATAGAGTGAATATACCACCACACAACCACATAAGAATTCAAATTCAACATTATGATTATACCATATATTTTCTATACCACCTACCTCAAATTAGTTCACAAACACTCACTTGACAATGATCTTTGATTCAAAATCAAACACCCTTGAAACCACCTACAAAGATATCTTTTAGAAAAGAGGTATTTATTTTCTGGAAGGAGATGAAAAAGTAAAAGTGACCCTATATAGAAAATTGACCAAGGGGAATTTTAGAATCCACTAGATGTTATGTTCATAGTCAATGGAACATCGAATGACTTTTAATTGTGGGATAATTTTCCCTTGGTGTAATGTTACAGATTTTCCGTCTATAATTTTTAAATAAATATGGAATTATTTTGAGACCAGACCTTTTGACGGTGTGCGATTCTGAGGCCCCGAGTGCCCAGAATAAATGTTTGAAATAAATTAAAATATTAAATAGTTTCAAGGAGTGGTTTTAAGGAAAAAGTGAAATATCCTTTAAATGGGTGCCAAGATCAGAAATCTGAGGCGGGGCCTAACATCGACTAGTGTGGGTCAGCTGCAAAATTTAGTTTTTGGGTATTTGAAAAGGAAGCACTTCATAAGAAGTAAAATAAATTAATAATTTATTTTATTATTTTAAAATGTTTCCTTTTTTATGTTACGGCCTAATAATCCTCTATAAATTCATGCTCATGGAAATTTCGTAGGGTTAGCCTCACAACCCTACTAATTGAGAGAGAAAGGGAGGGAGAGCCTCTTGGAGCTTGGAAGAGGAGGACCCGTTGGCGGGCGATGACAATGCCAGAAATTGACGCCTCTTTGATTCAACTAATATCTCCGACGAACACGACATGGTTATATTTATTCAACGAGATCAAGGTAGGGGTTGTAATTTAAATTATTCTTCCTCGTTTTGAATTTAAACGATGAATGCGGGTCAACCACGAATAAGTTGATCTACGGATTCATGCGTTCTTGCGAGAGGGTTCTATTGGGATGTTTTTGGGGATCAATTCATGATTATTTTTTATTGTTTTGATCATGCTCTATTTCAAGCCTACTAAAGAGAATAGATCAATTCCATGACAACGATTGTGGAGGTTCATTCCTCGATTTTACTTATTAGATTTCATCCCATTTTCCCTTCTTCATGTGTTCTTCACATTCTTTGTGGGTTGAGGGACAATGGAACGTTGTGCATCCATTTAGTAATGAAATTATCCAAAATTGAATATTCGGTGTCACGATGACCTATTGGTGGTGCGACGACGATAGTAGATGACGAATTGGACCGGATCGGGAAAGACTGTTCTTCAAGTGTTCTTTGTGCGGGTGGATCGTTACGTGTTTTTGGGACCGATCGAAGGCCCAAAAACAATGGAATCAACTTTGTGGTGTTGGGGTGACCAAAACCTGTGAGTTTCATGGTGATCGGAAGGCTGGATCAATGAACAGGGCAGCTTGGAAGGCACGGCAGTAGAAGTTCACGATTCTAGAAGTTTCCAGAATACATGGTGTGTATCCCAAAGATCACACCATGTGGACCAGATCAGTGGTAGCTAGGGTTTCGGGTGTTAGATAGGTATCACATGGAATGTAACCCCAGTCACACGGCATGTTGTAACTTCCACAAAACTCAGCGTGTATCCAGGGGATACATGGACACGGGATTGAGTACACGATGTGTACTCCACCACACGGCTAGTCGAGGCTAGTAGCGCGGGTCACCCCATGTACCGATTACACGGGTTGGCATACATGGGTTGAGGCCATGTACGGGCACATGGCCAGCATACATGGAGGAAACCCCAGTTACTCATACACAGTGTGTAATCCTTACCACACACCATGTACTGACTATTTTCTACATGACCAGCATTACGACAGGGGCCATTGAACACGGGCTGTACCCGGGGTCGGAAAACACAGCATGTAACTTTTCTACATGCCATGTACTTTTTTGGAAAATTTATTAGTCTTCTGGTCCACCATATCTTGGACATGTTTCGTTAGGTTAGTTCCCCTTCTTCTCGTTCCCCTAAAGGCCATGCATCGTTTCCTTTTACAGGAGTATGATAACATCAGTAGGACTTTCTGTGATACAGTCAGGCATCCCTCTGAGAGGCTCGGAGTGAGATCCTTCGTCCATTCTTGACCCTAGGTAGAGTCAGGCATCGATGTGACCAACTCTACCGGGTGTTGATTCTCTACCTAGATGGTGAATTTGGATGAGTCACGATATCATCCATGGCCCAGGAAGTGATCCTTATCTGTGTATCGTGATCTTTGCCACTCAAGAGTGTGTCTCCCATAATGAGTGTACCTATATATCATGAACTTCCCACTCTAGAGTGTGTATCCTATAATGAGTTTATCAACCTCTCTTGGTGTTTCCCAATGAAAAGTACTTCTCGGACAAATTCCATCAGAGCTACCAGACTCGTGTAGTGTGTTCTCCTGAAACGGGTGCTTCGTGGAATCTTCAAATTGAATCCCTAGTTGGGGTATGTGGTGGTGTGACTTGACCCTTGACCACTGGTCCGGGTTTCAAGTATATCTAGTTTTTGTTTCTCTTGTTATATGTTCTGTAGACATATAGTATGTAGATATGAGTGTGCCTTTACTTTTTTTATTTCTTTGTGGTTTTTGGGATATCGTACGGAGTATTGTTATACTTGCCCTTTCATGGGCATTGCTCGCATGTATTGTGTCGTATGCAGATGAGCAGCCTTTTGACAGAGTCTAGGGAAGACTAGGACAAGACCAAGATTTATGATTACCCTACAGGTCGAGGCATTCCTATGGCTATGAGTAGTAGTCACAGTACCTCTTTGTGTTTATAGGATGGACTTTTCAGATTTCAGACTCTTGTTTTTGTGGGATTTTAATCCGTCCTAGTTTCATTCAGCACATTACTTTCCATTGTACTCTGTTGGTCAGGTTTAGTTGTATGCATGCATTTTTTTCCTTAGTTGTTTTTTACTTTTAGCATTTGTGGGCTCGGAGATGTGTGCATGTGTACAGGTACTTACGCAATGCCTCTCATGTTAGTAATATTCCTACTTGGTGCTACTCACCAGCCCCTGGCTGATTGGAGGTAGGCTTAGGGAGTCACGGTGCAGGCCCCACTGGGATGGGTCATGACAGAGTGGTATCAGAGGAGGAACCTATCCTTAAGTGCAGTGCACTGCCTGGGTTGAGATGTAGGGCCCCCAATGAGGACGGTGTGCTTTAAGGGGGGGTGATTCTAACACCCCCAAATGATAAAGGGTTAAATGAATAAATGA
This sequence comes from Viscum album, assembly GCA_963277665.1. Taxonomy (NCBI): domain Eukaryota; kingdom Viridiplantae; phylum Streptophyta; class Magnoliopsida; order Santalales; family Viscaceae; genus Viscum; species Viscum album. The sequence continues at coordinate 1,853,765,943 of OY728130.1, forward strand.
TATGAATCATGTCAACAAACTTCACCTTCCTCTTCAAGATCTTACCTAATTAGAACTCCGCAGTTATGTGTGCTTGGCCTGGAATAGTGATTAGGATGGGTTACCTTCTGGGAAGTTTCCCAGGGTGTGTGTGAGTGAGGAAAAAACACACTAGAAAGGACATGTGTTGGTCTATGGGGACTATCATTAGTCAGATGACACGTTCAGGCATGTGGGTGGACCCCAGGGTGGAGACCACATGCCCTGTGGGGAAATTGGTGGTACTTGGTGGGCCAGGACCTGGCGGCCACGATAAGGCGGGGTGGATGTGTTGTCACCAATACCCAATTGTTACATTTGGTATCAGAGGTGGTCGGTTCAACCTTAGGACCAAGAGTCTGGGAGATTGGTTTAGGGCGACAGTGTTATGTGTTTCGAGATTGGCTTTCCAGCCAGAGACTCTAGTGTTGGTGCGGTTGGCCGACGTATCCATACACCAGGACTCTGATAACCTGCTTTTCGACTCGATACATGGAAACACTAGTTAGGGGGAAGTAAAATAATGGTACATGCATCATATATAATGGGTTGTGTTTTCCATGTCCTTTGAGTCAGCTATCCAGATATACTCATGGTACATCTTGTTTTCTTACAGGATGCCTCCATGACGCATACCCACTAGGATACCTCAGCATGATCATGAGGATGACCCCCTCAGTGACGAGGCTTCAATACAGGGACCAGTTCCCCCTGGCATTTCCACCAGGTGGTGTACTTGATATGCCACCACTAGTGGAGTAGCCCGTGGTACCTATAGTATCAACCGATGAGGGGCGCAAGCTGAGTGCGCTCCATGATTTCCCGAGATAGAGACCCCTCAGGTTCTGAGGTGAGCCTGACCCTCATGTGGTTGAGGACTAGCTTGAGGCGATGACCAGAGTTTTCCGTCTAGTGAGGACACTAGCAGACCAGATGGTGATCCTTGGAGCGAGCCTTCTTCAGGGTTTGGTGGGGATGATAGTGGAGTCTAACCACATAGACTCACAACAAGGAGACTCTTTTGTGGATGGAGTCTGAGTGACTCTTTAGGGAGGAGTTCTCTCTGGTTACAATAAGAGCGGTACTCATCTTGGAGCTTCTTCAGCTTCAGTATGACAGTATGACAGAAGATGACTATTCGTCGAGGTTCACCAACCTCACCATGTGCTCGATGGATATGGTCAGTGATCTGTACTTCACAGCTCGAACCTTCAAGCGATGTCTATGATGAGACAACCGAGCTAGTGTTGTGACTCTATGCAATTTGACTTATGCTGGAGTTCATAAGAATGCCTTGGTGATCGAAACATTCTTGGCGGAGCAGAGACAGCCGCCGACAGTTAGCAGTAAGAATATAGGTCCAAAGACCTCGGTAGCGGGGAGCCGACATCAGACATAAGTATTATGATGTGAGATATGTCAGAGGAGGACCCAGGATAGGGGATCGACAGTCCAGGGATCTCAGGCTGGATCCAGTCATCCTAGGGAAAAGCGGTGCTACGCGTTTGACGGTAGGGGACATCTCTCTAGATATTGTCTGACCCATCGAGCTACTGACAGGGAAGTAGTGGATGGAACACTAAGGTAGAGGTAGAGAGTGGGGAAGATAGACCTGCTAGGCAGAGAAATTGGCAAAGGAGTAGGGAGAGATGTATGTGGTGGCAGACCCTTCAACTTACTTCCACCACCACCCCCCGGAGGGCCACACCAGGCTCAGGGAGCTGGGGGATAGGGGCAAGGACAGCTGCATGTGGGCGAGGCATATGACCCAGGGGCTCCATGGATGATAAGAGGTACGGTATGTGTCTTCTCTACCTTATTTTTAATATTTGTGGACACATGTTCCATTCATTCCTTCATCGCTGATTGTCTTGTGTGAAACCTTGAGATTCCGGTAGAATAGTTTACTCGATCCTTACTCTTGGAGACACCAATGAGAGGAGACTTGACGATCACGCAACTTTGTAGACAGTGTGATATTACCCTTGGAGGCAAGAGTTTTGGTTGGAACCTCTTGATGTTAGTGTTAAGGCCTTACGATGTCATTCTCGGTATGGATTGGTTGTCTTTAGTCCATGCCCAGATTGACTGTTTTAGGAAATGAGTGTGGTGTGTCCGTAGTGATGGGATGAGGTTTTCCTTTATCAGAGAAAGGAAAACCCAGGTATAACAGAATGGGCACATTCATTGGAGAGTGCTGCCAGTCACTCGTGAATTAGCTAGCCTTTCCCTAAGAGCAGTGGATGTTATCAGCTCTCAGTTCCCTACAGTAGTGACAGAGTACGAGGACATCTTTCCTGAAGATGTTCCAGAACTACCTCCCCGCTGGGAAATCGACTTCTGCATCAACTTACAGCCCGGGATAGCACCAATTTCCTCATCAGCATGTCAGATTGATCCTGAAAAACTTCGCGAGCTGAGGGTGCAGTTGGAGGATTTGTAGAGCAAAGGTTTTGTGACACCCAGTGTTTCACCGTGGGCGGCCCCAATATTTTTTTCCAAGAAGGCAGACGAAAGATTGAGATTTTGTGTGGATTACTGACACCAAAATTAGTTAATGGTGAAGAATAGGTATCCACTTCCGAGAATAGATAACCTATTCAATCTACTAAGTGGGGCACAATGGTTCTCGAAGGTTGACCTTCGATCACGTTATCACCAGTTTTGAGTACAGGATGAGGATATACAGAAGATGTCTTTCAGATGCCGTTGTGGTCATTATTATTATTTGGTGATGCCTTTTGTCATGAAAAACATCCCTATAGTGTTCATGGGACTAATGAACTGGTTATTCTAGCTGTACTTGGACCAGTTCGTGGTGGTCTTCATCGACGACATCCTTGTGTACTTGTTGTCATAGGAGGAGCATGTGAGACACCTGTAGATGGTTCTAGATGTACTCTAAGAGCACAATATTTATGGGAGGCTCTCTAAGTGACTGTTCTGGATTCAGGAGGTCCACATTATAGGACATTCCATCTCAATAGATTGAGTATCTGTGGACCCAGACAAGGTAGAGGTAGTGTTAGCATGGGAGCCACATCAGAGTGTGAAGGAGGTGCGAAGCTTCCATGGATTGGAAGAATATTACTGGAGATTCATTTCTAATTTCTCTTGAATATCAGCGCCGATGATATCCTTGACCCGAAAGGGGAAAACATTTGTGTGGATGGAGAAGTTACAGCAGGATTTTGAGCAGTTGTGAAAGAGTTTGATGAGCTCCCTGGTTTTGAGATTTCTGGAGGAGGGTGTCGAGAATGTAGTTTTCGACAATGCATCAGGGACCGGAATTGGCTATTTCTTGATGCAGAGACAGGCAGTGAATGATTATGGTTCACACCATCTTGGGGCACATGAGAAGAACTATATGACCCATGATATCGAGTTTGTTGTGGTAGTCTCCGCATTGAAGATGTGATGACACTACCTTATAGGTGAGCAGTTCATCATCTAATCTGACCACAAGAGCCTCAAGTACATCTTGTCACAAAAGGATTTAAATATGAGGCAGAGGTGATGGATAGAGTTCCTATATGATTATGATTTTGAGATCATATATACTCCTGGGATAGGGAACTATGTGGCATATGTTCTTATCAGAAGGTCGAGCTCGCAGTTGTTGAGTGAGGCGACAGATCAGTTAGCCACATTGCAATTATACTTTGTGTATGGAGATGAAAAAGCATACCTATAGTCGATGGTTGTCACCCCTCCACTCCTACAACAAGTTAGGGAGGTGCAGCTTGGGGATGTCGACTTTGAGGCTTTATGTGCTAATTTATCCATAGGACACAGTCCTAATGGATATTCGCAAGGTGGGGAGCATGTAAGTTTTTTCATAGGACGCATTGTCGTACCAGTGGCATTGTGAGGAGAGGTCCTGAGGGAGTTTCATACATTCCCATTGTTGGTACATCCTGGAGTGCCAAAGAAGTACTAGGATCTATGATGATAGTTCTGGTGGCCAGGCATGGAGAAGACAATAGCAGAGTTCGTTTCTCGATGCCTTACATGCCATCGGGTGAAGGTTGAGCACCAGGTTCTAGTGGGATTAGCTCACCCATTGAAGGTTTCAGAGTGGATGTGGAATGGAATATCGATAGAATACATGATAGGGTTACCACATACATCCAAGGGGCATGATTCTATCTGGGTGATTTTTGACAGACTCACCAAGTCAGCCCACTTCCTAGCTATCAGGGAGCAGAGTTTTGTAGGGATCCTAGGATGCCTCTACATGTAGGAGATAGTTCAGCTACATGGAATGCCTTCAACAATAGTCTCAGACCGAGACACTCGCTTCACTTCCCGGTTGTGGAAGGGATTGCAGGAGGCCTTTGGGACTTAGTTATTCTTGAGCACGACGTTCCATCCCCAGACCGATGGTCAGATGAAGAGGACCATTCAGGTTTTGGAGGATATGTTGCGGGCCTATATCTTGGACTTTGGTCACAGTTGAGTGGACCACCTGCCAATGGTGGAGTTTTCTTACAATAACAGATACCACTCCACCTTATGTATGGGACCTTTTGAGTCTTTATTTGGGATACCCTTCTGGTCACCGCTTTGCTGGACCGACCCTGGAGAGTTAGCACTCAGGGGTCCAGAGTTGGTGCAAGACACCGCTGAGAAGGTGCAGATCATCCGGGATTGGATGAAGACTGCACAGAGCTGGAAGAAGTCTTATGCTGACAGGCGACGGATACCCCTATAGTTTGAGGAGGGAGACCATGTTTTCTTCAAGTATCACCTCTACGAGGGTTACAGAGGTTTGGATGAGGTGTCAAGCTATCTCTGAGGATCATAGGATAGTTCAAGATACTGTGTAGATTTGGTGAGGTGGCGTACCGCCTAGCTCTACAGCCGTAGTTGCATCAGGTACATGATGTCTTCCACATGTCATAGGTGAGGAGGTACGTCCATGACCCATCGCACATCATCAACTGGGGAAATATGGACAGAGAAGATGGAGTGACCTTTACTGAGTACCTGATGGAGATCGAGGACTAGCATGAAAGGATCCTTTGTGGGTGATCAATTCTGTTGGTGCGTGTTTGGTGGCAGCATGGGAATCTTTAGGAGAGCATGTGGGAGCGGGAGTCTCAGATATCTGCCTAGTAACCACATACATTTAAGTATCCTTGTTTTAGATTTTCGAGGATGTAAAGCCCCAAGGTGGGGAGAATGTAATGTCTTGTATTTTCTGGGTATTATTTTTAAATAATATATGGAATTATTTTGAGACTATACCTTTTGACGGCGTGCAATTCTGAGGCCCGGAGTGCCCAGAATAAATGTTTGAAATAAATTAAAATTTAAAATAGCACGTGTGATTGGTTTTCTTGAAAAAGTGGAATATCTTTTAAATGGGTGCCTATATCAGAAATCTAAGGGCACCGTTTCATTCAGAGTATCTACATTCCCATATTTGGGGCCTAATATCGACTGGCACGAGTCAGCTACAAAAGTTAGTTTTTGGGTATTTTACAAGGAAGCAGTTTAGAAGTAGTAAAATAAATTTATAATTTATTTTAATATTTTAAAATGTTTCTTTTTTTGCGTAGTGACCTACTCATCCCCTATAAATTCATGCTTTTAGAAACTTCACAGGGTTATCCTCACAATCCTGTGAATTGAGAGAGAAAGGGAGAGAGTGCCTCTTGGAGCATGGAGGAGGAGGAGGACCTGTTGGCGGACGACAACGACCTGAGAAATAGACGCCTCTCAGATTCGAATAATTCCGCTGACAAACGCGATGTGTAGATTTTTCTTCAACCAAATCAAGGTAGGGGTTTTTATTTAAATTCTTTTTCCCTATTTTTTATTTAAACGATGAACGCAGGTCAACCACGAACAAGTTGATCCGTGGATTCGTGGGTTCTTGCAGGAGGGTTCTGTTGGGATGTTTTTGGGGATTAATTCATGATTATTTTTTATTGTTTTGATCATAATCTATTTCAATCCAACTAATGGGAGAAGATCAACGCTATGACAAATTAAGGTGATGGTTTGTTCCTTGATTTTGCTTATTGGATTTCTTCCCCTTTTCCCCTTCTACTTTCTTTCTTTTCGTTCTTTGCGGGGAGAGGAACAACAAATCATTTCGCATCTGTTTTCCAATGCAACCATCCCAAATTGAAGACCTGGCGTCGCAACAACCTAGAAGAGGTGCGACAACGATAGAGGATGATGAATCAGACCGGATCGGGAAGGACTGGTCTTCGGGCATTCTTCACGCACGTAAATCGTTACATGTTTTCAGGACCGATCGGAGGCCCGAAAACAATGGAATAGGGTTTGTGGTGTCAGGAAGACCAATACTCATGAGTTTTATGGAGATTAGACAGTCGGATTGAAGAACGGGGCATCTCAGAAGGCATGACGGTGGAAGTCCATGAATCTGGAATTTTCCAGAATACATGTTGTGTATCGTGAAGAACACACCGTGTGGGCCGTCTCAGTGGTGGCTAGGGTTTCGAGTGTTAGATAGGTATCACACGGCGTGTGACCCCAGTCACACAGTGTGTTGGACCTTCCCCGAATCTCAGTGTGTATTCTGGGGATACAGGAACACGGGATGGAGTACACGTCGTGTACTCCACCACACGACCAGGTGAGGCCGGTAACGAGGGTCACCCTGTGTACTGATTACACGGGTTCACATACATAGGTTGAGGCCATGTGCGGGCACATGGACAGTGTACACGGAGTCTATTCCAGTTACTTGGAAACGACGTGTAATCCATACCATATGCTGGGAACTGACTTTTTTCTACATTACCAGCCTTACGACACGGGCCTTTGAACGTGGGAAGTACCCAGGGTCAGAAGACACAGCGTGTGACCTTTCTACACGCCTTGTACTTTTTGGAAAATGGATTGGTATTCTTGTCCACTGTATCTTGAACAAGTTTCGATGGGTTAGTGCCTCTTATTCTCAATCCACTGAAGGTCATGCATCATTTCCTTTTATAAGAGTATGATCCATTTAGCAGGACTTTCTGTGATAGACTCGGACATCCCGCCGAGAGGCCTGGAGTGAGATCCTATGTCCATTCATGACCCTAGGTAGAGTTAGGCATCGACGTGACCAAATCTACCGGAAATTGATCCTCTACCTAGCTGGTGAATCTAGATGAGTCGCGGTATCCTACATGGCCCTGGAAATGATCATTATCTTTGTATCGTGATCTCTCCCACTCAGGAGTGTGTCTCCCGTAATGAGTGTACCTATCTATCATGATCTTTCCACTCAGAAGTGTTTCTCCCTTAATGAGTGTTTCTACCTCTCGTTACATTTTCCGATGAATGGTACTTCTCGGAAGAATTTCATCAGAGATACTAGGTTCGTAGAGTGTGTTCTCTCGGAACGAGTGCTTCGTGGAATCTTCAAACTGAATCCCTAGCGAGGGTACATGTTTTTGTGACTTGCCTCTAGACCGCGGGTCTGGGTTTTGAGTATATTTGGATTGTGTTTCTCTTGATATATGTTTTATAGACATATACTATGTAGAGATAACAGTACCTTTACTTTTTGTATTGATTTGTGGATTTTGGGTTATCCTATTGAGTATTGTTATAATCACCTCTGCGCGGGCTTTGCCCGCACGTGTCGTGTCTTGTGCAGATGTGAAACCTTTTGACAGAGTCCAGGGTGGACCAGGACAGGACTGAGATTTCTGAGTTCCCTACAGGTCAGGGCATTCCTACAACTACGATCAGCATTCCCAGTACCTCTTTGGGTTTACAGGTTAGACTTTTTAGTTTTCATACTCTTGTTTTTGGTGGGCTTGTATTCCAACCCAGTTTTCTTTCAGCACTTTACATTCCGTTGTACTCTGTTGTTTGGGTATAGTTGTATGCATGAATTTGTTCCTTAGTGTTATTTAATTTCATCATTTGTTGGATTGGAGATGTGTGTGTGTGTAAAGGAACTTAGGAAATGCCTCCCATGTTAGTAATATGCCTACTCGGTGCTAGTCACCATCCCCTAGCCTATTGGAGGCAGGCTTGGGGAGTCACGGCACAGGCCCCACTGGGACGGGTCGTGACACTTAGGATCTTGGGGGTAGGATGTTAATCACATAGATTTTTTATGGTGAAATGGGAGGATAATAGGCCTAGAACATATAAATACTATTGGGGGATTTTGGAATTCCCCTTCCACAATGAGGTGTATCAACCCCCTTATCCATTTTTTTATATTTTCAAATGACACTTTTAAAGGCTAAGTGTGAACGCTGACAACTTCACCCAATAAAAACCATTAAAATGAAATACAACCCAGATATAGACTACCATAAATCCCCCTCCCTAGCGATTACATCATTTTTCCAAACCTCCACTAATGCATGACCACTCGGCAAACTATCCCGTGTAGGGTTGCACGGGCCTGGTACCGATGATAAAAGTCATACCCTCTCATTCTTCCAAATCTAGATGGCCAAGCTCTAGTGAATGCTTCCTGCCTTGGAACCCCATCTAGAGCGGATCCTTGTATCTTTTCGAGAAGCATTCACATATAAGAATCACAAAATAACAAAAGACCAAGCATGATGATAAAAACCATCAAGAGTCATGCATGTTATAGCATAAAATATAAAAATCAAAGTCATAAGGACCACCTTTTCATCATCAAACGCTACAACCTCCTCCAAAAATTCAAGAACATCACTGAGAGAAAATAGAGACAGAGACACCAAAAGATGTCGGCAGTCGAATGCTCTCACATCCCAAAGCATCAAGAAGACCAGCACTTGGATCCACCTCGGAGGGACTGACAAAATCTGAAAGCAAGAGCAGAGGAATGCGCAGCCAAGGCCCTCAACGTATCCCATCACCACAGCCCCCAAAAGATAAAATTGAAAATTACAAACCAAAAGGGTAAGTTCACAGCATGTTGTGACTCCTAGAACACCCTACCGCTCACAAGCACATCAGAAAACCTCCTTAGAAGTCATTACATCCAACCGACCTGGAAATCAGCAATGGACCTGAAACCCAGCACAGAATAAGAGTGGATAGGACCTCTAGAGCGAGTTATTATGATCCCAGTACCATCAACCCCCAAAACCACCATCGTAAATTCATAGATCCATCCGCATCGTCATTCATTCATCGTCAGACAAGATCACACCGACAAAACCAGCAACAATAAATCAACACATGAAAATGTTTGGAAATCATCATCAACAAACAATGATCACATCTGAAGCACCACTGATCAGCTCAGAACACATCCCGTTCACTCCACACGGATCCAGACCGGAACTGACAGATCTCAAAACCTCATGAAACAAAAAAACAACAATGAAAGGGGAAGCTTCATATTTCTAAATCGAAGCGACTCAAATTTTTTCAGAGAATCGTTGACAGTGGCCACCTCTTCCACTGATGAATCTCTTTCCAAAGCCCTCATCAGAAAATGAGGCTACGTTGCCTCGCTGAAGGGAACTCCGGAAGACGTCCGCACAAAATCCACTTAACGCATGCAAGGGACTCCCATATCTCATATTAGAATCCTAAAATCACAGAACACAGTTGGCATAGGAGACCAAGATGGAAGAACACGGTTTAGAAATATTCTTAAGGAGGTGACACCAGAATGAAATCCTTAACATGGTATGGAGAAGATGCAGCGACAACGGACCACGTCGGGAGATGCCGGGACATGCCAGAAGAAGGAGTAGGGGAGGCCATGCCAGAGAATCCCTTTGGTTCAACGTCGAAGACAGCGATCGATCCTACACCTCTGGATTGATGCCGAGTGAAAACCCTAGATCCACGAGAGGAGGGAGTGCCGCCGCTCATAAGATTCCTATCATTCTAGTGAGGTGTATGTTTTGGCCACATGGATGGCCAACCATTAAACCAACCATGCACCACCCCCTGTCTAATGGGTTCCTGGGTTTCACAGTCTTCGAGGAGCCCACACAGTTTTTCAAATGATGTGGTAGATGTGTAAAATAGATATATCCAAATTTATGTAGTTTACATGATCCTACATCTTTGTTTTTTCTTCTATGGACCCTCCACTAATATGCCGAATGATTAAGGTGCATGGTTACAACTAAATGATCTCCAACTGTGCAACATACCAAAAGCATCCTCATTTATTCCTTTTTCCATATCCAGAACCCATAGAAAACCACTGAGCATCCTTGTTTTCTAAAGAAACATTCCATTATTCAATAGAAAATAGTTCAACGAAAACATAAATCATCATGATAAATTTGATGTCCAAGATCTTAAAATAAAATATATAAATTTATCATTTAATTGAAAATAAAATATATATAATGTTGATATACATTTGTTAAAATAAATCCAATTTGAATGAATTTTTTAATATTATTTCATTAAAATTTATAAATAATTAAATTTTAAATTATTTGTTTATAAATATAAATATTTAATATTATACTTATATTTTAATTTTGATAAATATAATTTATCAAGGTAAAATATAACACCTTTTTTAATAGGTTCTTCAAAAGGAATGTATGTTACAAAAAATAATTATATTAATTGATTGTCATTTTTTATCATGTAATGGTTATAATATTTCTGTAATTTCAATATATCAGGCTACAATTAATTTTTGTGTTGTATTTGTTTTGTGGAGTGTGTTACATAAGAAATTGATGATAATATTAATTTTAGGGGTCAAAATCAGTGATCGGTACACCACCAAAATAGATTTTTATAAATTTGGATTAATTAGACATGTTAGGCCTTATTTTATCAATCACTTGAAGTAAAAATAGTTGAAATAATTCTAATATAACTCATGCCTCTCATGTTCAACAAATATAGTCTCCATAGTGTTTTTGACTCCCTCAAAATATAGTTAGTGAGGGATATTCAAGGAACACCTAGCTGTATCTCCTTGAACCATCTCAACGTGATGATAAGAATCATTCATGAGGGTGGGTCTAAATTTTTTTAAAATCGGGTAGATTGTGACAAAAAAAAAGTCATCTATTCAATGGTGTGAGGTACTATTATGCATCATTTTAAATTAATTATTGCTTTTTACACTATAACATCCCCTTATTTTATTTATTGTGATGTGGAAAATCAAATCGGCATGCTAGTTGAACAATGTCTCACATTATGAGAATCAATATACATCTTTGGTAATAGGGTTGAAAACGAATTATGTGAATGACTTTTTTTATTTCAATTGAATCGATCAAATTATTATGGGATTTTGTGTTATTAGAAATGGTCATCACTGACATAATCACAGTGATAAATAGTTTAGTAGCAATCAAAGATTATATTATTAACCATGCTAAGATAGGGGAATTCAAAACTCTGGAAGGAATCTCTCATTTACATATTTGGGAAAGTGGCATGAGTCTAGGTAGACCAAGGAAATTAGATAAATAATTTTTTAGTAGATCCTACTAATTATGAATGATAACCATCAAGAATATTGACACAATTTAGAATATATACATAATTATCATAGTATAATGATACCCAAATGTCTTTCAATATAATTTTAAAATACTATGATCTGAAAGGGAAGTTGAATTTTTTATTCACTTACAACAAGGAATAAATCATATTTTAATTCCATCATATATGATGGTTCAAAAAAAAATTAGAAATGAAGGTCAAATAGGATGAATTGGGATGCGAGATATTTATTAGAAAAAGTACATCAACATGGGCCACTCAAATTTTAATTTTTAAGAACATATATTGTATTTTTATACCTTTTTCAATTTATATAATCTAAATATCATTATGAAGATGAATTTTTATCATATTAAATGAACTATTAATGTATTTTATTATTTGAATGGTTGCAAGTAGTAGTTAAAAATTCTAGTCTATAAAGAGAATATGTGTAACACAACATTTAGAAGCCATTACTACAATTATGAATAAATTTTGGTTACCTTTGGTCATTCAAATACACCAACATTATTTATGGAATTACTGAATTAGATCATTCATAGATACCACTATACATTCATTGTAGTATTTATAAATTAAATATTAGCTTCCAATCACTCTATAGATTCCCATGAATGGATATTAGAGATTTTATGAAATTAATTATGACACCAATATCTTCATATGAAATTCTATAACTGTGACTTCTATAAAAAGAAAGTTCATTTCCTTGGATAATTAATTTAAAAAAACATATATCCGGAAACCATAATAAAATTGAATTCATTATTTCATGGAAAAAACTATGAATTCCTTTTTGATTGGAATAATTCTAGGATTTCATGCTTATATAAAATATTCTATTATGAATTATTATGTATCCCTTCTCAAATTATGGTCTTGAATGTTAAATGTATCCAATTATTTAAGATCATTAACTTTCAGAAACATTTCAAGGAGAAAGATGCTCATCTTATATCAACACCCAATAATGTCTTTCCTAAAATAACTATTGAAATGGTTTTTTAGGAATCATGATATATCTTGGGATTCATTCTCATGTATTGGTATAATTTCATATATTATATTTCATGATGATTTATTCCACATGAAAAGAACTATCTAACAAATGACATGTAATTAGCTGCGACAATCGATTCTTTCACAACATGGCCCCACAATCTATTTAGTAAAAAATACACTATATTTACAGATAATAGTAGCTTAAAAAATAATTTCACTATTTTAATTACCCTATGTTAAAGAATTTGGATGGAGTACTATATAATGTCTGACATCTTATTATTTTGTATGCCTATAAAAGGGAATTTAGTGGATGATGATTTATTTTTTATGTCATATAAGAAATTGGTTGGAGAATATTAATAACAATGATGGATATTGGAGGTAATTGTTGACATATATATGTATTTTACTATGAATATGTACACTGTAGTTTTATATTCATTTAAACTTATTCTATAGTTAGATTAAAAAATAAAGGAGGATCAACAGTCATACACTTATTGTACAATTATTAGGTCAAATCGCAATGCTTCTAACACCATTGATGGATGGGAAACATATGAAAAAAATATTCTATAGTTTTGAGATCAGATTGTAGCTTCTATATTTTTCATGGAATATATACATTTTTTATTAACATTCAATGTGGGATACCCACCAGAGTATTAAGAAAATGTTTAAGGAAATTATGGATCATTATTTTTTCCATAGTATGAAATAGATGGTGGATGAATATGTTGTTAAATATATTACCTATAAATATATGAAGGAAAAAACATGAATGACCCATGGATATGGTACAATCATTTTATATAAACATTTTTAAATGGGATTAAATTTAAATGGAAAGGATCATTAATATACTGAGAACATTTTGAAAGCATGGAACTATTTATGTGATTGTTGACAATGTTGAAATGTTGGAACACATCATTCAAACCAAGACAACTATTATAGTATATGAATGGTTAAATTTCTATATGAAATTAATGTTGATACAAAATGGTCTACTAATTTCAATTGTCTTTGAAATATACCCAAACTTTACCACAACATTTTGGTGGTGCTCTGCAAGAACACAATTTTCTTTTTCTAAGAGATGAAAACAATGAATTATATGTTTAAAATAATCATTAAAATATCATTTTAATATCATATAAATCATAGTATAATGTTCTAATTTATATCATATATAATCATTAAACACATAATAATACACCATCATAAAATATGGTGATGAATAATTAATGTTATCAAAACATGGAGATGGTATGTCATAAAAAAGAATGAGCAATACATTCACATCTCATTTATTAGTAAAGTGGGTTAATAATGATGTTTTCATATTAATAATAAAACTTTAGTATATAATATATAATGAGGTTTTTATTTTATAATATATATCATATATTTAAATGAAGAAATGATGAGTATAAAAGAATTTAATTAGGTATGTGGATTATCTCTTCTTCGAAATTACACCATTCGATCTCCCCTAAAAATATCTAGGTTTGGTCTTTTGGGAAGAAAATAAATTCTAGAATATTTCTAGAGAATTTTATTCGGAAAAGTGGAAGATTTGATTTTTAAAATAAGAATCAATGAGGGGGGAAGAATTGAGGTTGGAGATACAGTTCATAATTAAGGTCTGAGTATATTTAGAATTTCTCATGATATTAAATTGTATTAAATTAATTCACTATAAATATACATAAATGTGGACATGTATTTGATGATTCTATAGTATAGGGTGGTAAAGCCATAAATTTATATAATGTATTATTGTTTTTTTATATTAAACCTTAAAATTTTGATAAACTCATAGTAAACATGTTTTTATTTTAATAATGGAAACAACTTCATTTGAATAATAATAATTTGTAATTTTAAATTATATGGTTAAAATTGGACCATAAATGGAAAATTAATGAAATTTTAGACATTAAATATCCAAATTGTGGTATTTAAGGATTGATATGATTTTTAAATAATTTAATAATATATTATTTCGATAAAATTTCATTATTGTCAATTTTGACACTATTCATTTAATTTAATAGTAAACATGTGAATATAAATGGGAACTCAAATATAATTCATTAAAACCTTCTTAATATGTCTTAGAAATCTGGATAATTCATTGGTTACATTAAATATTTCAAATTATACCACATTTAATATTTTATAAAATCCTATAATTTACTTATTTTTTAAAAGGATACATAATTTATCATTTTTGGATAAACACTTAAGTTGAATATATATAAACTAAAAATTAATAATAAATTTAAATCATGAAAATAATCATATTAATCTAAATATAACTGATTATTTTAATTAATATCTTAATTTTCTCCCTATATAAACACATAAGATATGTTGAACAAAAAAATAATGAAATATTGTATCATTCATTTCTTTAAATAAAAAATAAGTTGTGTTCATGTTTAAGTGTCCGTTAGAAAAATAAATATAGAGACTCACGTGTTATTGGTCAAATTAATTTTAGAAAATAATAATTTTGACATAATATTTTGCTTATAAATCATATGATTAATATAGATTAACCTTATTTACCTATTATTGAGGTGATAAATTTTACCATGATAACTATTCATATTGAAAAAATAGAGGATTATTTACACAATATTATCATCTATATTATAAATATATAATTCATCTTATCTAATTCAATTCCAATAAATTGAAAAAATTAATTTAAGTTCACAAAATGTGGGAAAATCGTTTTTTTTAAGTAATCAATTTTAAAGCATAAAACTCGATTTATTCTTCTCTTATGCATAGGAAAATAATTAAATGGTTAAAACATATGATCTAGACAATAATATAAAAATTTAATTGAAATTATTCCACAATAGTTATATATTAAATATGAAATTATATTACATGAATGATTTGTTTCAGAAAAATCATCACTTTTATTTCAAAAAAAGTTTTAGTATTAAATATAATCATTTGATTACTGATAAATTAGTTTCAAAAATTTATAGAGAATTTATTTCATTAATTTTGGAAATTCTTTTTCATACTATCTAATCTAACAACTAGGTGATAATTTTTACTTAAAATAATAATATTCTAATATTATATCATGGTTTATTAAAACACTATTTTTGTGTGTAACACATACTATTAATTAGAATAAACAATTTGATGTGAAGTATTTCATAAAAATATCACTTCCACATAATCATATACATATGATTATCCCTATTGTTTACAATAATGTTCTCCAATCATAATTTTTGAATATGCACAATACAAATCCTATGATACCATCTTTATATACCTATTCTTTTCATACGTAAATATTATATCTTTTTTATGAATATTCATTACATATTACAAATACACTTCAGATAACTATAATTATTATGATTATTTATAGATTATATACACACTTTTATTATGTCATGAATTATCTTAATCGTATATCACAATGATATTCCAACATGTTAGTATTCATAAACATACACTATATAAACTGTTCTTCCTGTCCTGGGAAAAGGAAATATAAGAAAGGGTGGGATGAGAATCATAGTAGGGGTAAACATGGGAGATATTATGAAATTATCATCTAAACGATAATATAATAATAATGGTATTTGTTCATGAACATAACTTAAAATGTTCATACCCAATCCATCATGGTTTATAAATAATAATAATGATGTAACCATTTATAACATCTAATAACATGAATAATAAGAGTGTTAAATCGTCATAAATCAATAATTAAGTGAATGTTCAAAAAAATATTTGTCACCATCATAAGTACAAAATAAACTTCACACGTCATGGCTTACTACAAATACTGTTAGATCATAGTGGATCCTCAATAGTTGGTTCCAATATCGTAATAGAATATGAATCATAGCATATTTCAGATAATAGATCAAGAACCCCATTTTTTTCCATAGTGGATCAATGAAATTGACTTTTTTACATATTATTTGAAGCACATCAACCAATTTTCCCTAGTATTATCGAAATATTTATAAATATATATAATTCTTAAATGGTTTATATAATTTTTTGTCCACTCATCAGATAATGAAAAAATAAAACTGTGTGTTAAATTTTTTAAATCAATCGTCATAACATTATATCATAACCCATGAAATGAAAACTAGTTTCATAAAAAAATCCTTAATTAATCAAAAAATAACTAATGAAAAATTAATTTTTATCATAAACATATCATCATTATATTAAAAAACATTGAATATAAAGAATAAAGATTGAACTATTAGAACATATCCCACATAAATCAAAAATTGTATTAATAGTTTTTATCAAAGAAGAAATATATTTTGAAATATCATTGGAATATTTCTTGATAAAATTACACTATTCATTTTGAAATCACTAATTTAAATTCCAAATATTATAAAATATTATAGAAAAAAATTCATTTAAAATATATATATAATATTTTAATATAATCTTCAAAACATTGAGCTATTATAATAGACTGAAATTATACTCAGGTTGTATAAGTTAAAATAATACATTACTTTCACACTACTACAAAACAAGTCAAATGGAATCTCATTCACAATGTTGCAAGAAGATTTCATTGAATCATTTTTAAAGAATTTCAAAAATGTGTAAAATTGAATATAAGTAATTATAGGATTATATTAAAAGATAAATTATTTTTTTTAAACAAAATAAACATGGAGGGAAATAATTTCAACATAATAGTAAAAAATATTATGTTTCCTTAAAATCACACATTATATATCTTGAGTTAATAATGTGAGAAAATTTAAAGGAAAACATTTCTCCTAAAAAACTAATAGTGAAGAAAATGAAATTGTTTTATCAAATAAAGATCATAAAACTTCTTAAATGAAAATTCTGGGATTACAATCCTTATTAAAATAGTATAATATCATATATCCCTCACCTCTTCTGTCTTTATTATTCATAAATGCTCAAAAATATTTTATAATTGATGTACCTCATTTTTTATATGCATTTGCATACATTTAATTGTGTTTTTAAAACGTCTTTTCACCAAAAAAAACAAGTTCTTTTGTTGATAAAATGATGTAATTATTGTATCATAATGAATTTTAGGTATTTCCTTTGAAGAGACACAAATCGGGGGAATTTTATCCACACTACCAAAACTATATAGTGTGTACTTCAGGACACATGCTGTATACTACTTCCCTGACATGGATTGACAAGGCCAAGTACATTCCCAAGTAGCCAGAAACAATTACACGTCATGTGAATCATGATACATGTGGTGTGTACCATCTTGAAGTGGTTGGTGACTGATGAGACATATTACCCAGCATGTGGAGCAGTGCTACATGTTGGGTACTTATACCTTCTAGGTGATGCCTTGTTCAAAGTCAAATATGGCATGTTACCTCACCTACTAGTGAAGAAAAGATTTCAAAAACGTTTTTACCATTATTACATGTTGTGTACTTCTTGGTTCACACTGTGTACTAATTAAACCTATAAAATAGGTG
Organism: Viscum album; assembly: GCA_963277665.1. NCBI lineage: Eukaryota > Viridiplantae > Streptophyta > Magnoliopsida > Santalales > Viscaceae > Viscum > Viscum album. Next base: position 1,853,783,909 of record OY728130.1, read on the forward strand.
GAAGGCCATCCATGTTCAGGAGTATTTCATTCATTCATTTTTCATTTAATTCTAAGGTAGAGATCTCTGAAAATGGCCAAGAAGAGAAGAAGAGAGAGAAAGAAGAGTAGAGAAGATAGGAGAGGAGGTGCCTTTGTGCTACCTTCCTAGAGACCATCGCTCCAATTATTTCAAGAGGATGTATCCAGGAACTATAGGTTCTTTAATTACTAGCTACTATATGAGTTTCTAAATCCCTATGTGTTGGGGATATGGACTATTGTGAGTTGTAATTTTTCATTTCCAATATTTTAAATGTGTTGTTTATTCATTATTCTCATAATTACATATTAATTATTTCTACATATCACTATAAATATTGTATCAGACCAAGAAGATGATTTCTAGGGATCCTTTAATGATTTACTATCTAAATCATCCATGACCATTGGGTGTTTTAATTGTCCCAAAAGGGAAGGCAATTAATAAAATTGAGGGCAATCAATTTCCAGACCAATCAAATTGTTTTTTATAGATTTTAACAAAACACACCAGACCAAGGGGGTTCTGTTATAATCTTTATCAAGATATGTGAATTACAATGAACAATACAACCTCATTAGCAAATTTATTAAATAACATCCTTTAAAATCTACAGCCCCTATGCATTTCTCTCTTAATTTCTTTCAAAATAAACTTCCAGTATTTTCTTTATCTTTCAAGTAATTTTTTAAGAAATTAAAATATTATCTTATATTATCAAAAAAACAAAATTGATTTTAAATTGCAAAAAACATCACTAAATCGATTAAAATTTTGAAATGAAAAACCTAGATAACTCCCATTTTGCTGTGCATATATCCCTTAGTGGAATTATACTGGCTCGGGTAATACAATTTAGATAGTTGAAAAACAACACTTCGATAGAAACAATAACTAAATTTTGGTGTCATTTCTAGGGAAAGAGTTGTTAAATTTTTTTTATTTAAATCAAGTATTTATCATGTTTAGTGAAAATAAAAATAAAAAATCTGAAAATTATATTTTTAAACTCATTTATATTGTTATTATTTTTTGTCTTCCTCTTTTAATCTTTGTGTGTTTAGTGTTAAGCAGGTTCAAAGGTGTATGAGTGGGTACATCACTCGTTCCAATAGTGCTGAGTCATCAGAGCTTCTTCCAATTGACCTAGAGATCGAACGAACACTGTTGAAGAAAAATTGTGCTTTGATGGATGAGCACAGCCAAAGAAATCCCATGGCACAAAACAAAGTGGGAAATGTAGCTGCTGATCAAGGAGCTGGAAAACTGTTTCGTCCAAATGACAACCGGCACCAGCAATCTCCACATGTTCCTGGGTATCTCTGGTATCACTTGCAACAGTTCCAACCAGATTAAATTTCATAATATATCCTGTTCATGGGCCATAATTTTCTCCTGCACAAGAATTTATGCCCCCACCTGCTCAAGAGAAACTTCCCCCTCATCATATCCTTATATAGTATAGTCTTCCATCCATCCAAGGGGAAGATATGGGAATATTCCAAACTTCATTGCAGGCTCAACACTTTGAAATCAAACCGGCCATTATGCAGCTGATCTAGAACATTATAAAATTTGATGGTCTACCCAGTGAAGATTTGAATGATCATATCTCAAACTTCCTAGATATATGTGACATAATCTATTACCACGGAGTGTCAGAAGATGCAATCTTTCTTCCCATATTCCCCTTCTATTTATAGGATAAGTTGAAATACTGGATTAAAGGACTGCCTCAATGGTCCATCCTCCCCTGGGAGGCATTAGCCCAATCCATCTTGTCCAAATACTTTCCACCATCGAAGAAGGTGACTCTGCAGAATAATATCCACAACATCCAACAACAAAACTCAGAATCCTTATACGAGTCCTAGGAGATCATCGTGTAGATGTTACAAAAATGTCCTCACCAAGGGATTTTTCTCCAGATACAAGTACAAACCATCTCTGGCGGCCTGACCATGAATACAAAATCTATGGTGTATTCCACTACTGGAGAAACGGTAGTGCAGAAATATGTAGAGGAACTCTTTGACCTCTTAGAGGACATGTCAGCCAACAGCTTCTATTGGCACTCGAAGCAGGGGACTCAAAAGGGAGGTATTTACGACATTTATTCCACCACAATTCTCACTTACCAATTGGATGTGGTGTCCAAGAATACAGATTCATTGAACCCAAATAACACATCTCATGTTCATGTAGCAAACCATCTTGCATACAACGAATGTGGTGACAATGACTTTAGTAGTGAATGCCTGGGGTCAACTGTCGGTCTATCAATAAGTGATGTGAGAAATGTTTCTCAGAATCGAGGGCCCAATATGAACCCTCAGTACTAGAACCCGGCATTAAGAGAACAAATGAACATGGGGTACCAGCAGCAACAGCAAAATCCTCCACCCCATAGACCACAAGGATATGGTCAACCTTAGTACTTGAACCCATATCAAAGGTAGCAACAATAGGGAACCTACCATCATCAAGGATACCAAAACCCTCGCTGAAACAACCAATTCATAAACCTCCTCTACTAGTTGCACAACATAATCAGCAAGAACCCCCATCAAAACCTGAAGAAACGCTGACAAAATTCATAAAAACTGATGAAATGAGATTTCAAAACAAGGAATCTTAGATTAGATGCCTAGAAAATAAAATTGGGAATCATTCCAATCATCTCTCCATGAGTAAAACTAGTACACTACTGAGTAATACTAGGAAGAATCCAGGATAATAGGCCCATGTAGTAAGTTTATGAAGTGGGAAAGGGCTACCTCAGACACCAACTACAAAGCAAGGTGAGGCTACCAATCTAGATCATCCTCTTCAACTGAAGAAACCACAACAAGGGAACCCTCCTCATCAAAAGAACCATAAAAGAGAAGGAGGCCTCCAAGGGAACAGTAATATAAGTTGTAAAGTATTTTTACCACACCTTACCATTTCTAGAGAGGACGATGCAATGAAAGTTGGACCACTAGTTTGGTAAATTCATGGAGGTATTCCAAAAGCTACACATCAATATCCCCTTCACATAATCATTAACACAGATGAAGTTATACACCAAATTCAGGAAGGATATTCTCTCCATAAAAAGAAATATAGAAGATTTGGGAACAATTTTATTGAATAAAGAATGTTCGGCAGTGGTATAACACTCAATTCCTCCAAAACTCCATGATCTAGGTAGTTTAATTATCCCGTGTACCATGGGATACTATGAGTTTGGATAGGATATCTGTGACTTAGGAACCAGCGTCAACTTGATTCCCTTTAGAGACTTCACAAAGGTGGGGTTCAATTTTATCAATCCCAATTGAGTGGCCCATAAGCTACCAGGTCTCTCCATAAATTATCCAATGGGGCTGCTCGAGGATGTGTTGGGGAAGGTAGGAAGGTTTATTCCCCTACCGACTTCATCATTGAAGACATGAAGGAAGATAAGGATGCACCTTTGATTCTAGGTAGGCCCTTGATGACCACTGTTAAGGAATTGATTGATGTCCACCAAGGAGAATTGATCTTCAGATTCTGTGATGAAAGAGTCTCCTACAACGTCCTACAAGCTATCCAGTATGCATCACTATTGGAACAAGAGAACTATTATGTAGTAAGGGAATTGGAAGAACACTTAATCTACAAGGAATATGGTCTGATATGTTTTTTCTTATTGATGACCCACTTCTCATAGATATCCTAAATGCACGAACAGAGTTTCAATTTCTTGAAGGCTGGGGAGGCCATTACTTTCAACGCACAGTTGTTCCAGACATTTTGGAGCGAGCAGTGGTGAATCCAATTGTGCCCTTGATCCTGAAGGCACCTCAACTTTAAGTCAAACCTCTTCCTTTATCTCTAAAATATAGATATTTTGGGGATCAAAAAAATCCTTCTAGTTATACTTAATGCATATTTGTCTCAAGAGAAAGAAGGATCACTTCTGTAGTTTCTGAAGCAAAGAAATAAATCCATTTGGTGGACAGTCATAGATCTGACGGGAATCAGTCCCACCATTTTTACTCATAAGATGCTACTGGAAGAAGGGAAAAATCCCTCTTGGAAACCATAGTGACAACTAAATCCTCCCATTAAATAAGTCATAAAGAAGCAGGTAATAAAATTATTGAATGCAAGAATCATATACCCCATTTTAGACAGCCCAAGGGTGAGTCTTCTGCAAGTGGGACCCAAAAAGGGGGGTATCACTATTGTCTCCAATGATAAAAAAGAACTCATCACTACATGGGAAGTCATGGGTTGGAGAAATATTTAGACTACCAGAATCTGAATGATACATCATGGAAAGATCACTACTCACTGCCCTTTATGGATAAGATGTTGGAATGACTGATAGGGCACGAGTTTTACTCCTTCCTCGACGGTTATTCTAAATATAAACAAATATTCATTTCCCTTGAAGATCAAGAAAATATCACCTTCACATTCCCCTATGGTACATTTTCTTATTGAATGATGTCTTTCTAGATGTGCAATTCTCCTTCCACCTTCCAAATATTTATGGTGTCAATGTTCCACGACATGGAAGTACAAATCCTAGGGGTCTTTATGGATGTTTTTTCCATCTACGGAAAATGCATCACCACTTGTATAATGAATCTAGAGCTTGTTTTGAAAAGGTGCATGAACACTAACTTGGTTTTAAATTGGAAAAAATTCCTTATTAGGGTGCAGAGTGGTATTGTCTTGGGCCATCAGATTTATAGTAATGGGATAGAAGTTGATCCCGCAATGAGAGAAGTCATTTGAAATCTACCCATCCCAACATATGATGTATAGAGCTACTTTTGGGAAGACCCTATACTATTTCAATCAGGTGGATATTGGGTTATTCACATGTGAATCTAGAAGAATGATATTCACGGAGTTCTAGTGTTCTATCACTCTTCACCAGTTGGTGGACATCATGGCCTAGACCATACGATAGCGAAGATCCTACCATCTGGATTTTTCTAGCCAACCATGCATAGATATGATCATTACTTTGTTACAAGGTTCCAGAGGACATGTAATATGGGACGATGAGCCGAGATGCCTCAACATCCCATACTAGAGGTTAAAATGTTCAATGTATGAGTAATATACTCCATGGGGCCATTTCACCCATAATATGGGAATCTTACATACTTGTCAGTGTGGATTATGTCTCTAAATGGGTGGAAGACACTACTACATCACATGACATGGCCAAGGTAGTTGTGGAATTTTTGAATCAAAACATCTTTATCAGATTTGGCATTACTCCTATGTTGATCAAAGACAAGGGAAGGCATTTTTATGACCCCTTAAAAAATAATTTGTTACTCATGTATGGGGTGAAACATTACATGGGAACACATCATCATAGCAAATCTTGTGGACATGTGGAACTATCCAAAAGTGATCCAAAATAGATTCTGGAGAAAATAGTGGGGGTTTCATTGAAGGACTAGTCTAAAAAACATGATGATGCCTTATGGGAATACCATTCCACCTTCAAAAAACCTTTGGATATTTCTGTGTTCCACCTTGTCTACATGATGCCATGCCACCTACCAATGGAGATGGAGCATAAATCTTATTGGGTTGTCATGTCCCTAAATTTTTATTAGAAGACTGCAGAAGAGATGTGAATGTTCCAACTAACAGAGCATGATCAGATCCAACCGGAGGAGTATGAGAACACTCAAAATTACAAAGAAAAGACATGAGAAATCCATGACCAAATGATTTCCCACAAAACAATCCAAACCGGTGATTAGTTATTGCTTTTAAACCCTCATATGAGATTGTTTCCACGAAATCAAAAGTGTTGATGGTTGGGAACATTCCATGTGCTCAATGTTTTCCACCACGGTGAGGTGGAAATTTATGGTTAAGACAGACAACCTTTCAAGTTGAATGGACAACGCCTAATGCTTTACCATCATAGGGATGATACAGTGAGTACCATCTCCACTATTCATTTTAGGTAACAGAAGGTAGGTAGGTCGAGCCGATGACCTAAAACAAAGGCACTTCCTGGGGGGAAACCCAGAAGTTACACGTCGTGTACCACCTATACACATGAATTTTACAAATATTTTTTGTTTATATTCCTAATATTGTAAATATATATATATTATAACATAATAAATAGTGATGATGCTAGTGCTGATGGTTAAGACAGTAGATTTTATCTGAGTCGTCGCCAGTTCGAATCCCTCCATCCCTACATTTGGCATGGGGTTCATCGTTTTTATACTCGTGTCTTCTTACACAGTGTGTGTGGTGTTTTTCATAAAATATAATTTTGTTTAAATACATGAAAACCCATGATGGGGACGAACCGGTTGGCCATGGTCATTACCCGGTTCCAAAAGACCCGAGTTCGAATCCTCCCATCCCATTTCAACCATTTTTCCTTTTAGTAAAACCACATGGTGTGTATTGGGATATACCTCATGTGAGACATATTTTCAGTCATAAGTGAAAATATTTTCAAAATAAATCAATACATGTGGGTGAATATGGTAGGTTGGTAGTGTCTGAGGCCTAGATTCAAAAGACCTAGGTTTGAACTCGGCTAATCTCCATGGTTCATTCCTTTTATTCAAATTAAAACCACACACCATGCATTTTCTTTCTCTCGTGTAGTATTTTCCTTGTACATTAAATATATATATTTCATAAACATGAGTAGTAGAACAACCCTTTCTATAGTTGTAGTGTGATTGTGTTTGGATCAGCTGATCACCGGTTCAAACCTTGCCCAAGCACCAGACCAAATGTAGTACATCTCTTTTAAAATTTTAGAGCACACGACTTGTATTTCCTGATACATTATGTGTTTAGCTTTATTTTTTTGTAATATATATATATATATATTATTAATATTAATTATTTCATTGTTTACTATAATAAATATATAATTTTTTATTTTAAAAAAAGTAGTACATGGTGTGTGGTTCTTGATACACACCATGTACTATGTCTGTAATGGTTGGGCCCCACCTGGCCTGAGCCCATGTTGCACGACCCCCCCCTCCCCATTTTCTTCCTCTGAATTCCTCCACCCTTGATCTAAATACACAAATTTCTTTCATTTTAACTTTTGATTTCAACTACATTCTGATCATTAGTCTAGATACACCCTTATGCACCCTTTATTTCATGCTTTCACTTTGGTTTAGAGTGATTTGTGGATCAGTTTATGGTTCAGTTTCTCACGTAGTACACAAAATGGTTGAAGAAAACACTCCATGTACTTATTTTACTTGGACACACATTGCACGTTATCTCTATTGGGAAGATACAGGGTGTGTACGTTCGGTACACGTAGTGTATCGTAACTCCCCTGGCCTTTTGGCCCAAACCGTGTCTATTCGAGACATGATCCCCATCCCATGTATTGATAGATGATGTGTCTATTCAGGACACGTTGGGTCCTCTAAACCTTGGGAGGACCCCGTTTGGATGGTCAACATGCCTCGCAAGCCATGTCAAAACACACAACATGTACCACTTTTCGCATGGTGTGTATATGGTCGGGTCTCCTTCCCATGTTACCCTGTGTCTGGATCTTTACATGAACCCCACTGCATTTTGTCTTACATGGAATGTACACTTTGTTACAAGTCATGTACTTGGTTTTTTCCTTACACATGCCCTCATGGCGAGTCTATCCAGGAACACGGGGTCTTACACAGCTCTTAATACACGCTGTGTACTAGATTTACGTGCCATGTTCATATATGTTATCTATTTTCTCACATTTCCTTCTTTTTCTTCTTCTTCATTTCATTTCTTTTGTTTTGTTTTCTTTTTCAGGTATGGATGATAGAGATTCTATGAGTGAAAAGTAGCATGCTTCCACTACTAAGGGTGAGAGACCTCCTCACTGATGGATTCGTCTTTGACAGGCCGAGCAGCCAGATTTCGATTTCCCAGTTTTCCACCCAACAACATTGGTTGCTTTGCCTCGTCTTCTACTTCTGTCTCCATTTGTGACCTCTACAACTCTGACAGTTCTTGGGGACCCTTCTACTACTAATCCAATAGTGGCAGCCTCTGCCCCATCCACTATGGTCGGGATCTCCTCTACCACTACTCCATCTTCCAGCTCCACCCCCTCCGAGTTACCCTACACACCTGCAGTTATAGCATCCCGCCTTTTTATAACATAACTTTTCATTACATTTTACAAAACTAATGATCTTTAAGGTTTAGTGTCTTGGAAACCAGGAACTTAAAACATGATGACATAAAACATTCTTCTTAAAAACATGAAATGCTTCTTCTTTGTTCATATTAAGTTCATTAAAGCATCTCATAACCTGGGAGCATAAATCAAAGGAAAGGGTGAGCAGAAGGCCCAGTAAGGGAAACAAGAGAAACATTTTACATGTGAACTTGATATACATCAATAAAGACATGATAAATAACTTTGAGGCATGAGAAAGAGATCATGAGGAATATCATAATAAAAACAACGTGTTTCATAACTTGAAGATGTGGATAAAACATTTAACATAGACAATCATGAACATATCACCGAGGTCCATCCCAAAGGTTTCATTTAGAAAAAAAATTACCAAGGTTATTTACCAAGGTATCGTTAAAATTGGAATCCCTAGAGATTGCATCATTACCCAATGCAATGGAGCGCTATCAGGGTGAACCCTTAAATTTGTCTTTATTATCATGTGATCCACATATATCATCATCAGACATTTCATAAATAACCCATATAGCATAAAAGAAATGGGTTTCATTTCATAGTCATAACGTTTTAAAAACCGCTATTAAGACATGATCTTTATGTCATTTTAAACACACGAAAAAGGAAAGAAGGTTTCATGAATGTAAATCCCAAAATTAAAATAAAACATTTTGATATATATGTGAATACCCCTATAGAAGAAATATCCTTGTGTATTCACTTAATAAAATAATAGAATTTGAGAAAAAGAGAGAGACATTTTGAGACAAAAATTTTGCAGCACAACGGCTATGTTACAGGGTTTTAGAAAACATTGAAAAGAGAGGGTACATGGGTTAACCACTCATAAATGATCCAAAAAATAGTATAGGGAAAGAATATAAAGTATATAAGAACATGTTAATGAAATTTGATAGACATACCATAAGAAATGAAAAACATGAAAGGAAGACAAAAATAAGATTTCTCTAATAAAAATTCAGCAGCCTAACGGCATCACTTAAAACTTCAAAAAAAATTAATTAATGAGATAAAATAGGGTCTCTCATCATATGAACATAAAAGAACAGTATGATTCATATATATATCATACCCCAACATAATAAAAAGGAACTTGAATGACTTGACATGAAAATAAAACATGAAAATTAGAAGAGAGAAAGAATCCCTTAAAAAAATTGGCAGCCTAATGGTGCCACATAAAATTTCATAAAACGAAATGATGTGAGTAATAGGGGATCTATAATCATATGAAAATGAAAAGGAAAGTAATATGAATATAAAAGAACACCCCCAACATAAAAAAATGGGGATTAAAAGAAATGACATAAATGAGAGTACTTGAAAAGAAAGAGAGAGGTAGGATCCCTTACCTTGAAGAGTAACTTCGAAATCTTGAATTTTGGGAACTTAGGGGACTTGATGGAACCTAGGGAGGACACTTTGGGAGGTAAGGAGACCATAAAATCATTTAGAATGATTTTGGAATAGAAAGGATGAGAGAATGGCTTGGTATTTATAGGGGAAGTGAGGGGACAATGCATTAATAGCCAAGGGACACCTCATTGGTGGTATTGGAAAAACCAGGGGCCCACCCATGGTATTTTCCCATGGTATTGGCCACTTGGGACACCTCATACCTTATATTACTATTCATAAGTCGACCAAAATTATTACCTAATAATTACATCCTTAATGATGTCATTAAACACCCAAAACTCTAAACTGAAAATTCACTATTCACAGAAAATTCAACTTTTTCAGAAAAATCCCAAAATTTCACCTTAACCAAATATCGATGATTAGATTTCAAAAATGAGCTCCATTTTATGAAAATAATTTTCTAAATATTTTTAATTTAATATTTATATAAAAACCCTATTCACTGAAAATTCATTTTTTCAGAAAAATCACCATAACCTAATATCAATGCTCTGAATTCAAAAATGAACTCCATTTTACAAAAATGATTTTCTGAATATTTATAATTTAATTTTTAATTAAAAACACTATTCACTCGAACAAAATAATACTTGACTAATAATTTCTGAAACAGTTATTTACCAATTTTATTGAATTAAATTACTTAATCAAGGTGCCTAAATTATATTAATACTTTATTTAAGTGAGATTAATAATCCGTTTGGTTACATTACTAATCGTAAGGGTAAAATAACAATTCATAAATTACTGTTAATTAAAAATTAAGTTGATCTTATTATACTCTAAATTTCTTACTGAACATAACTGTAGAGGACCATTTTTTGAAAATCATTACACATTATTAATTATTTATGGTTTACATAAATATTTTTAAAAATATCCTTCTAAAATTCATCAATAATATGCATACTATATTTATCTGGACATTTGAAAATTCATAAACTTCACCATAAGAAGAAATCAGAGTTTTTATTTAAATGAAAGGATTACACAAGGCAGTTAGGATCTTGTTATGTAACTCCTTATAACACCAGCATATGACCTAAGAGTAAGGTGTGCTAGGGTGATAGAATCTTAGGGCTGCTCGGCCAACATTGCCCGAGTAGTGATTTATATCAGCTTGAACTTCTCGCGAAGGCGATTTCATTCCAGCTTCACATGATGATGTTCAGCTTGGGTTTGGTCCAGAGCAAATCCCAAAGGTGCTACCTCCTTCCCAAGTTCTGTCATATGGGCTTCGATCGGCCCAAGACTACTGGATGAGGCCGTCAAATCTTCTTTCTATATTAATAGATCAAGATCACTTGTATTTATAGACAATAATTGTAACATTTAGATTCCAACGGTATTATTGACCTATGGTCATATAAAAGTCGAAACCCAATGGTCTCATTTTAGTTATACTCATTGTATTAAAAGAAATACTTTTGTTGAGTATAAAATAAAATAACACAAAAAGATAGGAAACAAAATTTATTCAAAATCTCAGGTCGATACATTCTTTCCCCGTTAAGAAATTGCGTCCTCGCAATTTAAAAAAAAAATGGGCTTGGAAATTTCATTGAAAGTCCCACATCAAAAAAAGAGTCAATAAAACTATTACTTTAACAGAAAGGAAGGGAAGTACAAAGGTCACCCGAGTTAACCCATACTAGGATTCTATGTAGGGAAACATGGATATGGAAGAGAAAACAAAGGGTCATGTTATGATGGAGAGTGATAGAAAACATGATTAGGAGAAATTTAACCACAAGAAAATCACAAACTTATGATGTGTGTAAATGGTCTTTGATTACCCAGTAGGAAACGTAAGCCAACAACGTTTTTGTTTTACATTCCTTTTCATAATTTTGAGGACTTCAATTATTACATAGAATAAAAACAAAAGGAAATACACTTACCATCATGTAGAGTTTCATCCTTTAATAAGTTTCTACCAAAACTAATCTTTTCTCTAATCGATGAGCATTCAAAAATACTTGGTCACATCAAAAGAACAATAATCATCTTCTATAGAATCACATAATCCACAAAAGGAGAACTATATATTTCCCTTGTATTTAGACATCAACTAAAACCAAAATGGTTAGTACGAGATCATATAATCCCCAAAATGGATAATCCTTTATAAAAAAACTACTATGAATCTCCAAAATTCAACAAATAGTACCCAAAGTTCATAAAGGACCATTCAATACACAATCGTCCATAAAATTAATCTATATAATCCAAACTAAGATTGAAACCCAAATCTCAGAAGGATTTAATCGCATAGTCTTCCATAATAAATATTAACATTTATCTTCAAATAACATCGACTACTCTTAAAGTCTCAAACTAAAGTGTAATTAACCTAATCACATATTCTCTATGCTAGATTAATCATTTTCCAGAAATAACACAAATCACCATATGTCCACAATAAATACATAGATTCTTAAAAAATCAACCATTCCTCCACAAATAAAATCCTGTAGTATTCTTATTTTCCTTAGGCATATAGTACTCCAAAAGAGAAAACATCGTCCAAAATAACATTTATCATTTAATCACCAAATCATTTTCCTATAAAAATAATATCAATTTGATAAAACACAAGTTTCCAAAATCAACGTATTCTTGATCCATAAAAATAGAAGGTGTATTAGTCAGTCCGAAGGGCATAACAACAAACTCATAATGCTTATATCTTGATTGGAAGGTAGTTTTTTGGAATATTATCATTATTCACCCTCAATTGATGATAACCATAATGAAGATCAATCTTAGAGAAGAATTGAGTCCCATAAATTTGGTCAAATAAGTCATCAATTCTTGGAAAAGAGTATTTGTTCTTCACTGTGATCCCATTCAGTTCTCTATAATCAATGCATAGCTGCATCGATCCATCCTTCTTCTTCACAAAGAGAACTGGTTCTCCCTAAAAAGACACACTTGGTTGGATAAACTCATTATCCAAAAGATCTTAGAGTTGTTTCTTTAATTCCACTAGCTCCATATTTTTCATCCTATAGGGGTTCTTTGATATCACATGAGATCCACGTACGAGTTCAATAGAGAACTCTACCTCTCTTTCTGGGGAAGGTCTGGGTAACTCCTCAGGATATTCGTCAATGTATTCCTAGACGATGGGGGAATTTTCTAAAAGAATAAATCCTTCGTGAGAAACTTATTTCATTTAAGAATATTTTAACTAAAAGGATTTTATGTCTTAAAACATCATCTTAGACAATTACTTTTTTCTATAATTCCTTCATAATGATTCATAAAAAGCTTGCAATTAACCAAACATATCCCCCGGGAGTGTCGTAACTAAGAGTTCAGCAAGGATCGTTGTCGTGTACCATTTCCCGTTCGAGTCTAGCTCAAAGCGGTGTTTTAGGGTTTTACCCCTATGTACATCTATGCCAGAGCCACCTCTACCTGCTCGTATCCAGATAGGGATGTATTTTCTTGATAAACCACTTACTCAATACTCACTAAAATCCCAGGAAGATTTCCTATATTTAAACTTTTCTATAGGGTTCTTCCTAATGTTTTAATATACTAATTTCCATAAATAAATAAACCATCATTTGATACCAAATATAGCATCCCGCCTTTTTATAACATAACTTTTCATTACATTTTACAAAACTGGGGATCTTTAAGGTTTAGTGTCTTGGAATCCAGGAACTTAAAACATGATGACATAAAACATTCTTCTTAAAAACTTGAAAGGATTCTTATTTTTTCATCCTAAGTTCATTACAGCATCCCATAACCTGGAAGCATACATCAAAGGAAAGGGTGAGCAGGAGGCCCAGTAAGGGAAACAAGAGAATCATTTTACATGTGAACTTGAGATACATCAATAAAGTCCTGATAAAAACATTAAGGCATGATAAAGACATCATGAGGCATATCATAATAAAAATAACATGTTTCATAACTTGAAGATGTGTCTACCACATTTAACATTGAAAATCATGAACATATCACCAACTTCCATCCCCAAGGTGTCATTTAAAAAAAACTACCAGGGTTATTCACCAAGGTATCGTTAAAATTGTAATCCCTAGAGATTACATCATTACCCAATGCATTGGAGCGCTATCAGGGCGCACCCTTAAAATTTTCTTTATTATCATGTGATCCATATATATAATCATCAATCATTTCATAAATAACCCATATAGCATAACAGAATTGGGTTTCATTTCATAATCATAAAGTATTAAAAACCTATTTTAAGACATGATCATTATGTCATTTTAAACTCACGGAAAAGGAAAGAGGGATTCATGTATGTAAATACCAGAATTAAAATAGAACGTTTTGATATATATGTGAATACCCCTATAGAAGAAAGATCTTTGAGTATTCACTAAATAAAATGAAAGAATTTGAGAAAAAAGATAGAGACATTTTGAGACGAAAATTCTGCAGCATAACGGCTATGTTATAGGGTTTTAGAAAACATTGAAAAGAGAAGGGACATGTGTTACCCACTCATAAATGATCAAAAAAAAGTATAGGGAAAGAATATGAAGGATATAAGAACCTGGTAAGGAAATTTTAAAGACATACCATATGAAATAAAAACATGAAAGGAAGACAAAAATAAGATTTCTCTAATAAAAATTCTCCAGCCTAACAGCGTCACATAAAACATCAAAAAAATGAATTGATGAGATAAAATAGGGTCTCTCGTCATATGAACATATAATAAAATTATTCTGGATATAGAGATCATACCCCAAAATAATAAAAAGGAAATTGAAATACTTGACATGAAAATAGAACTTGAAAATGAGATGGGAGAAAGAATCCCTTACAAAAAAATCGGCAGCCTAACGGCTCCACTTAAACATTCATAAAACAAAATGATGAGAGTTAGAGGGGGTATCTCATCATATGAAAATGAAAAGGACATTAATATGAATATAAAATAACACCCCCAATATAAGAACATGGGGATTAAAAGAAAAGATATAAACCAGAGTACTTGAAGAGAAAGGGAGAGGTATGATCCCTTACCTTGAAGAGTAACTTCGAAATCCTAATGTTTGGGACCTTGGGAGGCTTGAGGGAACCTTGGGAGGACTCCTTGGGAGGTAAAGAGACCGGAAATTCGTTGAGAAGGATTTTGGAATAGAAAGGATGAGATAATGTCTTGGTATTTATAGGGGAAGTGAGGGGATAAGGCATTAATGGCCATGGGACACCTTATTGGTGGTATTGGAAAAACCATGGGTATGCCCATGGTATTTTCCCATGGTATTGTCCACTTGGGACACCTAATACCTTATATTACTATTTATAAGTCGACCAATATTATTACATAATTATTACATCCTTAATGATGTCATTAAACATTTGAAACTCTAAACTGAAAATTCACTATTCACTGAAAATTCAACTTTGTTAGAAAAATCCCAAAATTTCACCTTAACCAAATATCGAGGCTATGATTTCAAAAATGAACTCCATTTTATGAAAAAAAAAATTCTAAATATTTTTAATTTAATTTTTATATAAAAACACTATTCACTGAAAATTCCTTTTTTCAGAAAAATCCCCAAAAATCACCATAACCTAATATCGATGATCTGAATTCAAAAATGAACTCCATTTTATAAAAATAATTTTCTAAATATTTTTAATTTAATTTTTAATTAAAAAACACTATTCGCCTGAAAAACTAATACTTGACTAATAATTTCTGAAATAGTTATTTACCTATTTTATTGAATCACATTACATAATCAAGGTGCCTAAATTATATTAATACTTTCTTTAAGTGCGATTACTAACCTATTTGTTCACATTACTAATCCTAAGTGTAAAACCACTATTCTTAAATTACTATTCATCAAAAATTAAGTTGATCTTATTAGACTCTAAATTTCTTACTGAACATAACTATAGAAGACCATTTTTTGAAAACCATTACACATTATTAATTATTTAATGTTTACATAAATATTTTTAAAAATATCCTTAAAAAAATTCATCAATAATTTTCATACTATATTTATCCAGACATTTGAAAATTCACAAACTTCAAAATAAGAAGAAATCACAATTTTTATTTAA
Source organism: Viscum album (assembly GCA_963277665.1). Lineage (NCBI taxonomy): Eukaryota > Viridiplantae > Streptophyta > Magnoliopsida > Santalales > Viscaceae > Viscum > Viscum album. Next base: position 1,853,799,651 of record OY728130.1, read on the forward strand.
ATGAAAAGATTACACAAGGATGGTACGATCTCGTTACATAACCCCTTATAACACCGGCATAGGACCTAAGAGTAAGGTGTGCTACGGTGATAGAATCTTGGAGCGGCTCGGCCAACATTGCCCGAGTAGTGATTTCTATTAGCTTGAACTTCTCACGAAGGCGATTTCGTTCCAGCTTCTCAAGATGAATTTCGGCTTGGGTCTGGTCCAGAGCAAAGCCCAAAGGTGATACCTTCTTCCCGAGTTCTGTCAGATGGGCTTCGATCGGCCCAAGACTACTTGATGGGGCCATCGAATCTTCTTTCTATATTAATTAATCAAGATCACTTGTATTTATAGACAATAATTGTAACCTTTAGTTTCCAATGGTCTTATTGACCAAAGGTCATATAAAAGTCGAAACCCAACGGTCTCATTTTAATTACTCATTTTATTAAATGAAATAGTTTTGTTGAGTATAAAATAAAATAACACCCAAAGTTAGGAAACAAAATTTATTCAAAATCTCGGGTCGTTACAGCAGTGGACCTACCCGAGCCGGTCATTCCACCCTCTACTGGTCAAACTTCTAAACCTACTTCGTTATCCACTGCTCCACCTCCTACCACAGTAGTGGGACCATCTACTCCAACCCCCTATGTTCCACCACCACCTACACTGGCTATTTCCCTCTCTTCACCACAACTATGCATGGTTTTTCCAGATAATCATCATGTGACCAAGCGTTTGCGGCGATTCAACCACTGCACTATCCTGTAGAGCGGTCTCTACCTCAACATCACAATCACTCAGCATCTGGGTATCTGTGAGGATGTTGAGAATCTCATGAATCATACGCATCCTAATGACACACTCCAGGTCTATACTCCAATATATCGTGATTTATTTTTGGAGGTTCTTTCCACGTTCTAGTTGGATGGACCGACCAACCATCATAAACCCACCGACATAGCTACTTTGGTCCAATTTAGGCTTTGTGGCCACCCTTTCTCCTTGACTGTGGATTATTTTGGCCGATGGTGTTTCTTATTCCTCCATCCTTCCACCCCCACATCACATCTCTACCTTGACCAGACCGAAGAACTCTGACCTTGTTGCTATGTGGCGATATCTTGTTGGACCTGCCCATAGGTACACACCAACATCACAGAAAAGCACACTCATTATTAACCCCCCCCCCCCCCCTCTTCACTTTCTTCACCGATGCTTCAGTACCATCCTATTTCTCTTCCATGATGATATGGGTATTTTATCAAGAAATACATGGATCTATTGACCAATATCATCCAATATTACTACCCTGACCTCCCACGCATAGTCACCTCTTATTTTCACTCCATGATCCACGGCCATCAGGGAAACCTGAGCAGTAGTTTATATGCCATCCATTTAGAATACCATTTTGGGGTTTTGAGCCCTCTCTCACTCATGAAATCTTGGTCTATCCTCCGCCTCTTGATTTCCTCATTCTTATCCACATTTGTATGGTTGAGCGTTGGGGAGACAATTACCGATATGTGCAGGATGCCCCTTCTCCTATAGGGGAGAGAGCCGACCCACCTTCTCCTGCTGGTTTTGCTGCTCCGGATCCACCCCATACACCTACAGATATAACCTCCCCACCCAACCCCATTATTCTAGCCTTCCTTATTTTTCCCCCATCCCCTCCTCTTTTGCGCCTTATATCGTCCCACATCCCCTTGCACCCTCGTTCGAACTCTCATTCACCCTCTGCCTAGCTGTGCTGGAGCGCCGCCCAGATTCTATGGATTAGACTCTTGGGAAGCTTGAACAGATGTTGGGGATTCTTCTTCTGCATAATGGTATTCTACTACCCCCATCACCTGCTTCTCCCTCCACTCCAGGCCCTTCTTCAGTAGCTCCACTGCCACTTATAATGCTGGCCACAGATTCCATTCTCCTCTCAACCACTGGTCATGTTGCTACCACTTCTACTGTGAGTCATGCCGTCACTACATATCCTTATCTTCCGAGTACTAATCCCACAACTCCAGCTACTATGACTTCTCTTATTAGTGAGACTTTCATGCCTCTAGTTACCATGACTAATTATCCTTCTCTACAGGCACCTTTTGTACCAGATGATTCCTTTTCTGAGGCGACCCCATGTCTAGTTTTTGGGAAAACTTTTCTCATTATATATATATCTCTTTTTTTATATTTTACCTGCGTTCTATTATGTATGATTGTAGTTTTATCTCTCCATGATCGTCATAAGTACCCTACTGTGCTTTGAGATGTACTTTTCCACCACTTCCTATCTTTTTCACCTAGACACGAGGGGAGTATTGCTTTACCAGATTTTGTTCATTTTTCTTTTTAGTTTTACTTCTTCCATTTCTCCCCCTCATCCTAGTCCACTGTTGTGTCCCCAAAACACTTTCTCTATCATTGTGTGACACTTGGGGGGGACCATATTCCATATTAAGTATATGGGAGAATCCTGCCCTAATATGATCTTTTTCCCATGAACTAATCAATGGTACATCATTAATAGTTGAAATATTTCAAATTGTGGTAAATGTTTCTGTTAATTATAATTATAAATACTAAACACAAAATAGAAAATTGTAAACATTACAATCTTATTTTAAATTTTTGAAGTAATATTAAAATTATTACTAATATAGTTTAATTTTATACCTAAATTATTAGCTATCTGTATTTATTACACTACTAATTTTTATTCATTCTATGACATGATTGACCCCTCTACTTTTTCCTCATTCACGAGAGGTATTCTAAACCTTTTTTACATATTCTTTCTTATACCCTCTTTGTTGAGAGATTCTTGGGATATGCATAACTACAATAATATTATAGTTTTTCTCTACAAAAAAAGAATATTTTTTAATCTCATTAAAATGATTAAGGCATTTGATTTTTTTTCATCCCCTTTTAACTTGAGACTTACCCTACATATGATCATCGTTCACCTATTATAAATCAAGAACTGCCTTGATAGGAAGCTACATTACAATCATATTTACCCTTTCTACCATAATTCCTTTTTAATTTTACATGATTATTCACTGGATATTTATAGAGGGATTTTTTTTTTCATGGTAGATTTTGGTGAGCAACCATGAACAAAACTGACTAAAATTTAATTTTTTATTATAGAAAACACTTTTAAGGAAAAAGTGAGAAACCATAGTTCAAGCACTAAATGAAATAACAGAACTATTAAAGGAAAACTTATGTCTATTATATTTGATCTCCCTTCATAATTGCCAAGAAATAGTATGAACCTGAGAATTTGGATCATCCCTCAAAAGATCTTCAAACTGATACGCGAGCTTGTCCCAAGACTGGATGTACTCCTCTTGACTGATCTTCCCAGCATTGAATCCCCTGATCAATATTAGATCTTTCTTGTCAATCTAATTACTTTTCTCCTCGTTGGTAGCCACCCTTATTGACCTTTCCATCATCTTGTCAGCATCTTCTTTAGTAGCCTTAATTATCAAAACTGATTCAACAATTTCTTCTTCTGAGGGAATAAGTAGCTCCACAGAACATTCGCTCACCACACCAAGACCACCCTGCTTTCGAGAATCAACCTTGTAGGGAGGAACACTTACCTTCATTTTCTTCACTAATTTGGTCTCCCTCGGTGGAGGCAAATATGAATAATCCTTCCTCACTCTCTGATTACCCCGTTGGTTCTTGTTGCGCCTCAGACATGAAGGCCAATCACCTTCTGTGTCACCTTCTATATTGCCTGATGAATATTCAGAGTCCTCATCACTGGACTTGGTCCCTAAGGCCCCCTGTTGATCCAATGATGGCCTAACCGGGTCGATTTCAACCTCTTGAACCAGATCATCATGCAACAACCCTTCAAATCTGTTGCTCAGCGCAATAAAGGCCACCTCCTCATGCTACAACACTTTGCAACCAGATGAGTCTCTCTCACTTGGTGACTTAGAGGCCTTAATTAGCTAAACCCTTGTCAAAGGTACTATCCCCTGAGCACACTGCCTCGACGTATGAAACAGCCCTGGGAGTCCTGGAGCCTCCTTCATCCACCATGTGTGGATCCACAAGAATGGGAACATTATCAGACCGCACCTCTGCCACAGTAGAACCCTCTAGCACCAAATCAGGCAGAGAGGGTTAGGGTATGCCCAAATCATTCCTTAAGAAGCAGAAGATGTTGGAAAACAAAGGATTCACTTCCTGTGATCCATGCTTGACATCCATTTCTAATTTAGACTTAGTGTCCACTCCCACCAGCTTCTGTCCAGACAAGGATTCCTCAACACGGGCCTCTTTGGACTTACCACTGTCCGCACCCATCTTCTTGGCGGGATTCAAAGAACCTTGTCTACATGCTGACATCGGATGACCAAGATGCTTACAGACATCACAAAAATCAGACCACGATCCATAAACAAAATGCTACTTATACCGAAACTCTTCACCTACGGTGATCTATACATTATCGAACAGAACTCTTAAAACATCCACTTCTATACAGACTCGTGGGTTAACAGGATGGCATATAGATTCAGTGCGACTATCTGAACACAAGAATCTACCCACTAAGTTCCCGAGCATCCTAATCATAGAGGGGTTTTGAAATGGTAGAGGAAGATTTGGGAAACTTTCCCAGATTGGCATCGAACAAGAATCATGCTTCATGTGGAAGTCATAGGTCTATCTAAAGAGGTAGAACCAGAATCTGTTAAAGCTATGGGGTGTGCTAGACCAGGCTCTAATTAAATCGTCCTCCAAAGAGAATTGTATCATAATATGCTTGTTGTCAAGAAAACCCATCGTTTCCTTCTCTTGTAAGTCCCAAGATCCAAAAACATACCTATCAAAAGCATCAACCGAGGGGCGTCACTATGCGAATCGAGCAACAAAAGTATGTTTTAGAAGCGTCGAGGTTTCATTGAACTCTGCAATAGAGATCGGGAGATTAGTGCTCCCCTCTAATTTTTTAGTATCAGGTATTGTAGTTTAAAATTTAAGCCTCCATTTTCAAGCCTCTAAAATTTTATTTCACATTATTACATACCAACTCTTTTCCTCAGAAACATTTGAACCTTGATGAAATCCGTCATTATATTAGGGATTTAAATTTCTAATGTAGGGAATGAGAACACATTCAAGCCTATAAATAGATTGAATATACTTATGATTTTTCACAAATCAGATAAAATTATCTAGAGTGGTGAGAGTATATTTTTCATGTATGGTAATTCATCAAGTGGCATGTATAATTGTGAAATATTGAACGATGTGCATAAAATAGAATAAATTTTTTTAATTAAACTATAAAGGAGGCATGATTAAGATATCTTTGAAATTAAAATATCATTTATTCCTTTATAAAATTCATTTCTATGCTTTTAGTATTTATAAGTACAATTAATATGAATGCTTCCCTTGTTGGAATATAGATACTGTAGATTAGATGTTGATAATTTTTCATGGGGACAAGAAAAAGGCTACGTATGGGGTGTTTGATGTGCCTGATTTTTATATACATTTTCAATACATTTTATTGAGTTTTTAAAACTTGTTTTCACTGGATACATGTTCTTTTGGAGATAAAATGATATAATTTTTTGATCATAATGCTTTTCAAGTATTTACATGCTAAAGACACAAATCGGGGGACGTTTATAAAAAAATTCAAAACTACATGGTGTGTACATTAGGACACACGCCATGTTCTACTACCCCAACACAGATTGAAAAGGCCAAGTACATGCCCATGTAGCCAGAAACCATCACATTCCATGTGCATCATGCTACACACCGTGTATACCTTCTAAAAACGGTTGGTGGTAGATGAACCATATTACACAGCAAGTGGGGTGGTTCTACACACCGTGTACTTATACCTACAAAGTGGTGTTGTGTTTGAAGTCAGAGATGGAGTGTTAGCTCACTTACCTGAGGAGAAAGATGTCTAAAACACTTTTACCAGTATTACACACCATGTACTTTTTGTTACACGCTAGGTGCCACTATAACATATAAATAGGTGGTAGGACTTCCAAGTTTGAGAGTCATTGATTCATTTAGTTTTCATTCAATTCTAATGGAGAGCACTCTAGAAACTGCCAAGAAGATAAGAAGAGAGATAAATAAGAGGAGAGAAGAGTAGAGAGAATGTGCCTCCATGCTACCTTCTAGACTGCCTTCGCTCCAATGCATTCAAGAGGATGTATCTAGGTACTACAAATTCTTTCATTACTAGCTAATCGATGAGTATCTAAATCCCTATGTGTTGGGACTATGGAGTATTGTGGGTTGTAATTTTTCATTTTTAATATTGTAACCATATTTTTTATACATCATTCTCATAATTACATATTAATTCTCTCTATATATCACTAGAAATATTTTTTCAGGCCAAGAATGGTATTTCTAGGGATCCTTTAAAGAATTAAGATCAAAATCATCCATGACAACTTGCGGGTTCAATCTTCTCAAAAAGGACTACAATTAATAAAATAGGGGGAAATCTCTTTCTAGACCAAAGAAATTGGTTTCTATTGATTTAATCCAAACTCACCATACAAGGGGTGTCTGTTATAATATTAACCCAGAGATGTGAATTATCATGAGGAACAAAACTTCATATAAAAATTGATTAAATAACAACCTTTAAATTCCACAACCCTGATGCATTTCTCTCCAAATATTCATCTAAATCAAATTCATGTATTTTCATTATAATTCATGTAATTTATTATGAAATTTAAATCCAAACATTTTTTATCAAAACACAAAAGAAAATTGATTCTAAATTGAAAAAAACATCACTAAACAATTACCAATTTGATAAAAAAACAAAATATATCCCCTTTACATGTGGATTGATTCCTTACTGGTACTATACTTGTGGGGGTAAATCAATTTTGATTGTTGAAAAACATCCCATCCATGGATATGATAACCAATAACAAATAAAGATTTTCTATATATGTAACCCAGATCTATACTCATAACTATATTAACTTTTTTGATTTAGTTACAATATCTTATCATCGATTTTTTAATTTCTTTAATTAAAATCACTATTTTATTTAATAACTTCTTCATTTTTCAAGCATGATTTGGTTTCGATCTCCTAGTTTTTACTATTGATTATCATTATATCATCAAAAAAATTATTCCTAGAAAAAATATCATATATAATAATTATATATATATATACACATTTGCATTCATACATAGAATTTAATTAATGAAAATTTAATTACATAGTTCATGGAGAAAGTTTCTTGAATGTACGCATGAATGATGTTTTGATTTTTTATATAGATATAATGAAAGAAATGAAAATAAGAATTAAAATTTCCTGAATCCTTATTATATCATTTATATTATATATATTCATTAAATATATCCTTATCACCATCCATGTCAAAATAAAATTAAGAAATATCACATCACATTGTGGATATGGTAGTCCATACATATTCTTGAGTAATGTTATCATTTCTAACAGTTTAAAAGATAAAATTTTTGATATGATGATATAGTTCATGAATAAAAATTTCTCCATAAATATAATAACTGAAATTTAAACCCATAATAATAACAATCTATTAATTATGGAGATAGAAAATGAATTTTATCTCTATGTGGAGGTGGAAGTGAACATATACGCACAAATGATATTGTTACTTCCCATTCGATAGAATATTGTGTGTATAATGGATGTTTCATGATTATAATAATATTTTACAATATTGAGGGTAAAAAATATTTTTTTTTATGATGAATATAAAATATTCAAAGGATTTATAAGAATAATAAAATTGAATGATATTGGTTAGGATGATTACTGTTCATTCGATTGACTACATTTTGATTTTTCTATAAGTACCCATTTAATGGAATTTTTTGAATAATAAAAACTATAATTACGGGATCAAATAGTTTTGAAGTAAATATTTTAGGGTTTGGTCAAAATAGAAGTCTCAATGTGGTTTAATTGAAGGAGGTAAGGTCTTACCTTTTATACATGAGGGGAATGGAATTCATAGAATTTCATAAATATCAAAACATAAAAAATCTATAAGGAAGAAACATACTTTCCTATGGAAAAATATTTGATGAAAAAGGTGATAAGGTCAAAAATAAAGCATATAATTATATATATATATAGGTTTTAGTGTCATTTTAAACCTTTTGTTTTTGTTTAACATCTTCCTATACAATATTTGACCATAATCCCAATAATAAATATTTCAATATTAACTGCTTACGAATGTTAACATAAATGTATATGTGAATTATAATTAGTCCTTGGTTGATATGATCAAACATTTCACTATCACATTGTGGAAGATAATATTATTTATATTTTTAATGAATTTAATAAAATAATATTTTCATCAAATGTTATTAATGTCATTTTTACACTATCCATTAAATTTTACATTAAAGACTACATTATATCAATGGATTTCAAATATAAAACTATTAAAAATATGACTCATTAATTTTTAAATCCTCGAAACATAAACTTATATCGAAATTATCTCCCTTTTAATATTTTTTGAACACGTTTATTTTACCATTCTATTTAATGAATAAATATATTATCTATGTATCCTATTAATTTTGTTGTATTATTCAATTAATAATAATTATAAATAAATTACTATGATAAAAAATTATTTTACCATTAATATAAATATTTATAACGAAATTTTCTCTATTAGTATCCCTATATAAAATTTAAATAGATATTAATGTTGAAATAGTGATATTTTTGACTTATTATCTTCTTAATTAAATATAATGGATGTAATAAAAAATATACCCCAAGAGACCATATATTTGAGAATTTTAATGAAATGTATTAAACGAACTCAAAAAAGGGAATAATATTTTTCGAGAAAAATTAAATCCATATCATAATGAATTAAGTCTATTTTCCTTTTTTTACCAATACATAGGTGACTAAATTTTATGAAGTTTACTATACATATTGAAAAATAATAATAAAGACTTATTTTCCTTATTTAAAATTCCTAATTTAAAATAAACAATACATTTGATTATATTCTTTTTTTAATTGGTAGAAATTCATTTTCAAATATGCATGCAATAAAATAATATATTATGATAATAAACTAACAGTAACTGCTTTTTTTAAAAAAAAAATTAAACCATAATGTTTTAATTATTTATTTAGTATTATTCATACCTACAAAACCAACAGTAAGGAGGTTATAGTATATTCAAGTATGGATCAATTATAGTTGGGGTTTATTATATTTCAAGATATCAAAGGAATGAAATTTACCATAAATTTTCTTGGTATTATAGGTCTAAAATCCCATATAAACTTATGTGTCTTATTCATAAAATTTCTATCATACCAAGAACTAAGACACATACTCCAAAATATATATCTTCATGTTCTCCCACTCAAAATATTATTTAAAATATATATACATATTCTTACATCACTAATGAATAGAGAATTATGTACTATGAGCTTCATCTGAAAACATAATTTTCAATTTTTTAATTGATGAGACACCTACTTGGTTCCTAAACCCTGTAATTCCATCACAATTAAGGTTAAACTCAAGAATATGTTTCGAATTTTTTTAACCCAAAAACTTCTTTATACACCTATTAAGTCATCACATAGAAGCATGGTTGAACACACATTTTCAATACATAATATTTCTCCCCTTCCATAAAAATTTTCATATACATCCTTTGAAAATATATAATTTTTGAATTTTTTTTATCTCCATCATGGATAAGAAAGAATGATCCATTTTACATAGAGAATCTATGACCTTGTTTTCTTTCTTACTATAGTATTTTATTGAGAATAAATAATATTTATTTATCAACAATCATCTTCTCTGGGGTATATGCAACACTTTATGGATGAATGTATAATATAAACTTTTTTGATCAGTATATGTGTAAAATTTTCTCTACAATAATAATATGTCCATATCATTAATGACAAAAATACCACATCTAACTCTAAATCATGTGTTGGGTATTTTTATTCATTAACCGTTGATTTTTGTGAGGCTTATTATATAACCAAATCATGATATATGAAGACACATCCTAGACCCTTCTATGATGTATCACTGTATATTACAATACCCTCTCCACTATAATGTGATTTATGTACATATGGATTTACTATCCTTCTCCTTTTTAACGTGAAATTTTTTGCACATTCATCTATATAGAGAAATATCGATGCCTTCTGAGTTAAATTAAATATTGGAATAGATTATCATGGGAATATTATCCATAAATTATTGATAATATCATTCAATCCAAGAAATATATGGATGTTAGTTTCATTAAATTCAAATAGTCCAATATTTAATAAATTCCTTATTTTATAGATGCATTGATATACAGTTGGATATGATTAAATGACCGAAAAATGTTTCCTTTTTTAGAAAAAATTCATACTTGGTAAATTTTATATATATCTCCTCCATCCTTAGTGCCTTAAAATAAATCCAAAAAATGATATTCATTATCTCCCTTTCCCTTTGAATATATAAGAATATATTTCATAAATAATACCATAAATTATCATTATAATATCTAAATACTCTATTAATTAAATTCATGATGTTTTTGGTGGAATTAGTATGAAAAATAACTTCAATATAAATTCATAGTTTTCACACATTATATGTACTATTTTATTGTGTATGTATTCAATTTTTACCCTTCATTAATATTATCCATATCAAATTATAAGTTTGGAAAAATATTGAGAAGCATATAATAGATTTGATTATTTACCAATTTGAGGAAAAGGATACATAATGTTTATTTTAATATTTAATTTTTTATGATAATAAATAAAGAGTTGAATTGATACATCATTAATACTAAAAAAATATAGGTTTACCCAAAGGTGACACACTTGGTGGAATTATATCCTTGTAAATATATGGGATTTATGTCTTTAATTATTATAACTCAATCCGATTCATTCCACAATGATTATCTAAAATGGATATAGCACTATGTATGGGTTCTATTGAAAACTAGTCATCATGATTTCTATAATGACTTGGAATATATTCTAGATTAACAAAAAACCCCTCATAAATTATGAATATTTTATATATTGAGTTTTTTCCTACAAATATTATATACATGAACCTATTGACTTGGAATTAATACCCATACATTGGATATAATTTCAGTTAGATATTCATATTTATCATTTCACTGATAAATGGTCATATGTTGGATCATAATATCAGACATGAATTCCATTCATTGGAAAATAATTTTGGAATATTTTAAATAAATCCAATGCATGCTTATGAGAAAATAATATTCAACTAGAGTGAGTATAAAAATAACTATAGGAATCGTATTACCATAATTATAAATCAAAAAACAATCATAAAATTGAGTTTTGATCATTATTCTTTTGGTTTTTTTACCTCTAATTCACAATCTAATCATTGAAGAGAAATTTTGATTCCCTTTTCAAAAAAATTAGATATAAAAGAATGGGTTGATTCAAAATCAAATAATACATTATGAACTCTAAAGTTGATGGTAATCTTAGCATTCAACATTATATTATTGTACCCCACATAAGTAATAGTGATCATGTGAGATTTCCATTTCTCGCTAGGCTTAAGAGGTTGCTAGCATCAATCATCGTGAATGAAAATCAAATTTGAGAACTGGTTATAGTAATTCACTTACTACATGAATTAGCAATGTTGGAGTGTGGGTGGTGCATTATATAGTCCTTATTCCCCATCTTTAGTTATAATCATGCCATCACATAGACATTACATTGACTAATGATATTTTTTTCATACACATATAATTTACTATTCCCCTTAATATAATTTCCTCCATGTCTCCTTCCACACATTGATTATAAAGGAAGGATCATATTATTCCCTTTACAGTTTTTATTTTTTTATTTTTTTTAATTTCATGATTTATTTAACCAAATGTTGAGACTGATGGTTAACTCCCATCTCTATTTATACCATGTAATCACATATAATGATTTATTCATAACTATTAAAGTTCATTATGGATGACTCCCTTTGAATAATTGGTCTTAATCCCACTAAATAATATATTATTATTTCCTTTTAGTACTATGATAATACTATAATTATTCCTCACAAGTAATTTCATAATTTTTCTCTTGTATACTAAAGGATTCATCAACCTTCTTCCTTAGTTCAATGATCTAATTATTTAATTTTCTAAGAAGAATTTTTTGAATATAATTATTGAAAAATGTCATTCTAAACTCATCACACTCTTTTGGGTTAATTTCATCCCATTGGTTCATGTTTTTTATGAAATCCTAGCAATTATTTTATTTTACTTACAAAAAATAAATAAACAAAATGAATTTTTCAGGGTCCAAAATCGGGAGAATAGAAAATAACATTTCAATCGTACTGATCCATTTTTCAAAATGTAATGACCCACTAATTTATATTGGATTGAGATAACAATGAGTCATTACTAGGCCTTATGTGACATCCCTAAGATGACTAAGGATAAAAATAAATACCAAAGAGTATCAAAGAAATTGGAGGATGATTTTTCCTTTTATATCTAAAGACAACAACCCAAAAAACCATCCTCAAATAGCTCATTTTATGATTCAAGAAATAAACTAAGACATTTCAAATAATTCTCTTTAAATAAAACCAACAAAGCTATGCTACATCGGAATACAATCAAACATCAAGAAAAAGACACCAAATAACTTCCAAGATGACAAAAATACTCCATGATCCATAAACTCCATGATCCAACACCACCATGTAGTCCAAAGTATCATAACATGGTGCTAAAGAATTGGTGGGTACTCAGTAGGTTTTCACAATGACTTCCCTACTCACCCCACTAAGATAGAACAACTAGCAAATTATATAAAACATTTTATGTAAAACAATTTACATACTTAGTTTATAACCAAATATAAACTTGTTCAAAAACCAATTATAGTGAAGTTAAACAAAAGTAAATGAAACCAATTTTTAGTATGTTATTTTCTAGAAAATAGATATTAAATGTGTATGAACAAATCTTGATTATTATTTTGGCATTACCATTCCATAATTCACAACACACCCACACATGCATGATTCGTTTGACTATTCCATACTCATGAGTGGCCTCCAGTTCAATCAATTTGTGTCTAAATGACACACACCCCCGATCCAAGGTCATGTACATTTTACCCCAATGGTACTCATCCCTTATTTAGGGCCCATTAAGCATGAACTCACACCAACACCATGTGTGCCTAATATTTCCATTATAATAATAAACCACTTCTATATAAATATACTTTTATTGATAAACAAAGCACAGCCCATTTCACAGAAAAATTCAATTTAAATAAAACATTACCTTTTTTTGAAAACATCTAATCCAATTCATGTTCCAAGATTCCAAAAAAATCAATAATTTAAAATTTGTATTTAAAATGTCTTTACAAAAGAATTTTCTTCATGAACCCAATTTTCTAGATTTCACAACCCATCACTCATGAATGACTCCAAAAAGTGTTTAAAAATCATGTCACAATCAATATATCACAATAAATTTAATTGAAATCATGTCAATCAGTTCTACTTAGAGGATTTAAGATTGATGCCACATACCTCAACGGTTTTGATTTAAAACAACAAAATCTAAAGAACACTCAAAAAAACTAGGATGATTCTTCAAAGAAATTACATATTATATCTTCTACTATCAACAAAAATAATAAACTGAAATTAATTGGCATTAAAAAATGAATATATACCCATAAAGGTTGTAGATCTAGGAAACCAAAAGGAGGGGAGAAGTAGATCTATGTAGATCTAAGATGATGGAAGAAGAACTGTGGACCGGAATGACAAAATAGAAGAAATAACCTTACCCAAAAGTTGGAGTGCCTATGAATGTCGCATAGGGCCATATATGTTGAGAGAGACAAAGTGTCAGCCAAAATAATGAGATAGAACAATGACATGTGTGATTTTAATATGGTTATGTTCCGGTTCAAGACATGTACCCCTAGGTCATGTCATGTAGGCAACACTGGATAAGTACTCAAAAAAAATTCACATCAGGTTAAAAACAAATATTTAAAACCTTCATGACGTGTACCTCAGGTCAAAATGAGTACCAGCTCATTCTGTGACCCACACTTCACAACATGAGTCTTTCCCCAAGTAAACATTGTGTACTTCAGGTACACGGCATGTACCGGTCCTGAAACCTACTCTGAACCACAGAAAATTTCTTTTACAGATTTTAAATCAAAAGGGGGACTTAATGAAATTGAAATCATACCTGATACAGGTAATGGGATTCAACAAAAAAACCATGGGTATTACATTATCCCCATCATTAGTATTCCCATCCTTAGAAAGTGGAAAATCTTCAGTTCCCTGAAAGTGTTCTGGCCCTTAGTCTTTCATTTCCTTCTCATGTTCCCATGTATCTTCTTGAATCTGAACATGCTACCATAAAACCCGCACTATACTAATGCTTTTTCCTTGTAATACATTCTCTTACATATCCACAATCTACATCGGGATATATACCGACAAAGAATCTAACTCTAGGTTAATTTCACCCCATCTGATCATATAGTTTAGATCAGGACGATACTTTTTCAACTAGGATACATGGAACACATTATAAACCGAACCGAACTGTCATAGAAATGATAACGGATATTCCACCTCTCCGAACCATTCAAGTATCTCAATAGGGCCTATGTATCAAGAAGATAACTTGACATGCTTCCTAAAATAACGATGTCCATGCCTTGGAGATATCCTCAATTGCACATGATCACTCACAACAAAAGAAAATGGTCCTCGATGGTGATCTGCATTTGATTTCTGATGACTATGAGCCATCTACAATCTTTTTTAGATCAACTATATCTTCTTCATTGTTTCGTGGACATGGCTCGGCCCAACTAGTGACATATCACCTATTTCTACCCAACATAGTAGAGAACAACAAGGATACCCATACAATGCTTCAAATAGAGTTGTATGTATCGAGGCCTGATATATTTTATTATATGATAACTCAACTATGGGTAAGTTCTACTACCATGATCCACCAATATCTATTACACAAGCCCACAACATGGCTTCCATTGTTAGTATCGTCCACTCAGACGGGTTGTTAGTATGAGAATTATTTATCGTGCTCATATTCAAATGAGCTCCAAGGGATTTTTGTAAGGATTTAAACAAATGAGATGTGAACCATGGATCTCTATCTGGAACTATTTAAACAACTATTCCATGTCTATTTACCACTTCTTGATATAATATTTGGGCATATCCTGCACTATATGAGTTTCATGAATAGGGATGAAATGGGCCGACTTGGTATGTTTATCCGCTATCACCCAAATGGCATCGTGTTTTCAATCCATTCTTGGGATACCTATAATAAAATCCATTTCTATATACTACCATTTCCACACTGGGATAGGTAAATGATAAAACATTCTAGTAGGTCACTAAATATCTTCATTAATTTGGTGACAAGTTAACATTTTGAGATGAACTCGGCCACCTTCTTTTTCATGACACTCCACCAAAACTATACCTTCCACACCTTATATGTGTCTTATGTGCATCTATGTACAGACCATCTTGAATAGTGGTAAGAATGAAGGATTTGTTCATAAAAAGCCATAGGTACAACCATCTAATCTCCAAAACAATAAACTTAACTCCCTTCAAGATTCCAGACCTCAGTGGTATCCCCACCATTATGTTTTGAATTCATAACCAGACATTCTGCATCATATGTTTGTGCCTTTTGACCATATTTACTAAATCAGGAACAAGCATAGATAAAAATAAAATGGAAGTATCTCATTAGTCTTCACATTCTACTTACATGTTGGCTAGGACCGATATAAACCGCCATTCATCTAAATCCACTTTTTACAACTAATCATATGACATTCTGGTCAATTCATATTCCACCAAATTCCCTTTTCTCAGTGTATATATCAATTCAATGTCAAAAATTTTAGGATACTACTTCCATCTCCTATGCCTAAAATACAAATCTCAATATGAGATAATGTGTTTTAAGATTTTATGATTTGTAAACACTATGAATTTCTCGCCAAAGAGTTAATGTCTCAATGTCATTAATCCATGGACGATTGCAGCTAACTCCAAATCATGTATTGGGTAATTCACCTCATGAACCATCAACTTCATTGAACCATAACCCACGACTTAGACTCCTTGTATGAGGACACACCCAAACCCTGATCTCAATGCATCAAAGTACATCACATACACCTATCCTGATTATGGAAAAAATAAATATATGTGCTAATATAATATAAACATTCCGTTTATGGAAATAATTTTTTCATTCCTTTTTCCATTGGAATGGAGAATTATTCTTTTTTGGAGTTTTCATTTGAGAAGAATTTCATGAAAAGACATGCACAAACCGTCGGTAGTAGTGTGCAAGACCAAGAAAATGTAATATCTCAAAGGCATTTTTTAGACATTTCCATGATAAAACATCTTCTATCTATTTACAATCCACTGAAACTCTTTTCTTAAAAATAACATGGCCATGAAAACGTACCTACAATATTCAAAAATATCTCTTTGATAATTTATCATACAAATGGTGATCTCTGAGGAGTCATAACACTATTTCTAGGTGTTACTCATTGTTTTCCCTTGGCTTTGAATACTACATGATTTCATCCCAAAACACAACCAAAAAAGAGTCCATATATCACTAAAATATCTGATGTATTAAATCCATAAGAACCGATGGTGCATTAGTCAGAATAAAATTAATGACTACATATTTGTAGTTGCCATATCTTCTTCTAAAAGCTATTTTGGGAATATCAACCTTCCAAACTAACAATTGGAGATATCCTAATTGAAATTAAATTTTTGAGAACCATTGTGCTCCCTTTAATTGATCAAACAGATCATCAATGTGTGGATATGGATATATATTCTTTATCATAACTTGGTTAGGATTATGATAATCAACACATAGTCGAAGTGTTCCATCTTCTTTCTTCATGAACAAGATTGGTGTTCCCATGGATATATACATGGAAAAATGAAATCGTTTCTTTACATCTCTTCCAATGGAAATTTAAATTATCTTAACATTATTTTTTCTATCCTATAAGTCAGAAGGGAAATAGGACTAGTCTTCAGACGGATATCAATCGTAAACTCCATTTCCCATAGAGGGGGTAATCTAGAGAAATTATTTGTAAAGGCATGTGGATATTGATCCACAACTACGAAAAAAATTTCTTCCTTGATCTCTTCCATTGATTCCAAAGTCAGTGTTACCCACTGATATAAGATCATACCCACTCTTGGTGCCAAAAATATCTTTTCACCTTTCCTTAACATCCTCTCTCTTCTGAGAGATGCTCGACACGGTCCTCATTCATGAAAATGAATGTTCTTTTATAATAGTCGATTTGATACATGAACATTTTCAACCAATATATTCCCATAATTACTTCATAGAAATCCATATCTAACATATATATGTCCCATTTCATCTCAGATACATCAATAGTTTTAGAACTTTCTCTACACATAGTGGCTTGACATTCTATTTCCCTGAGATCAGTTTTTAATTTAAAAATAAAAGGAATAATTTCCAACATTAAACATTGAAAATCAAAAGCACGAGAAGCAATCAAATAATGTGATTCACTAGTATCAAAGATCACATGAAAAAAGGTAGAATTAAAAAGAATCGTACCTCTCACCGTAGATTGTCTAGCATGATCATCAACATTCATCTACTCAACTCCATATAATTTCATCGTTGCTGCAATTTTCTCCTGGATGCCTTTCTAAGATTCTCTGGTTGAGTCATGTTATTTCTAGAATAACTAGGCCTAGCTCTTCTCTATTAACGAGACTACATTTATTTTCCTCACCCTATCAATGAATAGGATTCTTATGATGCCTGATATGTGTCTCAGCACCATAAGTTGGAGCACTGTGACACTAGAACTGAAGATTCCCAATCTTCTTGTAGTTATGGAATACTCCAGCTGGTGTAGTACACTCTCACTTTATGTGTTCAGGTAAACCACATTGGAAACAACCTTCTTTTCTCTTGGGTTGTAGAGGAACGTTCACCAATACAGCAGTCTAAATATGATTTCTACATCCACCATGGAAATAGTTGTCCCTTTTCCACTAGCTCCTAGGATTTTATTTCCAATAATTCCCTATAGTTATTGTCAAACATCATCCAATATATCCTAAAATATAACATTCATCCATAGTTTCACTATTCACTATCTCTGTATAATCAGTAATACAAAGCACTAAAATCTTGGATTGAATCTCCTAACTTATCCCCCATTTGAAGATTCAAGCCTTTAAAGAATTACTTTCCACAACTTCTACTAAAAATCACACTAAATTATGGAATTTATCTGCATACCCTGTGATAGATAGTGTCTCTTATTTAAGACTATAGAAGTCCATCGTTTTAATGATATTGAAAGTATGAGGATAGAATTGTTTGTTGAACAATTCCTCAAAATCATCCCATGTATGGTCTTCATCCAATTTATCCTACACGACTAAATCCCACAACTAGACTGAAAGATCCTCTAGCCTATAAGTTTCCAACTAGACTTTGAGATCTGATGGTGTGTCAATGGAATCAAATATATGATTCATCCTACTCAGCCACACCACTAATTTTTCATGTTTAGTATCTCCCCAGAAGTTAGATAGATTATTCTTAATGAACTATATGGTATGATCCACATTCCATGGGTTATTCCTCGGGTTCCCCATATTCCCAACTTGAAAATATGGGACAATGCTTTGAACCAGCTCTTGTTTCACCCATGGTTCAGGTGAAACAATATTTTCTATGGCTTCTACAGTTAGGTTTTAACAACGCCTACCAGGTGCCATTTTATAAACAAAATAAATAATCTATAAGTCTTACTCTATAATAAATGGTTTCTTAGTATTTCCAATTCTATCATATTATCTATCACAAAATTATTTTCAAAAAACAATACTTTTCTAAGTTCACCCATTTATGATAACTTTCAAAAAAAAATTTGAGAATTAAACAATTTTCAAAATACCAAAAAAAAATTCTTTTGCAAAATCGTTCATTTAAAAAAACAGTTTCATACTTTTTACTAAATCAACACTTTTTCACATCATGAATCATTACTCAAAATGATGTGTGAACTCTTAGGGGGGAATTCAATCCTCTATAATGCATTTCATGGTTGTCTCATTAGAAAAACCCAGGACAATGATATTTTAAAATCCTATATGTATATCCAACCACAATTGTATCTGAATCCCTGGTAATATTTCGTTCTGCATAAAAGTGTTATCTATTTTCTTTTATGCTATATATTTTATGTTTGAAAAATCGTACTCCTGTAAAGGATTCTAACCCAAGGAATAAAACAACAATGAATTCTGTCTTTAAGACTAAGAGCATTGATGAATACCGGTTAGGAAATGACCAAACATGATAATTCCCATTGGTTTTTGAATTCCAACCCCGACTCCCTTTGATACCATTTGTAATGTCCCACTAATTACCATTGACTTTAGAGTACAATGATCCATTACTGGTACTTAAGTGACATCCCCAAAATGCCAAAGGGTGTAAATAAATGCTGATGGGTTTTAAAGAATGCGGGGGATGATTTACCCTTTAATGTCTAACGAAAATAACTCCCCAAACCATCTACAAATAAATCATTATATGATGTATGGAATATACTATGACATTTCAAATAATTCTCTTTAAAACAACCATCCATGATATTCTAAAATGGAAGAGAAACCTACATCAAGGTAAACAAAGGAATGATAAAAAATAAACTCCATGATGATAAAAAAATCCCTACCCAACAAGCTCCATTATCCAACATCACCAATTAGTCCAATATATCAAGGCATGTGGCTAATGAAGTGTGATGCTTTACCTTTTCCCTAAGTCCTGGAAGGTTGCATCTACAATAGCACCAATGTTCCAAATAAGGGGGGAGTATAAAACATAGTATATTTTCCAAATGAAATCCTTACTCATTCCACTATGATAGAATTTTTATCACATTACATAAAATAGATTATATAAAACAATATTATTTACCAAAATAGTTTAAAACCAAATAGAACCAATTTCGGATACCAATTATAACCAAGTGAAAAATGTTAATGAAATCAATTTTAAGTAAGTTATTTTATATAAAATAACTAATCAAGGTGTATGAACAAATTATGATTATTATTTTGGCATACCCATTCCATAGTTCAAAACACACCCACACATGCATGCATTATTCAATAGTTCCAAACCTATGAGAGCTCTCTTTTCCAATAACATTGTGTCCCACTTTCTCCCACCCCTGATCTAAGGTCATGTACATTGTACCCTAATGGTACTCATCCCTTATTAAGGGCCTATTAAGAATGAAATCACACCAACAACTTGTACTCCAAATTTTTCAATTAAAAAAATAATCCACTTCATTAAAATGGGGATTTTATTGACAACAAAAAATTCTCATTTCAAAGAAAAATTTAATTTAAATAAAACTTTCCCACTTATTGAAAACATTTATTAAAATAGATATTCCATCATTCCCAAAAAATCTCCATTTTAAAATCAATAATTAAAAAAGTAATAGCAAAAGCACCTTCCACATTAACTCAATTTTCAAGATTTCACAAACCATCACTCAAGAAGGATTCCAAAAAGTGTTAAATAATCATGTCATAATCAATTTATCACAATACATTAAATTAATATCATTCCAATCAGTTCTACTATGAGGTGTCAAGAGTGAATCCACCTACCTCGATGGTTCTGACGAAAAACAACAACAGCTGAAGAACCCTCACAAAAACTTGGTTGATTCTTCTGAGAAAAGGCCTTGGATCTATTCGCCTATCAACAACAAAGACAACTCTCCACATAATTGGCATTAAAAGACCAATATCTACCCATAACAGGTGTATATCTATGAAACCAATAGGGGAAAATAAGTTTATCTACGTAGATCATAGATTATGGAAGGAGAACGATGGACCACAATGAATAAATTGAAGAAAAAACCTTACCCAAAAGGGGAGCACCTTCGAAAGTTTACAAGGGATGCCTAGGGTCAAGTTACATGAAGAGAAAACCAAATGAATGAGAAGGAACAGTCGCACATGTCATTTTAATTTTGGGAACATGCTGGGTCACAACATGTACCCCATGGTAACATCGTGTAGGCCAAGCTAGATAAGCATGTCCAAAAATAGATCACCTTGGATAAAAAAACTTTTTTAAAACCATACCTGACGTTTAATATAGGTACATGACATTTACCACATCACAGCATGATCCCCACTTCATGAATTAAATCTATCCCCATGTACACATCATTTATGTTAGGTATATGGCGTGTACCTGTCCTGAAACCGGCTGTAAACCCCAGAAAACTTATTTTATGAATTTTTAATCAAAAGGTACATTATAGAAATAAAAATATTACCTAATCCAAGTAACGGTATTATAAAAACAAGAATCTATGGGTACTACACAAAAACTATTAGATCAGTAGAAAAACCAAAATAATGTTGATGATTCCTCATTAAGTGCTCAATAGAATTGTGTTCACTATTTTAATTGTTTTGAAGATCAGTATGTTTCAATGATATTGAGAGTACCATGAGCTGAAAAATGATATTATAAATTTGATATCCCATTAAATTGCTTTTTTAGGTGGAAAATTAGTGCATTATTTATCATATTAATCATTAACATTGTCACTTTCGGTTCTAGATATTGACTAAAACTATATATCATGTTCAGAGTAATAAAAATCATCGGCGAAAACAAAAAATCTCAAAAAAAATTATTGGATATATAAATCATGAAAACATATTTTCAATATATAACACCTTAATAGTATGCAATTTCATTAATGATCAGCACATATTCAAATCAATAATTATGGTTTGTAAATAAAATATTAGTTTACCAAATAATATCCCCAAGGAGTTTCATACTAGGTGTGCAGTAAGGTAACCCTCACCATGAACCATAACAAAGTATGAGATATACATAACCAAATATTTTTGGGGTGATTAAAACTAGATGAATCTATAGATAATCAACATCAATTTATAAAATATGGAAAACAACATTTTGATGTTGAAATCACACTCTTTTATTTACAGTAAAGAATTGATGTTCTTCTATACAAAGGATCATCCTAAGAGTTATCATTAAGGATTTATCATCTTAGATCCCAATGGAAAATAAAAATTTCTCGAATACCAACTATTGTGACTGAAAAAATTCATATATAAATATTACATATTATTAGATGAATATTTATTACATAAAATTACTTTCCTTTTGAGAACTGTGATCTTTAAGCATATTTGGAAAATGTGATATATAAAAAATTGGTTCATAAAATAATAACATCATCTCTCTCATAGTTATTCATTACTAGTACATATCATAGAGACATCATATTTAAAACTTTTCTTCACGTCATAGGTAAAATGAAAGAAAATAAATGGTGAGCTCGGATTCTCTGTAAGGGTATACAATAGAGATAAAAATGTTCAATTAAACATATCATGAGAATAAAGGGTATGAGAACATGATCTTAGAAATTTAAATTCCTACCTAATAATTCTTATATCATAAAAAATTAATTTAAAAAACTGTTATAGTTTATAAGTTATGAATCATTAAGGGATCAAAGAAAATGATCCATGAGAATATAACATTTTAATAAGATCATGTAATAAAATAGTAGAATATGCTTTTGTATAATCAAAATAAAATAAGTATTATGTCAAGGATAACCACCAAGGAATTTATTACATGTTAGGATTTGGTTAAGTTCCTGTATTCCTACATTAGGCAAGGGCTAACCACAATGTACTCTCATACGGACTTAGCATAACATCTCTAGTACCACATTTAGAGCTTGTTATTGCCTCATATGTGCCATTTGAGCTCATAAAACATAACTATTTACCAAAAAACAGTGGAGGGATATTTTATTTTGTGATAAACCAACACATAATAAAAAACCCTTTCATGTGTATGCCATAATATCATAAAAACTGTCATCGTAACTTAAACATTGGAATGGAAAATGGGTTTCATCAATATTTCATTGGCATAACTATAAAATATCCAGAGTGAGAATAAATATTTTATCATTAGATCATATCCCTAGTATGGCCCATGTAACATTAATGGATTTTATCATAAATGAAAAGTTATTTTAAAAATAAGTTTAATATTTATTGAGGAAAATTCCCTTTTACTTTTTAAATCATGTATTAAAATATAAAAAATTAAAAATATTAAAGAAAATAATTTAATTGGAAATAAATATTTAAAATTAAAAATAAATCATAAAAATATTATGAAGGCATGATTACAAGAAATTATATTCAAGTTTTCAATGATATAAAATGATTCCTTTCACACATTCTGTAAAAAGGTAAAAGTACAACCTTCGGAAAGTGAAAAAAAGATTTATTTTAAATAATTTTATAATAATTAAATATGTGTAAAAAATTAAAATAAAAAATAAAGAGAAAATATAAAAAATTTAAAAAATTCTTATAAAAAAAAATTATGTATGAAAATGGATTTCAAACCAAAGAGAGAAATAAAATCAATTTTTTACAAACAAAATATTTTTCGATTCTATACTAAATTTATTAAGGTAAATTAGAGAAAATAATGTATTTTCAATAAATAACCATATGGGGATAAAATGAAAGGTATTTATTATGATAGTTTCATAAAATTTTGTTCTAATGAAATTTAATCATTAAAAATGCTAATTAAAACAGGATTAAAACATAATTCACTTACCTCATGTTTTGACTTTGTTTGAAAATGTGATATCCTCATGTATACTAAATCTCAATTTATTATAATTATTTTACATATCTCTCTGGATACTTAAAATACCATATATGATCCACGTATAAAATTAAAACTCCTATTTATTCAAAATTCCATCTTAAAATCTTCATTTTCAGGAGTTAATTTTTCATTTTTCATGAAATATTTTATTCATTTATTCTATTCCATGTTATTTGATCATTAGTTCATAATATAAAAAAAATATTTATCATAATAAAACTATATATATTAATTATATATATATTTTTATTCATCCATAAATTTTGGATATATAAAAAATAATTTAGACCATTCCTTGAGACAGTAGGCCATACGTACATTTGAAAAGAATTTTCATGACTAATGTAATGGAAGAAAGTTAAAAAATAATTCCTTTTAAAAAATTATTTATAATATCATATATTTTTATTAGTTATAAATTTTTTACCATCCAAATATAGTTTGAGTGAAAAATTACTGACATCACTTAGTGAAGGTAGTAGTCCACACATACACACGAGTGAGACTATTGTTTCCCAATGGATGGGTATAAAAGAAAGTTTATATAATATTATAATTTTAGATAAATAATAACGTTATAAAAATAATTTATAAACATTAACGATAAAATATTAACCATACATGTAATATGGTCATAGAAATTGATTATATCTCTATGTTCTTATGGTTTTCCACACATATTCATGAGAGAGGATTTCTCTTCCAATTTAATAGAAAACATGGTGGGTAAAAGTGGATTTTCCAATTATAATTAAGTTTATTTATATTTGGGAAATTTATTTTATTAATTTTTCATGAATAAAAATGTTTCATAGGATGTAAAATAATAAATAAAATGAAAAAGTTCATGTAAGATGATCACCACATCATCAGGATAACTCCTTTATATCCTTTATTAAGGACCCTTGGAATGACAATTTAATATGAATATAAACTCTTATTTATTGATATGGAATTTGAAAAGATAATTTCATTAGGTTTAGTTTATATATATTTCTAAATGTTGTATAATGAAATGAAATCCTTTTAATGATTAGACAAAAGTGGTGTCCTTTTATAACTATGTAGAAGGGCACTATTGTACATTATTAAAAAATTTAAATATAATGAATATATATATCCCATGTATAATGAATAAAAAATTGAAATTAATTTGAATAAAAATTGGATATAATCGAAATATATTCTTCCAATGTAATTTTGATAAGTTTTGGTATCAGTTTAAAAGTTATTTATTTAGTAACACCTTTGATAGCGATTTTTAACCTTAATAATGGTAACAACTATTTCAATCTTAAATGGATATAATTTAACATATAGGTTCTGGGATGCTCGGAATTATTCGTCGAAAAATAGTATGATTTAAATAGAATGCATGAATAGTTTTCCTAAAAAATATGGAATCACTATTATTAGGGTGTCTGGATCAGAAATTTGAGGGCATCGTCGCTTTCCAGATGGTGAGTCTACCATAGGATTGAATTATGTTTAGTCGGTGTAGGCCTCTGGTGAGAAAACCCGAAAATGGAAGAACCATAAATAAAATATTTAAATAAAATTATATTATTTTTCAAATGCTTATAACTCGTGAACAGGGACTCTGATTAAAAATCTTAGACCACCCCTGAGCTCATGAGGGTTTTCTTTCCTTAGGCAGATCCTAACATTGTCCAGTGCGGGCCAACAGTGGAGGTTAGTTTTTAGATGTAAATAAAGTAATTAAGTAAAAATTATTTTATTGTTTAATACTTTAACATCTAAACGGTAACTCATATTTAAAATCCAAGAGTACCATTGAGTTCGTGAGGGATTTTTTCCCTTAGGCGAAGCCTAACCACGACTCGCATGTGACAAGGGTGAATGAAAAAGTTAATTTTTGTACTTTAAAGATAA
The DNA here is from genome assembly GCA_963277665.1 of Viscum album. Lineage (NCBI taxonomy): Eukaryota > Viridiplantae > Streptophyta > Magnoliopsida > Santalales > Viscaceae > Viscum > Viscum album. Next base: position 1,853,825,544 of record OY728130.1, read on the forward strand.
ATAATAAAATAACTAAATGAGTTATTTTATTCTTTCTCCAACCATTGAGTGGAATTTGGCGAGACATTAGTGTAACATCTTGCATTAAATAATAGACATTTAATTGCATGACCATTCAGTTGTGTAACTGTGACACTCGTAGGATTAATGTATCATTAATTTCAGTTAATTAATGAACTACATTAATAAATGAAACGTGGTTGGTTATTTTTATTTTAGTTAAATAATACTTTGGAATGAGTTTTGGGAACCTATTAGAGGAACCTCTAACAAAACACTGGAAACAAATTCCTTCAATGCAGAATGGAGTTTTGATCGGTGACCATTGGAGAATTTAAACCAGACATTTTTGGGCGACAACAAGCACCAATGAACGTAGAACGTCTATGAACATGAATCTACACCTTCTTCTATAACACTGTTTCCATGTAGGGAGTTTACGTGCTTTGATTTTCCCTCTCTTTTTGTTCTTGTAAAATACAATGAACATGGACCAACCGACTAATGGGTTGATCTGCGTCTCGCCTTTTCATGTGGTTAGTTGTTGAAGTGTCTTAAATTGGGGATTGTAATTCCATTTTGATTATTGATATCACCCCATGTTAAAATTGTAACACATAGGGTGAAATTCAATTCAAACAAGGTCCACCCCCTATCTTTGTTTATAAGCATTTCATGTGTGTGATCGGGAAACAGGGAGGTAGGGAGTTTCTGAGGGCTTCGTAGTGAAGGAAGAAACTCGAGAGGCCCAAAAGAACAGACGAGAAGAAAAAAGGACAAGTAGAACATCTCTGGTGGCTCGTGGGGGCAACCGCCATCATGGAACCACCGACGCCGTAGTGCCAGAAACTGGTGGTGGCAGCTGGCCGAGCCGACCTTGTGGAGGAGTGGTGGCTGGAGATGTGGCCAGCCAGGCCATGGCGATGGATGGGCATGGTTCCGAAGTGCCGCATGGATATGTAGGAGTTGCCTTCTTGGACTGCTCAACTTGAAAATTGGTCGGCTGAACCTGAAATTTTAGAAGAGGGGGTGACGCCTGCTTGGGCCGCTAGGTTGGAAAAAATGGCTGGTTATTCTAGACAATTCGAAATAGGGAGCAGTGCTATCTGGGGCCACCATCTACCTTCATCAGATGCAGTGGGTCTGGTCGGTGCATGAGAAATTGATCAACTTGCAGGTGAGGTCTTCAATGTGGGCCGGACCTGCGGGCCCAACTGGCCGGCCTGGCCGAACCCCTACCAGACTCGGATCCGTCTGGCCCTATTTCTCTAAAACAGGTGTATCTCACATACTGGCTGTCCATTTGATAAACCTTATAAGTCGTTGGAACCCTTAGAATGATTATGTACATTTCAAACACTCTATTTGGGTTTTGAAAAATTTTGTAGTACTTCTGGGTTTGATTTAAACCAATTCCAACCAGGCCCTCGGAACTAAAATTCAAATGACATACAGACTGGGAATCTGATTGACGTTTCATCTTTTTCATTGAAACCATCATAACATGGTAGTTCTTCATGTTAATTTTTCATGGTACTTCAAGAATATTGAGGTATGACTGATGGATTGAAGATCAGATCCTCTCAGAATCTAGCGTGCTAAGTACAGGAATCCAGTGGTTGGTTGTGACGTAATGAATGAATATTTATCTTATGTGGGTTAGCACTCAGTGATCCTATGTGGGTCAGAACCTATGGATCCTATGTGGGTCAGTGCCTATTGATCCTATGTGGTTCAACACCTATCAATCATTTGTGGGACAGAGCTTAGTGATCCTGTGTGGGTCAGTGCCTATCAATCATGTGTGGGTCAGTGCTTAGCGACCCTCTATAGGTCAGTGCCTATCAATCCTATGTGGGTCAATGCATAGAGATACTATGTGGGTAAACACCTATCGATTCGGTGTGGGTTAGCATCTATCGATATAGTTTGGACCATCAGTAGAGCCTCTAGACAGAATAAGATGATATAGATTTACGACTAATCATATTTACTTCTGTACTTAAGTTATTCCTTTTGTGTGTAGTCCATTATTTGGTGATTTGGTATTGAGATCATGAATTGTGTTTTTTCCTTTATGGAATTTTTGAGAGACCTTCAGGGGTATCGAGGTCCCGGCTGAGTATTGTTATACTCACCCCTGTAGGGGCTTCACCCACACCTTTTCATGTCTTTTGAAGATTATGGAAATCTCGACTAAGACTCGGGGATCCAGAGCTAGATGGTGCTCATAGGGGATTCATAGACATGTTTAGAGGCAGTGACGATGAATGAGGACTTGTACATACCCTTTAGGTAGGATCCTTGCTAGATGACCTCTGGAGATTGTTTTTTTCCCATTTTTTTGTACTTTCTTTCATGTTGGGGTTGTATACCAGCCCTTTTACATACATACTTAATTTTACTCTCAGTGGTGGTTTCTAGTAGTGTTTTTAGCTTACCATTTATATCATGTTTTACTTATATTTACTGTGCCATGTTTGTGTGTGTACAATTTTAGAGAAAATTTCTTCCCTTTTTGGTTTTCGCCTTTCTGGTGCTAGTCACCATCCCCTGGCCTATGGAAGGCAGGATTGGGGTAGTCATGTCACGAGCCCCTAGGTATGGGTCATGAAAAAGTCATATCAAAGGGTTTTTAGTTCTACTAGAAGAACTAGGATTCTGTATTTTCAATGGAGGAAATAGTGTTAAGTGTCTTGGGTTTGGATTTCAGTCCAGGGAGTCTACTGTTGGTGCGGCAGCCAACATATCCATACACCAGGACCCTGAATTGTGTTTTCTGACTCGGTACACAAAATCAATACTTTCATATGTTTGGAATATTTGTTTCCATTGATCTATTTTGTGTCATCCAACCATGTATGACCTTTTGAATATGGTTCATCTTGATTATCTTTCAAGTTGCCTCCATGCAGACAACCAGTCGGGATTCTGATGTTCGACCATGAGGTTGGTCCACAGAGTGATGAGTCTCTATTAAAAGGATTGATGCCTATGTTGGTACCTTCAGGCGATGTCCCAGTGATACCACTGCACGTTGGTGACCAGTTACCACCAGTACTACTAATAGATGAAACATGTTGGCTCAGTGCCTTACACATGTTTCAGAGATAGATACACCTTAGGTTTTGAGGTGAGATTTACTCACAAGTGGCTAGGGACTGGATTGATGGGGTGACCAATTTAACATCTAGATAGGGCACCATACGATTAGATGGCATACCTGGTAGTGAAAATTCTGCGTGGCTCAGTGGGGAGATGATAGGGTTAGATTACCCTGATCATACGATGAGGTGAATTTTCATGGATAGACATTGATAACCTTCATCCAAGAAGGGGTCTCTTTCCATAAAAAGATAAAGTTCATGTGTTCCCAAGATCTTTTACAACTTTGATAGGATGACATTTCAGTTGCGGAGTATTTTTTGATGCAAACCGACAATTCCAAGTCCCCAATGAATACAATATGAACAGGGATTCCAGTTTTGGATGTTTGAGCGAGATGTGTTTAGGGACATCTATGTTATCACTATTTCATTTTGAATTCATACTTATGTTAGGGTGATAGAGAGAACTTTTGGTGGTTGAATGTTCTTTATATGAGAATATATATACAATGAGTGTCGGTAGTGGGAAAGAAAGAAATAGACATCATTCTCAGATACATGGACATGTAAAATGTTTTGGGATGAGGAAGTGATAGAGAAAGATGAGTATGGGTGGAAGAAGATGTGGAAGAGGAACTTGGAGAGTAGAAGGAGGTGGTATAACTTTCGACATGTTACAACCACCACCATAATGTAGTCCCTACCTATCTTAGGAAGCTAGAGGACAGAATAAGGGAGTAGTTGTATGCGGTCAAGGAGTGTGACCTAGGGGCTCCAGGAATGATTCAACAAATATTATCTGTCTAATACTAGCTTCCATATTAATTGACATAGGTACTTATCATTCCTTCTTATCAAGAATCTTTTTCAAAACGTAGAGTTTTCAGTTAAACTATTAACTTGAACCTTACGTCTAGAGATAACAATGAGAGGAGACTCAATAATCTCACCTATTTCAATGGTGTGATATAACCCTTGAGGTAAGAGTATCTATTGGAACCTCTTGGTGGAACCGTCGAGGCCTTACGACATTAGTTTGGTTATGGATTTTTCTTCCACAGTTGTTGCACAGATTGGCTATTTTAGGAAAACGAAAGTGGTATATCTGTAGCTTTGGAAGGGGTGTTTCCTTGTTCAATGAAAAAGGAACCCCTGACAGTATGGTATAAACTCATGCTTAAGAAGGTGCAGTCAATCACTCTAGAGTTGGCCATCCTTACCCTTGAGGCAGTAGGTGTTTTTAGTTTTTAGTTCCCAACAGTAGTAGCAGAGTGTGGGAATATCCTTTCAAAATATGTTTCCCGGATTAACACTTTTAGGGAGAGGAACTTCTTCTTTGGCTTGTACCTAGAGATGACACTAATATCTACAACTGCATATTGGATGGATCCCATGGAGCTCTAGAAAATGAGAGTATAGTTGGAGGACATATAGAGGAAGGTCTTAGTAAGACCTAGTGATCGAGGTTATACATGGATTACCAACACTTTAACCAAGTGGACATGGAGATTGAGTACTCACTACTAAAGGGTCAATGGACACATCAATCAGTTAAAAGGGATAGTCTTTAACATGGATAGAAATGTGCCCATAGGCTTCTCAGCTATTGTGACAATAATAATGGTTGAAGTTCTTCCAGAACTATAACATCGAGATAGTCTATACTTCTGAGAAGGGGGGTGTGGTGGTAGACATGCTCAGTGTGAGGTCTTATTTACAACTGCATAGTGAGATGATAGAGCATCAAGCCACAATGCTGATATCCTTCGTGGATAGTGGTGGAACAACTTACCTCCAGTCTATGACTGTCACTCCCTCACCCCATTAGTGATTTCAGAAGGCACAACTTGGGGACGATGACTGTGAGGCCCAATGTGCTCATATATCCTTAGGGCAGGATTCTTAATGATTTTTGATAGGTGTTGAGCACATCATCTTTTTAAGAGAAAACACTATGGTACCAGGGACATTATGGGAGGAGGAGTTTAGGGAATTCCGCACATCCCCTTTAGTGGTACATCATGGTGTGGAAAAGATATACCATGACCTCAGATGTCATTACTGGGTGACAGAGATAAAGAAATTGGGGGTAGAGTTTGTTTCATGATGCCACACTTTTCAGTAAGTGAAATATGGTCATCAGGTTCTATCTTGCTTGAGAACATCTTTTTCCCCCTAGACTGATGGTACAACGGACCGGACCATACAGATCATGGAGTAAAAACTTCATGCTTGTGTCCTAGATTTTGGTCACAGTGGGGAGGATCACCCACCACATGTGGAGTTTGCATAGAACAACAGTTTTCACTCCACCATCGGCATGGCCCCGTTTGAGTCCTTGTACGAGTGACCATGCATATCACCTCTATGATAGACAGACATAGAGGAGTCAACACTTATTAGTCCAGAGTTTTTACGAGCTACCACTGAGATAGTACAGATCATCTAGGAGTGTATGAAGGCTGAACCTATAGTAATGAAGTCTTATGCAGACAGAAGATGGAGACCCTTAGAGTTTGAGGAGGGAATCCATTTATTTCTATTGGTCTTACCCCAGCCAAGATTACAGAGATTTGGCAGGGGTAGCAAGCTATCTCTAAGGTTCATCAGACCTTTCCAAATTCTCTGTAGAGCTGGTGATGTGGTGTACCACCTTTCTCTTCCCCCACGGATATACTGAGTGCGTAATGTTTTCCACATGTCACAAATGAGGAGATGCATTCATGGACCATCACACATCATCGAATGGGATGAGAAGGACATTGATGATGGGGAAACTTTTGCGGAGTTACCATTTGAGATAGAGGATTTATAGAAGCAGGTCCTTCATTGACGATCGATTATTTTGGTATACATTCGGTGGCAGAACGAGAATCTCCAAGAGAGAACAAGGGAGAAGGAGGCAAAGATTCATGCTCAGTACCCCCCATTTGTTTGATTTTCCATTGTTTTGGATTTTGGTAACATAAATCCATAAGGTCGGGATAATGTAATTTCCCAAAGTTTCCATATAAGTTTTTTAGTTATATGGAATTCTTTCGAGACCGCAAAATTTGACGGCACAAAATTCTAATGTACAACATTCCAATAATGATCCATCGAAATGAGTTATGATTTAAATTTTGTACATTGGTGGATTTCTTAAAAGAGGTGTAATAACTCATAAACGGGTGAATATATTAGAAATTTGGAGGCAACGTTGAATTTAGGATGTTGGGTTTACCCTAGGAGCGACTTAAGATTTTTTGTTGTAGGCATCCTATGAGAAAACCCAAAAATGGCATTACCATAAATAAAATAATTAAATAAAATTATATTATTTTTCAAATGCTTATAACACATGAATAGTGACATAGATTAAAAATCTGAGACCAATACTGAGCTCTTGAGGGTATTCGTTCATTAGGTAGATCCTAACATTGGCTAGCGCAGGAAAATAGTGGAAGTTTGTTTTAGGCCGCAAAGAAAATAATTGAGTAACAATTATGTTATTGTTAAATCATTTAACTTCTAAATGGTAAATCGGATTGAAAATATGAGAGTACCGTTGAGTTCATGAGGGCGTGTTCCCCTTAGGTGGAGCATAACCTTGACCGGTGTAGGTCGAGGGTGAATATTAATTATTTTTTATCTTTTTTATCATACATTGAGTAAACGTGCAAGAAGGGATTTTTATATTTTGAACTGGTTCCCAGATTAAAAATATGGGGGCACCATTTAATTCGTAACATTGGGATTATCTTAGGTGAAACTTAACATCAACCAGAAAAGGTCCGGAGAAAAATCTAACTTTTTGACATTAAAAGGAAATAATAAAATTACTAAAGGAGTTATTTTATTCTTTCTCCAATTGTTGATTTGGAAATGGCAGGACCATAGTGTAACGTCGGGCATTGAATAAGAAAAATTTAATATCAAGGCCTTTTGGTTTTGTAACAAAGATGCGCGTACGATTAATGGATCATTAATTGTAGTTCATTAATGAGCCACATTAATGAACACAATGTGGGTGGTTACTTTTATTTTATTTAAAACAAACCTTTTGCATGGGTTTTGGGAACCTATGAGGTGGATCACTGATTAATCTCTAGAAATAAATTACCCCAATGAAGAACGGAATTTTGATCAATAACCTTAGGAGGATTCAAAATAGATATCGATGGGTGATGACGAGCACAAACGAATGTGGAACGTCTACGGAAGTGAAACCTCTCCTCCTTCTGCAACACCATTTCAAGATAGGGGGTTTACGTACTTTGATTTTCCCTCTCTTTCTATTATTTGAAAATGTAATGATCACGAAAAAACCGACTAATGGGTTGATCTATGTCTTGTCTGTTCATGTGGGTGGTTGTTGGGGGGCCTTAAATTGGGGATTATTCTTCCATTTTGATTATTGATATCACCCCATGTTAGAACACTAACGTGGAGGGTGTATGCCAATCCAAACAAGGTATGGACCCCCCACCGTTCTTGGTTTATGAGCGTTTTTTATGAGTGATTGGGAAACATGGTGGCAGGGTATTTCTGAGGGCTTCAAAGTGATAGCAGTAACCCGAGAGGCCCACATTCATAGATAGAAAGAAAAATGGACCGCCAGAGCATATCTGGTAGCCAGTAGAGGAAAATGTTGTCGCGGTGTCCCTGGATCGGTGGCCGGCTGAGCCTACCGCCTGGAGGAGCGGCACCTGAAGGAATTGCAACGGTGGAAGGGTATGACACCGACGCACCATGAGGAGAGGGAGGAGCAGCCCGCTTGGGCCGCTCACCTGCTAAAAATGGTCGGTTGAGTGATCTGATTCGAAAGAGGGGGCAGTGCCCACCTGCGGGCCTGGCTCTTCAAGGTAGGCTGGACTCGCTGGATGGACTGGACAAGCTAGTCGGGTTGGGGTCACCATTCGGGACATACCCACCAGTCGGGCTGGACCAGTGGGCCCAACGGGCCAGCTTGGCCAGACCCCTACTGGACCTGGACTCATCTGGCCCTATTTCACTAAGACAGACATATTTCACAAATCGGGCGTCTGCTTGATGAACTGTCTGCTATGATGGAAACCTTAAGACGAGATGGTCATTTTAAGATACTCCACATAGGTTTTGAAGAATTTTGGATTATGTCCGAGTTGGATAGAACTCGACTCCAACTAGGCCCTTTGAACTAAAATGTCTATAAATTAAAGACTGAGCGTCGGATTGATGCACCTTCTGTTGCATTGGAACCCTTATGAAATGATAGTTATTAGGTGTACATATTTATGGAACTTCGTGAAGATTGATGTATAACCAATGGATTGAGGATTTGATCCTTAAGGAATCAATCCGTCTATGTGTGGGAATCCAGTGGTTGGTTGTGACGTGAAGAATGAATAGAGATCATGTGTGGGTCAGTTTCAGTGATCCTCTGTGGGTCCATACCTAATGATCCTGTGTGGGTCATCGCCTATCGATCTTGTGTGGGTCAGCACCTATCGATCCTTTGTGGTTCAGCACTCAGAAATCATGTGTGGGTTAGTGCATATTGATCCTATGTGGGTCAGCGCTCAGTGATCATATGTGAATCAATGTCTATCATTCCTGTGTGGGTCAGCATCTATCGATCCTGTGTGGGTCAGCAGCAGAGCCACTTGATAGAATAATATGATCTTTCTCTTTTACTAATCATCTTTACTTCTCTACTAAAGTTATACCCTTTATTAGATTTCCTTTACTTTGTTCTTTGTTATTTAGATCAGGATTTTTTGTTTTTCCTTTGTGGGATTTTGAGAGTCCTTCAGGGGTCTCAGGGTCCCTACTGAGTATTGCTATAATCACCCCAGCACGGGCTGCACCCGCCCCTTGTCGCGTCTTGTTCATATGATGGATAACTTGATTAAGACTCGGGGAGCCATGGCTATATGGTGCTCAGAGGTGATTGATAGATGTGGTGAGCGGTAGTGATGAAAGATGACGATTTTTTCCTACCCTTTAGTTAAGATCCTTCGTGGACAACATCTGAAGCCCATTTCCCCCTTTTTATGTACTTTCACTCCATTTGTTCTTGTATAATGTCCCCTTGACTTTTTGTACATACTTTTACTCTCAGTACTGGTTTTAGTAGTTTTAGTAACTTAACTTTTTTGTCTTTTTTTACTTGTATGCAGTGTGCCTTGTACGTGTGTGTCTTGGTTTAAAGAAAATTTCTTTATTTTTTGGGTTTTTCCTTTCTAGTGCTAGTCACCAGCCTAAGGCCTATGGAAGGCAGGCTTGGGGTAGTCACAACACGGGCCTCGGGGGACGGTTCATGACATATAAGGTTAAAATTAACTCATAAAAGAGAAGGGACGATATTTTGAACCATATATTATATTACCTGACCACATTAATGAGTTTTATTATGTTAAAAGAATTTAATAAAATATTATATTCATAAAATATCTCCATTTTCATTTTTGATAATTTTAATTTTCTTTTCATTTAAATACATTAATAAAGAATTTAATTTGAATATAAACCATTATGACATGCCTAATATGATATATTCATTTATTTAACTATTTAAACACAATAATTAATAAAATTTTAATTATTTTTCAATATTTTCAAAATAATTTTTTATTGTTTTTTTACTAATTGAATAAATATTGTGCTGGTGTTTTGTAAGTATTTACATTAATTATTCAATTATTAAAAATTAAAAATAAATTAATTGGATAAAACGATTAATTAATATTCCGAATAAATATTTAGAAATTCACAAATATTTTTAATCCAGATATAAAAAATTAATTGATATTATAGACAAGGGACATAAATTTTGTATTTATGATTTTCTTATATTAACATATTGTTCATAATAAAAATGTGGCATAAAGTTTCCATATATTTGAGTCATGGATGTAAATTTATTGTCTTCCCACAGAAAATAGTATAATGGATTGTGTTAGAGGAATTTTAAAGCCTTATCCCAATGTTTTTACGATATTTTTCACATTTTACCATTATTGAGCTGCCAAAATTTGAAAAGTATACAATTGAGAAGGACAAAAGGGGGGAATATTTACCAAATTATTTCTTCACAATTACCAAAATTTTATAATTTTTTCCCAAATTCAATTAATAGATTTGGAAGATTTAAATTTGTAATTGTCTGATAAAACATGATGAAAATTTATTTCTAAGAAAAAATGGTTTTATAATGTATACAATATTTTAACATAAAAATACAATATAAAAATAATTACCATTAACTAAATTATATTATAAATAATATAAATGGAAAATTACTACATTTAATACCAATAAAAAATGGATGTTTCTAAATTCATGAAATGAATAAATTGTTTTAAAAATTCAGAATCATTCACAATTCATTGAGAAGTATAACTCTTGAAAAAATATAAAAAATTTAATCTCTGATCATTTTAATATTTAAATTTCATAAATGATGTTATTTTTTTCAAATCTAATTTTTAATAGTGGGAGAAATTAATTATATTATTTTCTCATAAAACCAATTTTTTTGAAAAAGGTTATTTTAATGCATATAATGACTTTACAAATAATTGAGTACATATTAATCAATATATTTTCTTATTTGAAAACAAAATTATTTTTTAAAAATATAGATATTATTATTAAATATATAAATTTAACTTCCTTGTTATTGGGGGTTAACTATATTTTTGTATATTTAGAATTAGAGTTTCATGTATTGCAACCTATCACAAAAATTAAATTTATTTAATATAAAATATTTCATAAAATATCAGGGTATTAAATGAATAAATTGATTTATATTATTTTTGAAACATCTGAAATAACAATAGGTCTCTAGTTGATTAACAAACATTATTCCCATTTTAAACACCATCCCCAAACCATATTTTCATCTCAAAGATGATTAGATCCACAATGCATTAAAAATGAATTGTAAATGGTCCCAATTTACTGATAGAACCATAACCTCATGATATATATGGAAAATTACATATAGTATTATGTTATAGTTCCCTATTGAAATTATTATGTGATAAAAAATAAAAAATGATGAAGGTATCATAGTAAATTACATGTAATCTTCCAAAATTTTCATATGGGACTAACACATTAGTTGGGAGTGTGTCACCATTTTCCTTCAACATGAATTTACACTACCATGCATGTACCATTAAGGTATATTATGTGTTGTACTTTTGAGTCACTAAGGGTTGTACCACTAGTAGCCCAATTCATGTGGTCCCAAATTAAATAGAATGTTTCAATTACCAAATGGAATGTTGTTCAAGATAGTTTCCTTTGGAATGTATTTAGACACATGTCTTGTATTGTATTTTTTACATGCTTTATATATCTTTTTACATGACATGTATTACAAACATTGTTGATAGGGGTGTTCTCTTCGGCACCCTGGGTAATGTTTTTGAAATTATAAAAAAAATATGTATAATGTTCTTTCCAATGCATATGAAAAGGTGGTATGTCAGGTGTGTAATCTAGTACACCCTTGATTGTGTAGTTATTTGAATTGACGGTTTGTACTCCCAAATTATAGATATATTTTATAATTAAAATTTTATGGAAAATCAAGTTTTTTTGAATGATTTATGAAACTTTTCTCTAAGGGTCACAAGATATGTTATATTTATTATCCATGAGAAATATAGTGTCTTAGATGAAAATTTAACACTATGTGCAGCTTTCAGAGACCAAATTCTAATTAGATGGGATTTTATATCTAGATCTTCCACAAACACCAATTCTCACCTTCAATACATTAAAAATTTCACCATCTACATCACCACTTATATAGTTTTGTTCATTATAAAGCATGTTTGTTATGATAATCCTTCAAGATTCACAACCCTAACTAAATGTATACCCTCGACATCACCCAAAGTGCTACCAGCCAACCATTAATTTCCCATTATCCCATTACTCCATATTCATTATTTCTTCCCTTCATTTTCTATCTACTTCATAATATTTTTTATTACCATCAATCCAATGGCCATTTTGGATGTCGGTGGTGAAATTACATCAGAAAGAGAAGAAATAAGAGAGGGATAAAAGAATCTTTAGAACCATTAATTAAATTGGTCATTGTGTCCATCAATCATGAGGTATATTCCCATCGAGGAGTTCATATAGATGATATACAATTAATTATTATCAATAAACTAGGAGACATAAACTTTTCTTTTAAAAAACAAGGAATTTTTTTTCCTAAACCAGCATAATGTAAAAAAATTTATAATTTCCAGAATCTAACAATGAATATGGTGGTCAAAATATAAAAAATTTCATATATCACTAGTGAATCATCTTTTCTTCAATTAAATTGATTATTCCATGTTTTTCAATTATCAATAGAAAGGAAATCTATATCTTCTCTCTAGTAAAGTTTTATCATTATTAAAGAACAATCATTTATGTCATTAATGATATAATTATTTCTCATTATTAATTAGAAAGTATACATTTTGAAAAAATATAAACAATTTACTTTACGATAAATTTACTTTTATGATTTTATAAATAAATTAATTTTTTTCAAATAAAAGTTTTAAAAGTGGGATAAATTGATTATATTATTTTATCATATAACTATTATTGAGGAAAATTGTATTTTTAATGAATATAATTAATTTTATAATAAAATGAGTATGTATTTATCAATATATATACTTTATCAAAAACATTTTTAAATATTATTTTAAAATGTAGATATTCTTATTTATTATGCCAATTTAGTGGCTAAGATATAAAGTTATATTATGTTACTATTCATTTGCACTCAAGGATGAGTGTGTCGAAAGGTTTTTGTTTCCTCTGGAAATGGGGATGACCTTGTTTGTTTAAAGTTCACACATTCCAATAAATTTCTAATGGGTTTATTCATAGAACCGGAAACATCCAATGATTTTATATCTATTTGGACCTACTTTCCAAAGGTAGGTTCTCATTAGTTGTGGGCCGATGAGGCTTAAGAATTTTCATTGGTCGAGAGGATGGGAGTTCAGACTCATCACACATTTTGGGGGGAATTATTTTGTCTACTATGAGAGTCTCTTTATAGATTTGAGTTATGTTCGTGAATCCTTATTAAATTACCAAGTACGAAAATGAGATTTCCTTTAGATCTGAAAATCAATGATTACTATTTATGAAATTTAGAGAATATTTTATATGTATTTTAGGTTCTTCATCGATAGAGAATCATCTCTATTTGTTAGATATTCTTAGTCAGTGGTATCCTTTAACACATTATATAAATCTCTTGGTCATTATGATAACCATACTAGTTTTAAATCCACTCAGTGGGGAACTTGATGTTCATTGTCGTTTAGAAGGACACAGATTATTTTAGAGTTAGGATCATAGCCGAAGATGGGCTACCTACGTATCCTTTGTTAGAAAAGGAATGAAAACCCATGTAGTTCGAGTGAAGAAATATGGAGCTTATGCATGATTTATGGACCAAAGAAAGATGTCATAATTACTTTTACACTCTAAGCTCTCGTGAGTCATGCTCAGTGTGAGAAATAAGTGGTATAAGTAAAACCTGATGATTATGCCATAAAAGATGCAATCAAAAGAAATAATGTGGGGCTTATGTATGTATGACTGCCCAGATATATGAAGATCAGGATTTACATAAGGGAAGAAACCCGGGAACAAGGTCCATAAAGGTATATGTGATTTATGGAGATTTGGATACTTAACTTTGGGATTACTCCTGAAAAGGATTCCCAAATTAGAGGGGACTTATGATTGGGTTTTATTTCAGAAATGGAAGCCCAAATCAAAAGAAATTATGATTGGGGATTACTCTTGAGAAGGAGGACCATGTTAACGAAAATTATGACTAGGGATTACTCCTGAAAAGGAGGCCCAGGTTAGGGAACATGGGGCTTACTCCTAAGGAGAATGCCCATATTAAAGGGATTTGAGATTGGGGCTTACTCCTAAGGAGGATGCCCAGATTTTGTAACTTGGGGCTTACTCCTAATTAGGATGCCCATATTAAGATAATTTGTGACTGGGGCATACTCCTGAAAAGGAGTCCTAGGTTAGGGAACTTGGGGCTTACTCTTAACGAGGATTCCCATATTAAAGGGATTTGAGATTGGGGCTTACTCTTAGGGAGGATGCCCAGATTTGGGAACTTGGGGATTACTCTTAAAGAGGATGCCCATATTAAAGGAATTTGTGACTCAGGCTTACTCATGGAAAGTAGGCCTAGGTTAGGGAAATTGGGGCGTACTCCTAAGGAGGATGCTCAGATTAAATATCTTCTCATCTTAAAGGATGAGGTTGAATGAATGAAATCTCTAACCTTAGTGACATAAAGATATGTAAATCACTAGGTTTTGAGAGATGTTCCACAGAATTCCTTTCAGATAAGGAATCCAATAAAGGAATCATGCCAAAAATGGATTTGAAGAGGATTTTGAAGGCTAAACCTTGAAAAGGAGAGGTGGATTTGAAGAAAAGAGTTGAATAGAAAGGAGGGGCACCCAAAAAGAGGCAGGCACGCAAGTCCGATTTGGGCGCGCAAGTCCTGGTCGCGAAAGTATACCTGCACGACACATGTGTATGTGGGCGACGGTTAACCCATAAGGTAATACTTGGGTGAAGCTTGGTTTAATCCCTTAATATTATCCCTAGAGGCTTCCAAAAGGGTGGCGCGCAAGTTTTGTTGAAGGGTTAAGGTGGCTCACAAGTGTCTTCATTTCCCTTAAGTGTTAGACACTTAGGCACACAAGTGTTGATGAATTTCAACACTTAGGCCTTATTCCCCCTCTTTAGATCTTCCATTCAAGGTAAGAAATTACCTTAGAAGTGTTCGTAATACCTAAAGTAGAGACTAGGACGCCGAGATCATAAATCTAACTTTTGGATTTTTTTCGTCCTCCAAATGGGGACCCACAAGGGCTATTTATAGGCCACCTGAGTTTGGGAAAAAATTAAGGTTGGGTGCACAAGTGACCTGCGCGCTGAATATTTGGTGTGCAAGTGACTTTCGTGCCCGATGTCTGGTATGCATGTGACTTCACGCCTTAGTCCAAAATGGCTATGGGACTTGACATTATCAAATTTTTGACATTTCTTCAATGAGTGACCCAATTGTTTCTTAATGTATTCCCCTTTGGTCATTCTTTGGACTCTGTGATGGAATGGAGCATCAACAAAAGTCCCCCCTCAAAGTTGGATCCGAAAAGAGGAAAGAGGATTTGACTCTGACGTAAAGAAGAAACAAGAAATCTGGCAGTTTAATGTCATGCATGTTGGACATAAAAAGGATAATGTTTAAGGTCAAAATATCTTTGACCGAATGGATTAAAATTGACTCAATTCCTTGATAATTTATCTGAAAACATATTACCATATTCAAGTATGGGAAAAAATGTAAACTATGACTTAAGAAATTTTGAATCTGAGGAATGATATGAAAAATGTGATAAAAAGCAATAGAGGAATATTTCTTAAGATTGAAGTTACCACTATTTAACAAACCCGTTATGGGGTTGAATTATGTAGGGCCACTTAAGGGTATTGGCTGCATAGTCAAATAATAGCATCTTTTGGCTGATAGGTCCGTTATGTACACTACTTATGCAAGGCCACCTAAGGGCACGTGCTGCATAGTCAGGCATTATAACTCCAAAAATTTTACTTTTCTATTGCTAAAAAGGCAGTGAAAGTTTATGGAGATTCAAATTTTCCAAATCATAGAGTCTTCTATATGGAGAACGGTATTTGAATATGGAGAGGATATTTCCAATTAATATTTTCAATGAATTGGATGAATGTCACTCATGTGAAGGTCTGAGCCAAACATAGGGATGGGAAATATAAACCATAGACTTTAATACTTTCAGATCATGAAAAAGTGTATGGGAAAAATATGTTAATGATGGCTATTTTTGTAGATCCCTACATATTTTCATGAATACAAATAAGGGAAAAGGAGGTTTCCCTCCCAAGAATGAAGTTACCACTATTTGGAAAACCCATTAGGGAGTTGAATTATGTAGGGCCACCTAAGGGCATTGGCTGCATAGTCAGCATCTTTTGCCTGACAGGTCTGTTATGTAGACTGTTTATGCAAGGCTGCCTAAGGGCATGTGCTGCATGGTCAGGCAAAAGAACACTTGGGTATTGGAAATTTTGTGACCAAAATTCAAGATAAGGGTTATGGAGATCTTGAAGTATTTAAGGTTAGGAGTATGACACATCAAAATGGGAATTTTCCAATACATGTAGAGATACACAGACCAATGCTAACCATAATCATGTTGTGGTTGGGTCTTGAATTATGGTGTTGGAATTCAATACATATCCCATATGAATGGGAACCAAGACATACGTAGTTCTTGAAATACAGTTTGATGTCATGTGGGACAAGAATGTATGAGATCTTAGTTTAGTGTCATAGAGCTCAGACCATAATGAGGAATACACATCGTGTGTTTGTTAAACCTGATGTGAATGAAGACCAGGGTTTTCATACCACATTCATGTTTTTATAGGGGTAGTTTTCAACCAAGGGACTGAAAGTGGAATTGGGGGTTAGGCCCAAAGTATTGGGTCTGGATTCGAGGGACGCTCGAATGTTCCTACGTATCCCATAAGGATGGGAATCAATCCGCATATAGTTCTTGAAATACCCTCTGTACAGATTTGATTCGTACAAGTGAATGGTGAAAATGGGACTTTAGTGCAATGATGGTTTGACCAAAGATTAAAGGCTCAGGCATTTCTATGTATGCACGTAGTCTTTCAAATATAACATGATTGGAAATCAATGTCAATAATGATTCCCTCTCAGGTGAGGGACAACAAATGTTGAAGTTTATTGTCATACATGAAAAAAGTGAGAATAGTTTAAGTTCATATGCATGGAACGTGGTGAATCAAGGTAAAAATATTGGTTCTGGGGGTTGCTTCACGGATCAAAATCATATGAGACAGAGGTGAACTAACATGAAGAGATTGGTTCTGGGCTCGAACCTTGGGAGGTTTCCTACGTACCCAGCCTAGAAGGCAAGGATCAAAGTCTGAGAGGTTCGATTAAGAATGGATTGGTGATCAAGTTGTACTTAAGGACAATGACCTAAAATTGGTGTTCGGACATACGCATGATTAGCGGCCCAGAGAGGGTGTTATGGTTGAAGTTTACTCTAAGATCACGTGATTTATACTCGGTTGTGAGAAGAAAAAGGTAGCAACAATCCTAACGATGCACAGTTTAATGTCATGTAGGACATAAGGGACAGGACACAGTTTAAAGTCTTGTTGGACGAAAGAGGGGCCATGCAGTTTAATGTCTTGCAGCAAGGACTATGGGGGACTGTGCAGTTTAAAGACTTACAGTGAGGACTAAATACAGTTTAACATCATGTGGGACGTATTAGGAACTTTTTAAAAGTTTAACTTCATGTTGGATGAAAGAGTGCTGTAAAATTTAGCATCATGTGGCTAAGATAATGGTTATGTAGTTTAATGTCTTGTTGGACGTAAGAGGTGAAAAGTGCTACACATTTTAGAGTCATATATCTAGGACGTAATTGAGGAATTTTTTCTTCAGTTTAATGTCATGTAGGATGAGAGTACAGTTTTATCTCATATTGGATGAGAAAGGGATTTTTACTGTTTAACGTCATGTAGGACGAAGAGGTGCACAGTTTAACATCGTATAGCTAGGATGATGGTTATGCAGTTTAACGTCATGTTGGACAAAGAGGGTGTTGTACAGTTTAGCGTCATGTAGCTAGGATGTTACAGTTTAATGTCATGTTGGATGTAGAGGGTATTTGTGTTAGAAAAAATACTTCTTCATGAATCTTGCATTGGTTGGAGTTGTGATGAGTTCTCCATCCATTGAGATTAAAGAATAAGCCCCATTGGAGTAGACCTTATGTAATGAATAAGGTCCTTCCCACTTTGGCTCAACCTTTGGAGGTTTCTTTCCGGGTATCATTAGAAATATGAGAAACAATACAAATTCTACTTGAATGAATGAATGAAGACAAACTTTTTTGTTAAAAGCCTGTGTTATTCGATTCTGATAGACTTCCAAGTGGTGCAGGGTGCACAATCTTTTTCATCTAAACGTTCTAATTCATCCAATCAATTTTCAAATAGTTCATCTGTAGATGACTGATCACAAATGGATACTCTGAGAAAAGGTAATTAAACCTCAATGGTAATGACTGCTTTTTCTCCATATACCAATGAATATGGAGTTGACCGCGTAGCAGTGCGGGTGGTGGTCTGATAATCCCATAAAGCATGAAAAAGTTTAGCAGGCCATGATTTCTTATCTTTATCCACCATCTTTTTCAGTATGTTTAAAAGAGTTTTGTTGAAAGATTCTATTTGGCCATTGGCCGCTACATGATACCAAGAAGAATGGTTGGATTTGATGTTGTGTTCTTGATACAACTTCCTTACCTCGGATGAACAGAAGTTGGTGCCATTGTCCGTCAATATGGTTTGAGGGACACCAAATCTGGTAATGATGTTAGACTTGATGAAGATAACAATGCTTTTGGAACTAACTTCTTTGAGAGGTATTGCCTCTGCCCATTTGGAAAAGAAGTCAGTAGCAGTAAGAATATATATAAACTGCTTGGATGTAACCGAAGGGTAAGGTCCTACTACATCCATTCCCCATGTGGAAAATGGACATGATTATTTAGCTACATATACAGTTCTAGTAGGGGTAGGATTGAAATAGTGGCTTCTGGGATATCCACTTCTTCCCTTGTATCCTAGAACTCTGGAATTCTCTCTAATTTCCCTGTTTGATACAGGGAACTCATGCTCATCAAGATCAAAACTGTGACTGGAATAAGGATTTGTTACGTGAATCATGTTAATAGAGCCAAAGATAAACTCTTCATCTGAGGAAGAATCTGCCTGATTATCCAGTTTAGGTTGTGCCGTTTGGTGGGGCGGTGCCTGTGGCTTTCAAGTAGATGGCATAAAATCTGATAGATTAAAAGACAACTTGGGATTTGACACGATCTCATCTTCTTCTAACTTCTCTTCTTTCTTAGAATTATGCCGCTTATTTGAGTATTTTAATTCTGATGAAGGTAGTTTTGCTGTGACATTCATAGTAGAATACACAATTGTTTTCTTCAATTGCATTTGTGAAATGGAATGAGTTCGGTTGATCATTTTCCAGATCATCCAATCATCAAATTTCTGTGCATTTTTGCTTTTGACATCTTTCCACTCGCCTTCTTTCTCTGGATCTGTAGCAGTAACACATGCTACAGGGGCTGAAGAACCTTTCAGTTTTACCAGTCCCAAGTCCACCATCTTTTGAAGGATGTATCAGAAGACAAAACTCTCCTGAATGGGATGCCCCAACATTTGATGAAATGGGAAATAGTTGGGATGGTCTTCATCTCTTTCCTTGTTCGGCCTTTTAGGCCTTGGCAATTGAACCAAATTATTTTCCAGAGCCGAAATGAAGTAACTAGGAACTTGTTCACTTCGGAAAGAATAAACTTTGCTCTTTAAATCCTCCAATTGTTTCTGTCTTTGATCTCTATGATCATCTTCATGAAACGGCCTCTGTTGTTGGCACTCAAGAGGTGGATCCCTTCGATTAGATGAAGGTTTTGAGGTAGAATCAGGTACAGGCGCTTGTTTAAGTGTGACTGCAGCAGTCTCTGCTTTACCGATTCTCCTTGCTGTAACTGATGGAATTACATGAGTTTTGTCCTTAGACATTGTAATAGAATCCTTAATCTGTTGAGCGATCGAAGTAAGGTCTTGAAACCCTCTTATGTATTTCACAAGGATCAACAGTGTTTGTAATTCATCACCCAAATTTTCCAAACATATTGACAATAATTATTCTTGAGGGAGTGCTAAGATTAAGGAATATGTTAATCCATTCCAGCGAGCAATGAAATCAAAAACTCTTTCATTCTCCCTTTTCTTACTATTTGTAAGATAAAAAATTATTGTCTTTG
Source organism: Viscum album (assembly GCA_963277665.1). Lineage (NCBI taxonomy): Eukaryota > Viridiplantae > Streptophyta > Magnoliopsida > Santalales > Viscaceae > Viscum > Viscum album. The sequence goes on from OY728130.1 coordinate 1,853,845,624, forward strand.
GAAATGTTGAGCTAAATTGAAGAAGGAATCATTGACAGAGATCATCCCACCTGGTAATTGATCGGGATTGAAAACCTGTATACCAAACAAAGGAAGGCCCTTGTAATGACTATACAAAACACCTGTTCTTAACTGCTTCTTGTTGTTGATGAGTTCCCATCATAGGATCACAACGAGAAACAAAATGTGTTAATTATTTCTCATAGTCTCCCGAACCATTAAAATTGGGAATGTGGTACTTGAAAAATTTGATGGGGGAGGAATTGCATCCACTCATTCAGGGTAATCACTCTTTTCTGGTTGAATTTGTGCACGTTTTCCCTCCATATATTCCAACCGAGATGTTAATGAATTAATGGTAGTCATTAACTTTTGAGAAACATCTGGTCGATCTTGGATCTGAGTAGGTGCAATAACTGGAGCTTGGACAGGTGTGGTGACTGGTACTGAAACTGATGGTAGCACTACCGATTGTTGTTGAGTATGACCCATAGGATTGGACTAATGAGGGTGTACTGGTAATGGAGTATATTCTTGATCCATCTCAGTAGATGCAACAAATTCCCTTGACTGACTGACTCCAGCATGATTAGGAGGAAGACTACCTTGAAGTAGTTCTGCATTCAACTTCACTAATTACTTTATTTCTTCCTCTTATTGTGTGAACCTTTTCTCAAGTGAGAGTTATTGGACTTCTCTAGATGAAGTTTGGAATATACCTTGATTCTTTCCTTTCCCCTTGTTGGACACCTTTCAGAGAGGGGGAAGTTAGTTATTTGAAGGAATACCAAGATGCTGGGTAAGCCTTTGATTTCGTGTACGCACACCTTCTTCATTCGCCTCGGTGTGCACAGCCTCTTGAGAAGGAAAATCTTTATCTGATCCCTCTGAGTGATCCTCATGTTATTGAGGATAAAAAACAATGGCATTGATGACATTTATTGATGCATAATGCATTGCATCCCATCTATCGGTGTTTCTGTGATACCGTCTTCTCCCATGACCTTGATGATACATTACCTTTTGTTGAGTTGAACCCTTAGGAACTTCTTGATGAACCATAATTTGGAGGGAATCTCCTGATAAATTGTCTCTTAGTTCCTATTTTGGCTTATTCCCTAATCCATGGAAGGATGACTTTCACTGAGGAAGATATTGAGGATTTGAAAAAGTCCCCAGTCCGGTGGACTGGGGCTATTCCTGCTATTCCTGCTCAACTCCTCGAATCCTATTTGTTGATTCTAAGGGTTGGGTTAAAAGATTCCCCAGTCTGGAAAGATGTGGTGGTTCTTGAACCGCTTCATCTGATACTTTCTTAAAAGCTCCCCTGATCTTGCGGACTTTAGTCCGGAAATTGGATGGATGCATTAACCTACATCCACTCAAATCACCTGGTTCAAATGACTGTTGGATGATTTCTGACACTTTTGTCACCTGAAGATGTGCCCGCTCTAAATGATAAGCATGTTCGATATTCTCATTTTCTTGATTCAAGAGTAATTTGACAACTTTTTCTCTATATTCCTGACTCTGGGAAGAACTAGTTAAGGAATGTTCCTAAGAAATATTTTGATAACAAACAAAACCAATTGGTCGTGGCCAACCATGGGCAATAACATTGCATGAGACTATTTTTGGTCGGATTTTTTGACTGGAGAGTACAATGAAATGTAGTTATCCATGAACACCACATCCCCTGATATGAAAACCAAATGAGGCATTGGCTATTAGCTGGCACAAACTTTTTAGTGCACCAAGGCATGAACATTGAAGGTCTCTTTGCTGCTTTTCAACCTTCAGATATCGGGAAACTGAGAGATATACCAAATCAATTTGGCATTTTAACCCTTAAATTATCTTGACATGATTTTCATATTCATCAAAAGATAAGATTTTCTTTTTCAATTGACAAAGAGTTTCCCACATGTTGAGATGAATTTCATGAATACAATCTTCCGTCAAAATTTCTGGAATATCATACTGAGAGTCAGCCAAAGGCCAAAACATGAATGGTACTTCAAATTTTGCCAGTTGTTTTCTCATATTCAACACTTACTTTTTATCATTCGATGAAGATTCTTCTACCTTGTTAGACCAAAGATGGTGCTTCTTTGTTGCTTCATCAGATTCAACAAGATTGGTAGAGAATTCATTTATCAAACTAGAATATGAATGACCCTGGGGTGGTTCAGATAATGACCTACATCCCGGGCTATCTTATGATTGAGAAAGTATTTCACCTGCCAGCAGTAAAGCATCAGACATGACTGGCTTCACATTTGCAGGTGCCTCAAGATAATAGGGCTTTCTAGTTACTGCATTTTCCTTTGAAGAATTTTCCAAGCAATGCAAATTACTACTATAGAGATGACTTTCACTGCTAAATTCATCATCATGGGGAGGACCACCATGGTGGGTTACAGCAAAAGATGAAACCTTTTGCTCCTTGATCTTATGGTCACACAAAGGGTTCTCGTGGCTCTCATCTGAAGATGATACTTTGAGATCGATCGAACTGTCATGAAGCAAGCCTTCATGAGGAAATGTCTGATGAAGACCTTTGGAATTATAGTTCCCACTACTGGGAAATGCGAGAGTAGAATCTTGAGTTGCAACAAATAATTGTCTAAGTGCTTCAAGAACTCTAGTATCAGGCAAGGACTTATTACATATCAGCTCTTGATTTTTTGACTGTGATGAATGGGTCTTATTTTAGACACCTTCTTACTCGTTTTGGGAACCACTTGTTGACAAAAGTGGTTATTATGGGTAGGTGTATGTGCCTGATCAAGAGAAATAGTCAGGTTAGGCTGATTATATCCATTCAAATAGGGTGTATATGCCTGACTTGATTGTCCATATGACATGGAGGAGTATGCCCCACAACCCTATTGGACTGGAACAGAGGTGTGTATCTGTTCTGGAGTGACATGTTGTTGAGTAACTCCACTGGTAAGGACATATTTATATTTCTTTACATGTGATGCTACTGAAGCTGTTATAATATTCTGACAAGCATCCAGAATATGAGTAGGGATTTGCTTCTTCTCTTTCACCGTTGTCTAAATGTGCATGGTGACTTCAGCTACTGGAACAGGAATATATGTCCATTTCATTCTTGGAGTAGGTGTATGTGCCTGCTTCTGTCCTCCTTTTCATGTTAGTGAATTTTGATAGTACTCATGTGTGGGAGAAGAGAGTTGAGTTTGCTCCAAATTTATCATCGGAGCTTTCCGACTGACTTCTCTAGGTGCTACCAAACGAGAATGTTGGCATGCTTGATGAACATTGGCAGGTGTATGTGCCTGCTGTGTATTCTTCTTCAAGTATGGTTGATGAATTTCCTTCAATACTGGAAGATGAGACTACTGACAGAATTGTTGATTGTAACTAGTTGTATGTCCATGCTTATTAGTTCCACCATATTAGATTGGTGAGCTTTATTGGATGTAGTCAGATGAGCCTGCTGACTAGCTGATGAGTTATAAATTGGTGTATATGCCTGTCTATAATACTCCGCTGGAATTGACTGGAGGGATTGATGTGTTACTTGCAAACGAGTTTTATGGGAAGTAACATCAGGATTGACAGCTGTATATGTGAAAGAGTGCTGTCGTGGGTGCCCTCAAATGATTAGTGTGATTTTGGGGTACTTAGGTGCAGTAGAGTGGCTGACCAAGGTCGTCTCTCAAAGGAGGAAGTGAATTTAACAACTTATTAAAGGTATTCTAAAAATAAAATAGAATATAATTAAAACACTAGTTTAAAGAATTGGGTTTGTTTATAGTTTATAAATCTATAAGAAGTTTTCTGGAAGAAGATTGTATTTTTTTTTGTTTTTAATTTTGAAATGAAGTTTGATTAAAAAGACACAACAAGAATATTGTTTTTTTAGAAAATATTTTAAAAGGCGTAATCAATCTAACTCTACCTATTCATTCACTTATTAATCATTATCATTTAAATCAATATCCACTTAATTATGATCCCCTAATTTGTTATCCCTCGAACCCTATGAGAGTTAACTTAACAACAAAGATGAAATTACTTAAACCCTAGGCTAGCTTCGGAACACGTAATCGCAGCTCCCTACTTTGATTGTTGTTCTAAAGCTAGCTTATGGTCAGTGGTTAATTAGAGCACATATCCATTCTGTAAATGAGGATGAGTTTTTTTTAGGTATTATAGTTGAACTCTACAAATTTATCTCGTGTGGTCTTGTATTACCGATTAAGTTCGCTCTCTCACAATTTACAGAAAATCTCGACCTCGCGTGTTTTGTATTAAATGCTCAATTTCTTGCTTAGTTTCATGTAATTTAAAAACACAATTCATGGATCATATAATGTGAATTAAATTAGCTCATTGATTCAAAATAAATGAATTCATAGTGTATAATATAGATCGATTACTAAAAGACTACTCTTCTATGGGTGGCGTAATCATCGTAGAAGCGTTTTGCATGTGCAAAGGTTTATAATGGGTATAACCCAATAACGCTTCTACTCAATAATTCCAGCACAAAAAGGAAGATTAATAGAATAATAAATTTAAACAAAACAGAAGAAATTAAAAGAAATAAAAGAAGAACAAAGAAGTTTATTACACAAACAAAATCATTACAACATGAAGGAGAAGAAGAAGGCTTCGTCGAAGGGATCCTTGCTTCAAGAGATACCCTTATTGAAATGGTTGGATAATTGTATTGGATCTACTTATCCTCTTCCATAAACTTCCCAATTCACGTCTCAGTCCCACCAAATGAGAAAAAAATCAATTTATAGAGTGGAGGGGAGGCTAGGTTCAAAGTGGTTTCAAGTGTGAATGTGGAATCTCAGCCAAATATTTTATGCCAACATTCACCGCCCATTGGACCACCAAAAAGCATGACATGTCCAGACTTCCCGAAGGATAAAATATGCGTATATGGGTCCTATATCGCCTCTCCAAATTTGGGCTCAATATAGGCCCATATGAAGGGTTTATGACCGAAATACGGAAGCTTTTCCATTCTGACGTGTCCAGCCCACCTTTGACTTTATGGCCCAATTAATCCATCCAAATGCATTCTTTTTATATAGTGTCCTGAATAAAAGTTGTAGAAAATTAAGTTAAAAACACTATTACAAAATTTCAATTTCACATATTAAATATAAAAATATTTATCTTCGAAATACTACAGTGCACTATAAAGGGTAAAACTGGAATTTTTACCAAATTTTCAAATGAATGATCAAATCCAAAATATTTTCTAATTAAACATATTTAACACAATGTGAGGAAATTATATAATTTATTATCAATAAAATATTCAATAAAATAGTGTTTTATCAATTCCCCACACTTATCCTTTTGCACTACTGAGCAAAACCTCATATCAAGTAAACATCAATATCAAATCAAAATCATTTTTAAAACACATATCCTTGAGATCAATCAATTTCACACCAAGAATAAAAAGATATCATGCCTCATAAAAAACCTTATTTCAAGTTCTCCATTTATATCATTCAATATATTTCCACTTCATTTATCCTACCATGCACAAAACACCTACCTCGCTTGAATTTTCTCTCATCACTCAAATATCAATTTTTTTTGGCAATGCCTTTATCATCCAAACTCATACTAGGGTCACCATAGGCTTGATAAATTCCTACATCGCCACCCGATGTAATAAAAGGACATATGTTTATCATGAGAAATTTTCAGGTTTGTTTTGTGGCTTTTGGTTGGTAGGATTTAGATGTGAAAAACTCTGAGGCTGAATGAGGAGGGCTTGACTCTTTTTGAAGCAAAATTGCATTAATCTAATTTTCACTTAAATATGGTATCCCCATTAATCCCCATAGTATCAATTCAGCTCCATCATCATGAAAATTCATTGAAGGTTTTCACCATTCATCAATTCAGCAACAAAAATGTCAATCTTCTAAAACATGATTTTCTTGAAAGCTCCAGATAGGCACAACTTTCTTCCTCAATTAGAAGCTCTAGAAAAGGCATAGCTTCATTTGTCATGAAAGCTCCAGAAAAGGAACAGCTTTCAATATAATTATCTTCTTTACTAGCAAACACATCTCTTAAAAATTTAATTTTCCACCCAAAGTATCACAGAATGTGGTATCACAACACAAGATAGCTTCCCCCACACTTAAGCTCAACTAGATTATGCAATTTAACTTCAAGAGTTGGTTGGATAGGGAAAATTGGCTTGTAATGTGGCTAACCTAACAGGTTGTGCATGGCTTCTAAGGTCTACAAGGGTTAAATGTTTAAGGTAGGCCATTATAAAAAAGTATTCTTTAAAATAGGGGCTTTAATACCAAACAAATGCCTCAATCATTTAAACATAAGTACCTCAAACCCTCAAGTTTTGATAGAAATAAATAAAATTCTTGTTAAATCAAGCATGGTCTGGTTCTCTCAAAAAGTGAGGCAAATGTAAAGAATCTGAAAATAATGGTTCAGAAGCCTCACAAGAAAGTGATTTCAAATATAAAGACAGTGAGATGTGGCATGAGATTCAAAATTCAGTGTACTTTTCATGAAATTACTAAATATTTAAACTTGAAACAAAGTCATTTCAGCATTCATTTAAGCTTAGTTCCAAGGGGTAAATTGTTTCACCTATTGATATGGATTTAAAAATGGTTATGAGAATCATTTCAGCTCAAAAATTTCAAAAACACCAAGAAAATTGAAAAATAAACACAAAAAATTTGAAAAACAAACAATTTTTTTAGTTTTGTTTTAAATCAGGAAAACAATTGAAATTACTAAACTAAAAGGTTCCCTCCCCCACACTTAAAATATTGCATTGTCCCAAATGTGAACCCATGAGATGATATATACACATGAAATACAGAATTTTTAAATAGGAAAAATAATATAAAAGTGAAAGGGTTAGGAACAGCCTGATGTGATCAAGTGATGATGGGGTCATGCAGTGTGATAAAATCCACTACATCAGTAGGAAGTCCCTCAATGTATCTCTTCAAACATTTCTGATTGACTATAAAGCTCCTTCCAGTGTCCTCTTGTGTGATCTCCACTGCACCATAAGGAAAAAAATTAGATATAATATAAGGACCTAACCATCTGGAACGCAACTTACCAGGAATCAGCTTCAGTCATGAACTGTAGAGAAGGACTTTCTCTCCAACATGAAACTCCCTTTGTTGGATCATTCTATCATGAGATGCTTTTGATCTTTCCTTGTAGATCCTTGAGTTCTCATATGAAGAAAATCAAATCTCCTCAAGCTCTTGAATTTGCAGCTTCCTTTGGATTCCAGCTTGGGCCAAATCCATGTTGCATTTCTTTATAGACCAATAAGCCTGATGCTAAACTTCCATGGGGAGATGACACGCTTTCCCAAAAACAATCCGAAATGGGGAAATACCAATGGGTGTCTTATATGCTGTCCTATAAGCCCACAATGCATCATCCAAGTGCTTGCTCCAATCCTTCCTATTTGGCAGCATGGTTTTCTCAAATATTTGTTTCAACTCATGATTTGAAACCTCAGCCTAGCCGTTTGTTTGGGGGTGGTATGGTGTTGATGTTTTGTGTGTCACCCCATACTTTCAAAGGAGGGAAGAAAAATTCTTATTTCAAAAGTGTGTCCCTTGGTCACTGATGATGGCCTTTGGTACTCCAAAACTGCAAAAAATCTTTGTTTTGACAAAGTCCACAACAACATGAGAATCGTCAGTCCTGGTGGCCTTGGCCTCCACACATTTACTCACATAATCAATAGCAACCAAAATATACAAAAATCCAAAGAACTCAGAAAAGGACCCATAAAATCATTGCCCCATACATCAAAAAACTCACAGAATAATATGGGTTGTTGGGGCATCTCATGTCTCTTAGAAATGTTCTTAGTGTGTTGGAAATGAGAGCATGACTTAAAAACACATAGGCATCATGGAATAAGCTAGGCCAATATAATCCAGAGTCCAAAACTTTCCTAGCTGTCTGTTGGGGTCCAAAGTGTCCACCACATGCAACTGTATGACAAAATTGTAAAACATACTCAAACTCATGATTAGGAACACACCTCCTAATAACATGGTCACTACACATGCACCATAAGTATGGATTATCCCAAACATAAAATCTTGACTCACTCTTTAATTTTTGGACTTGATGTTCCTTTAAATTTGCAAGGATTTCAGAGGCAACAAGGTAGTTAACTAAATCTGCATACCAAGGATGCGTACCTGAGATGGAATAAAGATGCTCATCAGGGAAAGTGTCCTGAATTGGTACCTGGTCCAAGGTGTCATCCTCTAGTGTGTGAGTAAGCCTACTCATGTGTTCTGACACCAAATTCTCTGATCCCTTCTTGTCCTTTATCTCAATATCAAATTCCTGAAGAAGGATAATCCAACGGATAAGTCATGGCTTTTCATCTGGCTTCTTTAGGAGGTACCTCAAAGCTGCATGGTCAGAGAAAACAACTACTTTAGATCCCAATAAATATGAACAAATTTTATCTAAAGCAAATATAACAACAAGAATCTCTTTTTTTGTGGTTGTGTAATTTTATTGGGCTGAATCTAGTGTCCTCGATGCATAGGCGATCACATGTGAACGTCCCTCCACCCTCTGAGATAAGACATCTCCAACTGTGAAGTTGGACGCATCACACATAAGCACAAATGGAAGGTCCCACCGTGGGGGCTGTATGATCGGTGGAGTGGTCAGACACTTCTTTAGCACATCAAATGATACCCTGTATGAATCATCAAAATTGAAGTCAAAATCTTTTTGAAGCAATTGAGATAAGGGTAGAGCGATCTTACTAAAATCTCTGATGAAGCGTCGATAAAATCCAGCATGTCCAAGGAATGATCAAACATCACATACACATGTAGGATATCGGAGGGATGAAATAATGTCTACCTTAGATTTATCAACTTCAATGCCATGTTGTGAGACTACGTGCCCTAAGACAATGCCATGCTCTACCATGAAATGACACTTTTCAAAGTTTGGGACCAGATTCTTCTCAATACAATGATTCAATACCTTTCCCAAACTATTTAGACATTCATCAAATGAGGATCCATACACTGTAAAATCATCCATAAATACCACCATGTAGGTCTCAATAAAATCAGAAAAAATATTCACCATTCTTCTCTAGAAGGTACCTGGGGCGTTGAAAAGTCCAAATGGCATCCTCTGGTAGGAAAATGTGCCAAAGGGACAGGTGAATGTAGTATTCTCCTGATCCTCTGGAGCTATAGGAACCTGAAAATATCCAGAAAAGCCATCCAAGAAACAATAGTGTGTATTCCAAGCTAGTATCTCAAGCATTTGATCAATAAATGGGAGGGGGAAATGGTCCTTGCAAGTGGACTGATTTAGTTTCCTATAATCAATACACACACGCCAACTTTTTTGCACCCTCATTGGAACTAACTCATCTTTCTCATTTTTAACAACAGTAACACCACTCTTCTTATGCACAACCTGAATAGGACTTACCCACTGAGAATCTAAAATGGGAAAGATTATACCAGCCTCAAGAAATTTCTCAACTTCTTTTTTAAAAACTTCCAGGAGGGTGGGATTGAGTCTCCTTTGTGGTTGTCTCATTGGTTTAGCCCCATCCTCCAAGAGAATCCTATGCATGCAAATGGAGCGACTAATACTTGATATGTCAGCCAAGGTCCACCCAATCTCCCTGATGTTCTCCCTCAAAATATTCAAAAGATTTTCCTCATGTTCAAAAGGGAGATTGTTAGAAATGATAACAGGTAATCTCTCACCACTCAACAAGTATGAGTATTTAAGATTTGGTGGAAATGGCTTGAGTTCTAATGAAGGGGGTGGTGTATGGATGGAGACATAGAAGGAACTGAAATATGTGCACAAAGAGCATTAGTATCAGAATATACATCATCAAAATCATAGAATAAAGCATCAAATCCATCAGCATACTCAACAGCCATGTCATAATCAGAGTTCACATGATCAAAATCAGAATATGATTCCATTTCAAATTCAAATCTTAGAGAGTCTTGTTCCTTAAAAACGGGTGTGAAAGTACTCTTAGACATAAAACTAGAACCAATACTCATAATCTCCTTAGGCCTAGGACAATCCAATTCCATGGTGTTTTTACTTGGTGGTTCAAAATGGGAGATAACAAATGCAGAATGATCCTCTGAGGGGTACTTCATGGTATCCATAACATTAAATATCACAACTTCATCCCCAAATTCCATGGAAAGTGTACCCTCATTGACATTTATGATAGTTTTAGCAGTTTTGAGGAAGGTTCTACCTAAGATAATGGGGGCATGATAACTTACCAGATAATCCTCCATGTTAAGCACATATAAGTCTGCTGGAAAGATCGTGTCTCTTACCCAGACAAGTACATCCTCAAGGACTCCTGCTGGATATGATGTAGCTCTATTCGCCAATTGCACCACTACTCTCATCGACTTCAACTCACCAACCTGTAAAGAAGAGAATACAGAGTGAGGCATCACATTTATTGAAGCTCCTAAATCACGAAGAGAATCAGAGAAGTGCAACTCCCCTATGGTACATGGGATGGTGAATGTCCATGGATCCTTTCACTTTGTCGGCATTGCTAGAGTTGGTGTAATGTGTTCTAACACATTCCTTCCAAGATTGATTCTCTCATTTCCCTTCAGCCCTCTTTGATTGGTACAGAGTTCTTTTCAGAATTTGGCATACCTTGGGATTTTCTTAATGGCTTCAAGTAGAGGAATGTTAATCTCCACATGCTTGAATGTGTCCAAAACCTCCTTTTTCATTGCTTCATCAGCCATATCCTTGGTTTGAACAACCCTGTTTGGAAAAGGAAGTGGTTTAGGAGGAACATTATCAATATTTTTCTTACCTTTATCTTTCTCCTTGGATTTCTCATCAGTCGGTATGGAATGCAGCTTCTTTGGAGTTGAGGTGAATCCTGGTGGAATGGTAGGTACAGATGTATCGTTCATTTGCTTCCCACTTCTCAATGTGATGGCACTGACATTCCCCTTTAGATTTGGAGTGGGTTGGGAAGGTAGATTTCCAGAATTCTTACTTACAAGTTCATGGAGGGCAGTGGAAATCTGGCTCATTTGAGTCTGCAACTCTCTCAGCTCTGAACCTTGACTTTTCATCTCATTCTGTTGATTAAAAAAAATTGCTTCAAAAGTTCATCAATGTTAGATTCTACCTTTTGTTGGAGATTCCCTTGTTGCTGACTTGTTGATGTTTGAGCTTCTAATCTCCTTTGGGTTTGTTGGAAACCCAGTTGGTAAGGTATAGGCTACTGGAAGATTTGTTGAAAGGGTGTCCTTTGTTGTTGTCCAGAGCCATACCTCATGTCTGATTAGTCCTTCCACCCTTGGTTGTATGTTGGATCAAACTTTTTTGGGGGATATGGTTATTGTTTTTGCTGCTGATATGGTCTCCCTGGGAATACTACTGCGCAATCCTCTGTCTCTTTTAGTTGTGGGCAACAGTCAGTTGGGTGGCTTGTTTTAGTGAAAATGCCACAAGGCCTTGAAGGAGGGGGTTGGGATGTCTTTTGTGCCAAAGCAAACTGTCTCACCATAGTGTTCAATTCTTCCAACTTGGTATCAATCAAATGACTTTCAAGAGAAGGACTTACCTGATGTACTCCCCTGACACGTGGTGTACCTCGATCGCCAAATTGTTGGGAGTTTTATGCCATCTTTTCGATCAATGCTTGTGCGGCTGTTGGTGTCTTGTCCACCAATGCTCCTCTAGCTGCAGCATCCACCATGCACCTCTCCATGGGTGTGAGTCCTTCGTAGAAGTATTGGATGAGGAGTTGCTCACTGATTTGGTGATGTGGATAGCTTGCGCACAACTTCTTGAATCACTCCCAGTACTCATATATTGACTATCCTTGGGCTTGCTTGATCCCTGATATATCCTTTCGAATGGATGTATTCCTTGATGCTGGAAAAACTCTTTACAAGAAAAAACGTTTCAAATCATTCCAACTTGTTACATCTTTAGGTTGCAAATAATATATCCAATCTTTTGCAGCTCCATCAAGTTAGAATGGGAATGATCTTAATTTAATTTGAACTTCAGAAACCTTTCTTGGTTTTTAAGTTTGATCAAACCACATTAAATTCTTTAAGGTGTTTGTTAGGATCCTCACTAGATAATCCATGAAACTATGGAAGAAGGTGAATTAATCCAGATTTCAATTCAAAATCTGATTCGAGGTTTGGGTATGTAACACAATTTGGTTGATAGTTAATATCTGGTGCATCCAATTCTCGAATAGTTCTATGAAGTTCATTTCCATTGTTCTCAGCCATTAGTTCTTGTTTTAATTTGGACTTATAAGTGTTTCCAATTTCAAAATTCCTAGAGTGGAGGAATTCCCCTGTTGGGTAAATGTCGACACTTCCAGTATATTGAGAATGACGGATTTGTGCCCTAAGGCTACGTTCAATCTTAGGGTCAAGATCTAAGAGATCTTCGGGATTAGTTCATGTCATAAATAAAATAAAAATGAAAATCAATAAAGTGGACCATAGTAAAATAAAAATGAGAAGTTTGAGTTGATGGTCCAAAAAGAAAATAAGAGGATGAAAAAAAGGAAAACTTGAGAAAGGGGAAAGATGAAAGAGAGAGGTGAAGTAAATAATAAAATGAAAAATAAAAGAAATAACTCTAAATGGATGAATAAATTACTTTCCTCCCCAGCAACGGTGCCAATTTGGAAGAGTTCTTTCGTGGGTTCCCTCAAATTATTAGTGTGATTTTGGGGTACTTAGGTGCAGCAGAGTGGCTGACCAAGGTCGTCTCTCAAAGGAGGAAGTGAATTTAACAACTTATTAAAGTATTTATAAAAATAAAATAGAATATAATTAAATCAATAGTTTAATGAATGGGGGTTGTTTATAGTTTATAAATCTAGAAGAAGTTTGTTGGAAGAAGATTGTATTTTTTTTGTTTTTAATTTTGAAATGAAGTTTGATTAAAAAGACACAACAAGAAGATGTTTTTTTTAGAAAATATTTTATAAGGTGTAATTGATCTAACTCTACATTTTCATTAACTTATTAATCATTATCATTTAAATCAATATCCACTTAATTATGATCCCCTAATTTTTTATCCCTCGAACCCTACGAGATTTAACTTAACAACAAAGATGAAATTACTTAAACCCTAGGCTAGCTTCGGAACACGCAATCGCAGCACCCTGCTTTGATTGTTGTTAGAAGGATAGCTTATGGTAAGTGGTTAATTACATCACATATCCATTCTGTAAATGAGGATGAGTTGTTTTTAGGGATTATATTTTAACTCTACAAATTTATCCCGTGTGGTCTTGTATTTCCGATTAAGATCACGCTCTCACAATTTACACAAAATCTCGACCTCGCGTGTTTTGTACTAATTGTTCAATTGCTTGCTTAGTTTCATGTAATTTAAAAACACAATTCATGATCATATTATGTGAATTAAATTATCTCATTGATTCAAAATAAATGAATGAAGAGGGTAGAAGATAGATCGATTACTAAAAGACTACTCTTCCATGGGTGGCGTAATCATCGTAGAAGCGTTTTGCATGTGCAAAGGTTTATAATGGGTATAACCCAATAACTCTTCTACTAAAGAATTACAGACCAAATAGGAATATTAATAGTTGAAGAAATTTAAACAAAACAGAATAAAAGAGAATAAATAAAAGAAGAACAAAAAAGGTTATTACACAAACAAAATCATTACAACATGAAGGAGAAGAAGAAGGCTTCGTCGAAGGGATCCTTGCTTCAAGAGCTACCCTTATTTAAATGGTTGGATAATTGGAGTGGATCCACTTATCTTCTTCACTAAGCTTCCCAATGCACGTACCAACCCCACCAAATGAGAAAAACACCAATTTATAGAGTGGTGGGGAGGCTAGGTTCAAAGTGGTTTCAAGTGTGAATGGGGAATCTCGGCCAAATATTTTATGACAACTTGCACCGACTATTTGACCACCATCACGCAAGCATTGGACATCCTTACATAAGGATGAAATGTGAGGATATGGGTCCTCTATCTCCTCTACAAATGTGGGCTCAATATAGGCCTAGATGCAGGATTTATGGCCGAAATACAGAAGCTTTTCAATTCTGACATGTCCAGACAACCTTTGACTTTATGTACCAATTACTCCATCCCAATGAATTATTTTTATCTAGTGTCCTGAATTAAAGTTGTAGACAATAAAGTTAGGAACACTGTTACAAAATTTTAAGTTCAAATACTAAATATAAAAATATTTTTCTTTGAAATACTATAGTGCACTATAAATGGTAAAACTGGAATTTTCACCAAATTTTCAAATGAATGATCAAATCCCAAATATTTTCTAATTAAACATATTTAACACAATGTGAGGAAATTATATCATTTATTATCAATAAAATATTCAATAAAATAGTTTTTTATCAATATTCTCGCTCGTTTTCCATCAAGTTGTCTTGATGGACTTCTATGAAAGGGGTAGTAGTAAGAATCTGCTCCATGCTAACCAGATTTTGCCTCTGGAGGTTCATCTTGCAGACTCGGGTATGAGGAACCTGATCTAAACCCCTAAAGGTGGTACCCTCATCATGTTGAGGGTGCACTACCGCATGAGTCGGGTGACGATTTTTGATGGGAGCCCTTGGGAAGGACTTCTATTTCCTTGAATTAAGGCCTAGAGTGACCTTCTCTTTCACCTCCCTATAATATTGGAGGGACTGGTGATTTATTTCCTGGGATAATGACTCGAAACGGTTAGAAATGTTGGTTTGTACCACATGCTTACTGATCACTGTTCGTCGCTTTCTGGACAACCAGGGTGAATTATTGACTTGGGGGGCTTGTCGAGCGGCCTCTAGAGTCGGAATGGTACCATGTTGAGGGTATTCCTTAACTAGTGCATTTGAGACCCAGCGTTAAAGACGCTGAGTAGTTGATGTCATCTTCAGAGTAGACAAAGATCCAGAAGGAGAAGCGGCAGATGCATTCATAGGTGTGAACTTTAGAGAAGCCATTTCTGTAATGCAGAGTGATCTTTAGAAATGAGTGTCTATTTGATATAACAGACATAATCAAGATAAATTCGGCCACTACATATTTTGGATGATCACATATTTTATTGATTGTTTTGTCGACCCTCACATTGACTTAAATAGGGGATTAACCAATAAGTAAATCATCATTTTAACTTGGTTAAGGATTCACAATGGGTTCACCATTTTTTGTTTCCTCTTGAAATGTGGATGACCTTGTTTGTTTAAGGTTCAAACATTCCAATCGGTTTCTAATGGGTTTATTCGTAGAACCAGAAACATCCAATGATTCTATATCCATTTGGACCTACATTCCAAAGGTAGGTGCTCATTAATTGTGGACTGATGAGGCTTCATAATTTGCATTGGTCAAGAGGATGGGAGGTCGAACTCATCACACCTTTTTGGGGGGAATTATTGTCTACTCCGGGACTCTCTTTATAGATTTGAGTTATGTTCGTGAATCCTTATTAAATTACCAATTATAAAAATGAGATTTCCTTTATATATGACAATAAATGATTAATATGTATGAAATTTAGAGAATCTTATATATTTATTTGAGGTTCTTCATTGATAGAGAATCATCTGTATTTGTTAGAGATTCTAAGTCAATGGTATCCTTCAACACATTATAGAAATATCTTGGTCATTATTATAACCATACTGGTTTTAAAGTCACTTAGTGGGGCACTTGAAGTTTATTGTCATTCAGAAGGACATGGATTATTTCAGAGTTGGGATTGTACCTACAGATGGGCTACCTACTTGTATAGAAAAGGAATCAGAACCCACGTAGTTCAAGTGAAGAAATATGGATATTATGCATCATTTATGGACCAAAGAAATATGTCATAACTACTTTTACACTCTAAGCTCAAGTGAGTCATTCTCGGTGTGAGAAACCATAGGTATCAGTAAAACCTAATGATTGTGCCAGGAAATATGCAATCCTAAGAAATAATGTGGGTCTTATGTATGTATGACCGCCCAAATATATGAAGATCGGGATTTACTTCTAGGAAGAAACCCGAGAACAAGGTCCATAAAGTTATATGTTCTTTAAGGATATTTGGATACTTAACTTAGGTCTTACTCCTGAAAGGGATTCCCAAATTAGAGGGGACTTATGATTGGGTTTTATTCTTGAAAAATAAGTCCAAATCAAAAGAAATTATGACAGGGGCTTACTATTGAAAAGGAGGCCCAGGTTAAGGGAAATTATGACTGGGGCTTACACTTGAAAAGGAGGCCCAGGTTAGGGAACTTGGGGCTTACTCCTAAGGAGGATTCCCATATTAACGGGATTTGAGATTGGGGCTTACTCCTAAGGACGATACCCAGATTTGGGAACTTGGGGCTTACTCTTTAGGAGGATGCCCATATTAAGGGAATTTGTGACTGGGGCTTACTCTTGAAAAGGAGGCCCAGGTTAGTGAACTTGGGGATTACTCCTAAGGAGGATGCCCATATTAAAGGGATTTGAGATTGGGGCTTACTCTTAAGGAGGATGCCCAGATTTAGGAACATGGGGATTACTCCTAAAGAGGATGCCCATATTAAGGGAATTTGTGACTGGGGATTACTCTTGAAAAGAAGGCCCAAGTTAGGGAACATGGTGATTACTCCTAAAGAGGATGCCCAGATTAAATATCTTCTCATCTTAAAGGATGAGGTTGAATGAATGAAATCTCTAACCTTAGTGACATAAAGATATGTAAATAACTATGTTTTGAGAGATGTTCCACAAAATTCTTTTTAGATAAGGAATCCAACAATGGAACCATGCCAAAAATGGCTTTGAAGAGGATTTTGAAGGCTAAATCATAAATATGAGAGGTGGATTTTAAGAAAATAGTTGAATAGGCAGGAGGGGCACCCGAAAAGAGGTAAGCGTGTAAGTCATGTTTCGGCATGAAAGTCCTGGTCATGCAAGTATAGTTGCGCGACACATGTGTACTTGGAAGACCGTTAACCCATAAGGTAATACTTGGGTGAAGCTTGGCTAAAGCCCTTAATATTATCCCTACAGGCTTTCAAAAGGGTGGCGTGCAAGTTCTGTTGAAGGGATAAGGTGGCGTGCAAGTGTCTTCATTTCCATTAAGTGTTAGACACTTAGGTGCGCAAGTGTTGATGAATTTCAACACTTAGGCCTTATTCCCCCTCTTTAGAACTTCCATTCTAGGTAAGAAATTACCTTAGAAGTGTTCGGAAAACATCAAGTAGAGACTAGGGCACTAAGAGCTTAAATATGACTTTCGGATTTTTTTTCGTCCTCCAAATGGGGGGCCCACAAGGGCTATTTATAGGCCACCTCAGTTTGGGAGAAAATTAAGGTTGGGCATGCATGTGACCTATGTGTCGCATATTTGGCGCGCAAGTGACTTGTGCGCCCAATGTCTGGCATGCAAGTGAATTCCCTGCCTTAGTCCTAAATGGGTATGGGACTTGACGTTGTCAAATTTCTTCCATTTATTCAAAGGGTTACCCTCTTTTTTTTTAAGTTATTCCCCTTTGTTCATTCTTTGGACTCATTAGTGGAACGAAGCATCAACAATTTTGAAGAAATAATATTTATTTAAAAGGAAATATTTCATTAAATATTAGTGTTTTAAAAGAATACATAATTTTTTATAAGGATTAATACATCTAAATTTTATTTATTTTCTTGGTTCTTTGATATGAGCCTAAGACGTTGTGGGGGCCATGACCCTTTGAGGTATGCACACATTCCATGTGGATATAGAATTATATCTTCCATAACTATCATATATTCTCATTGAAAATATTTAAAGGGGAACCTATCCTAATTGAGATATCTATATCATTTAGGGTAGTACCAAATACTAGGCACTAGATCACCGAAAAGAGGGATGTTTTTTAAATGGGGGAGTACTATCTCTAATAGAGGAAGGTCCAAAACAAAAATCAATAGGGAAACCACTTACCTCTAAAAATGGAGGATTCACTCATTGTCTTTTTACATAGTATAAAATTTTACTACTGTATGGGGGACATGGTTCTTGTTAGGATAAATGTTGTACCCAATTCTATAATACATATAGGGTACTCATTCCCCTTCATTGATAGGTCTCTAGTTGATTTACGATCTTCATTACCATTCTGAATATTGTTCCCAAAACCTGTTTTCTACTCTAAGAATATTAGATTCTAAATAAATAAAAAACAGATTATAAAATATAATTAGTGACTGATTGGTCCATAACCTCATTATATATTTGTAAAATTACATTGAAGAGACGGTTGACATTCCAAACTATAATGCTTATGTGATAAAAAATCCAAAATCTTGAAGGTCACAAAGTACCTTAAAATTAATCTAATTGGATTTTAATGTGGTATATAGACATTATTAGGGTGTGTATCCATATTTTTTTTAATTTTGAGTTATACTAAAATTAATGTAACATTATGGTTTGTTATGTGTCTAACTTCTGAGTCTTGCAAGAGTGTACCACTTGTATCCCAAGTCATTTGGTCAGAGATTACTTAACATGTTCCAATTTCCATATGGGATGTGGTTCATGAAAGTTTACTTGATATTTTATTTATACACGTGTCATGTATTGTAGTTTTTATAAGGTTTATATATCTATTTACGTGCCATATATTCCAAAAAATGTGGATAGGGGTGTGCTCTGTCGCACCCTGGGTAATGGTCCTGATATAGTAAACAACATGTAAAATGATCTACCTATTTTGTTTGGAAAGGTGGTATGTCATGTGTTTACTATAATACAACATTAATTGTGTAATTATTACAATACATTGTTATTGATCCCAAATTCAAATGTATTTTATAATTAGTTTTTCATGGAAGCCTTATTCTTTATCTAGAATTAGAACACTACATGTCCTTGAGGGTCACATGATATAGTATATTTACAATACTTGAGAAAGCTAGTGTCATAAATGAAAATCCATCACTCTATGTGTATTTCTAATATCTAATTCCTTATTGATATGATTTCTTCACCAAATCATCCACAAATTCCAATTCCCACCTTTTATCCATCAATGATCACACCTTTGACATTACCACTCCTATAGTGTTTTCCATTATGAAACCATTTTGTTGCCACAATCTTACATGATATACAACCCTCAACGAATGAATACCCTCGACATCACCCTTTTTGATACCAACCAACCATTAACATTATATTATCCATTTACTCCATATTCAATTTTTTCCCCATTAGTTTACATCTATTATACTATCTTATTCATTACCATCGAACCACTGACCGTTTTGGATGTTGGTGGTGAACATTCCATAAAAAAGAGATGAAATAATATAGGGATAAATGAATTCTTATAACTATTAATTCCATTGGTGGCAATTTCCATAAAACGTGATGTATATTCCAATCGAGTAGTCCCTATAAATGAGTGAATTTGTGGGTATTCCCTTGGTATATAAAATTTTACACCTTCATAGTGTGTCTCTATGGTATCTTTTCCATGAAATTAAAAATAAAATTATTCTTTATCTAATAAGATATTATATGTTACTAGTTACTACTTCCATAACAACCTAAAGAAAAATATCACTAGTCCTTATCATCCTAAAACAACAATATGATGCCATTATATAATAAAACTTCCTTGTTATGAATCCACCAGAAATGGAAATGGGGAAAGCTATGACTCTACATATAGACACTCAATAGTAAAGGTTTATGAGACTATTATTTATTGTATC
Organism: Viscum album; assembly: GCA_963277665.1. Taxonomy (NCBI): domain Eukaryota; kingdom Viridiplantae; phylum Streptophyta; class Magnoliopsida; order Santalales; family Viscaceae; genus Viscum; species Viscum album. The sequence goes on from OY728130.1 coordinate 1,853,865,430, forward strand.
AATGACTCACAATATGATACGAATTAATCTACATAATTAAAAATATATATATAACTAAATAAATATATTCAAAAAAATAAATGTGTGTACAAAATTCATTTTAATTTCAAAATACAATAAAATTCCATAAAAACTACATGGGAAATTTCATTACATTACAAAGATAAAATAAAATTAAAATTATATAAACATAAAAAAAATCCAATTCTTCATGTTCCCAAACTAACAATCACTAACATTGTCTCTAATATAGGCTTAGTAATATGAAAAATAAAATATATAGAATAGTGGTAAGTTTAAAAAATTCATAGTATGTATCTTTCTCATATCAACAAAAGTAAATATGTATATAGAATACAAAGGAATACCCTATATGTTGAAATAAACAACAAAACCACCACCCAAGTTTCCAGGGTCTATCCATATCTCACCACAACTACTCCCACAAAAAAATGATTATATATATTCCACTTATAAAATATCTGAAACACAATTATAGTACTCCAACTAAAAACACCCCCAATTTATACTACTATAATTCCGAATAGTATCTATCATTTCATTGAAGCACAAATTTAGTCATGTGAAATGGGTGATAAGAAATAGACTAGATACACATTCATTAACCTATATTTACCACTAGATATTAGTTACTCTCAACCTTCAGTTTTATGATGTGGTACCGTAGTAGACAATGAGTATACATTCAAACTCAATTTATATAAACTTCTATGATATATAATCAATTACCAATCCCTAAAATCTCTAACAAACATAAGTTTTCATCCCATCATCAAGAATTATTTCATAGGTATAATTAAGTATAATTATAATCATTAGTAATTAAACTATGTAAGACATGATAATTAACAATAATTTTAATATTATTCATTGATGTTGTTTTCAAAAAAAACATTGGTAAATATTATAATGTCACCCATAAATGTCATTGATAAGCACCCAAAGAACTATTGATGATTATGTAGAATTAAAATCCAAAATCCATTAAAAATTTACCAGAAATAGAATTATTCATTACCATAAATGTACCATTGTACGTTACATCATTATCATTTTTTTAATATCCATATATTTTATAATAACACTATATTTGAAATCATGTACAACATGTAACACCAAGCATAATCAAACCATGAAATGTTATTATTTTAATATTACCATTGTAACATAGTAATTGAATTGGAGGGTATGAAAAATAATAATAAAAATAATATATTTAAAATTTTATTGATTAATTCTTATTAAATAAACACTTAATTATTTTTAATTTCATTTTATTCTTCAAAAAACATGTTTTCATCAAAAAAAATATTTTTATTGATATTTGTAAATAAATATAAATATATTTTCTCACATTTATAAAATCTATATGTAACATTAAATTAATATTTTAAGTAAATATATCAATATTATCATAGTGTTTCTTTTTTTTATTTTTCATAGAATTTTTATTTTTTAATAAATAAATAAAAATACAACATTTACTTTTGAAAAAAATATTTATATTTCACAAATTTATAATGTTTCATTTTATTAAATTATTTTAAAATATATATTCATAAAATTGTATTATTTATAATCCTATAATTTGATTTTGAAGGAATGTTATAGTTGAATTTAATATAAAATCATTTTTATACATTCAAGATATTTATTTGAAAATGGTTTTCCATTTCATTTCTTGGGTATAATTTTATTTTTATTTAAACAACATATATGTTTAGAATAAAAAAATTATATCATTTTGGAATTAGGAGGATTAGATATTTAAATTTGGTCCCTTTTATTTGTGGTCATTATGAATAGTAACTATAGTAACTATTTTTAAACAAAATAAAGGTAAAATGGGACAATAAAGGGTACAAATAATTTTGTTTGGAATAAATTGTAAAAACTAAAACATGAATAAAAAAGTAATGGATGATTATATTTCATCTATTACCATCCAAAAATTGAATATATGAAAAAAAAATTATGCATACATGAATATTACCGTTATTATAATTTATATAAAGAAAATGAAAAAAAATTCATTTGCTCTGTTCTATTATCTCAAAAAATTTACCTAGGGATAAAAGAATGTATGTTTTGTTACAGATGATTATCAAAAAGATATGTTATTTTTTAACATTGTAATATATTTATAATTTTTAGTGATAAATATTTCCCTTAAATACTTCCATAAATATGATATAGAAATTATTTATGTAAATGGTAAATAAAATAAACATTTTTTTTAAAATATTAAATGTAATATAATTATAGTGAATAATTATGCTCCAATAATTTATAATATAATATATATTTTTTGGGAAGTTAGAATGGTTTATATTTTAATTCCATCTATATCATGATGTTTTTCAAATAAAATTAATTGAATAATGTAAAAATAGACAAAAATGAAATTTTATAATATATAATGTTATGTTACATGTTTTAATGTTACTAAATATCTTATCTTCTACATATGTAATTGGATATTGTTTAAAATGTATTTCACATTCCATTTATGGGTATTTTTTGTACTGTAGTTTCATTGTTGACCCCTAAAGAGTAAAAACATTAACACCATGGTAATTGTAAAAAAGAGTTTACATTGGTTAAAAAAGATAAGGGTGAAAACATCAACAAATTTTTTTCATTTTTTAATGTATGAAAGTATTTGGAAAAAAATTATCATTTATTTGAATATGATCATTTGAGATCCATTTGAATTTGATAATTAAATTATATTAATTTAATACTTTATGAAATTTCAAGAGTTCTCGTCCCCTCACTTATAAAAGGAAACCTAATATCCCTTTTTTATTTAGACATGAAATGATTTTTGGATCATAAAATATATACCCCACTGCGTTAATAATATCCATTAACACTTCCTTGAGTCCTTTGTTTCATAATGAAACTGAAGAAAAAAATCATCTATAGTAAAAAATTAAGGTTTTCTCCAAAGAAGAGGTACAATTCTTAATCAAATATTTTTATTTTATTTTTTAATCTACCATAATAATTTCAATAATTTTAAAAAAGTATTAAAAATTTCACCCACATAATGAGAAATTTTTGTGTTTGTGTATTTACCTATATATGCCTCATCTTACACCAAATGGGGAATGAAACCATCATCCATGTGTACAAAAAAACAACATTCTTGCAAGCTGATGTACTTTTTTCCATCAATGAATATCATAGTTATTTATAAGAAAGTATTTAATGTGTATATATATATATATATATTATGGAATTTTTTTCATTATTTATAAATATTAAACTATTTAATTTCTAACCTTTCCATTCACTAAATATTTATAATGTTGTTCACGCGTATGTATAAACTACCGCCTCCATGAAACGATGTGATGCATTATTAACAACTGCACCATCTAGTTGGAATATATAAATTTATTTAATGATAAAATATGATATTTTTAAAATGATTTTTGTCTTGGGGAATAAAATAATAATTACTTTCTTTCTATTAATATCATTGAAAAATATAAATGTTATTCAACCTTATGTATGACCTACTATCTCAATGATCATAATATAATATATATTTTTATCCATAATTTTTGAAGAGTTTAGAAATTATAATTTATTAATATAAATTATAATTATTTCATTATTATTATTTTTTTTTTGATGAAATAATGAATTCATTGACCATAATCAACCTGCTAAAGTAATTTTTGAAAAATTAACTAAATATCGTTAAAACATCAGTTGTGAGCATAAATGATTATTTAAATAAATATAAAATGGTTATAAATGAAATAAAAGGATTAATAAAACATAAAATTGTATCAATGAAATTTAAACTGTAACATATTAATATCATTCAGGAAGGTAAATATTGTACATGATGAATCATACATGATGTTAAGGACTTCTTTATATTTTTCAACTCCATTAAGACATTTTTGGAATTATTAAAAAATTTACCTCCATGTGGGGTATATAATTCCCCTTCAAGGTATTAAAGTTAAATTTATATTTCCTCATGACTATTAAGGATTGAAATCATGTTACACTTTCAAAAGGAATGACTAAAAAAAAGATGATATTTTTTCTCTTTTTGAACGGGTATATTTTTATTCCAAATCCACTTTTTTTTAAATACATTACATAAGTACATTTATTAAAAACATTATTTATTTAGGACATTTCATATTATCCATGAATTATTACAAGGTTTTAAATTAATATATCTTATGTTTAAAAAAAATTCAGGTTCATATTTAATTATAAAATGACGAAAGAAATTTTTTCTTCTAAATATATATACCATTAATGGAAAATCCTTCCACCATAAAGGTTTTATAACCAGTATCTTCTCCCACATGATTTAAATGGTATTATAATGATTTTTTTTGAAAAAATATTTTAAATTGTTTTTTTCAATTTTCTTCTATTCTTATGAATTAATTATTTTTACTAAAAAATCTACTTTTCAAGTGGTCATATATCATATATTGATTAATTTAACATACAATAGATTTCTCATGAATCGTTAAATTTCGTGTGATTATTTTACACTAAATTTATCTTCTGTATCCATGATATTTTTATCATGGAAATGATTATTTATTAAAACATATTTCATTTATATATACAAAGTTTTACTATAAATTTTACTTGACTTACTAGTGAAAACCTGATAAATTTTTATTATTAACTAAAAATATATATTTTTACAATAATTTATCTTGTTTTTTAATTAATGAGGTACTCCCATATTTGAGGATTTCATTTCACATGCACTGATAGGTGAGTCTCATTTATAGATTTTTCCTTGATGCGTTGATAGGTATTTTAAGAAAAAATTAGTAAAGAAGAACTAAATGTGTTTCCAGTGTATAACAAACCCTATATTAAATTATCATGGAAAAATAATTTTACAAAATAGCTATCAGTATGCCTAAAATCATAACATCTAATAATAATTATTTATTTTATTATTAATTTAGTTATTATTATCCCTTATTTTATAATATTTATGTAATCTATGTAGGTATTTTTTGGTCATTCTGTTGATCAAATGGAATGTTTTTAAATTCATTAAACATTCTATATTGATTGTTACATATTAATTCACAATATATTTTTGTTTTATGTTACTATTAGTAATAATTTCTTCACTCAATTTAATTTTTTCTTTTCCTAAAGATATGAAGAATGATATTATTAATAATTTCATTTATGAAATATTGTTTTCTAATCTATGTATTTTTATATTTTGAAGGTAATATGTGAATCAATAATATATCTTGATCCTAAAAACTTATATATTATTTTTTATTTTGGTATTTGATCACTATAATATTATAAAAATGTAATAAATTAATAATCGACTCAAGGGTAATAAGAATCGGGTTGTAACTGTTGGTATTAGAGGACGCTCATTTGAATCCATTGGAAATTGATTCTGAATGAAAATGTATAACCTAAGAATTCTGATAATCCTATATAGTGTTAGATAACATTTACAATTAATGGATTTTTTATTTTTTATCTCAATATTAATGATGATTATGGGATAAATTAGTGGGTGTATTTATTTTGAGATGGTTCATAATAGATAAAAGTAAATCAATATTCCTAGAAAATGTACAGTTTATTCTATAGAGAAAGACAACAAAGTTGGTATTAGAACTGAGAATAACTAGCCATATTAAGTTATATTACATAGCATATTACTAATAACCATTCTCAAATGGAGCAACTTGTTGTTTCATAAAATGATTCTCTTTTGCTGGATCTATAAAATTGATAGAATCATACATTTGATTATTGGAACTACTAATACATTGGTAGTTGGGAAATGGACTAAGTCACTTGACAATATATTCAACATTGTGGGATGTGATTAATGTGAAAATTTTATTATGGAAGTGTATTTTTTTTATAGGAGATATAGATAAATGGTTTTGGTTCTCCCAAAACACTGTAGAGGATAAGGGAATAAAGAAAATTGAAAAATAAATATTTAATGTGATTTGCACAATAAAATACTTCCATTGAGAAAATAGTGTCAAAATGGGGAGTATTTTAATCACATTAAATAATAAGGAAGACGAATATTTGGTGGTGTGTGAAGCTAAAATATAATATCATATGGTAACATTTTGGAGAATATGTGTAATCCATATGGAATGATTGACCATTTCATTGATGGTCTTATGGTGAGTCTCTAAAGGGAACTATTTTTTTAAATGTTTTCATCATATGAGGATGTACTATTATGTTCATTAATGATGGAGAATAAATTTTTGTGACTCTATATTTTCGATGGAAATCCTGAAAATAAGAGTTTGGTTGAAGCCCTAAAAATTATAATGGTTTGAAGATTAATAATATAATAAACAAATTTCTATAATGTAGAGATTATATATAGAAACATCATTTAAAATAATTCAAGGGAATTAGTGTTTTTTATAAGTGTGAGATAAGTTTTATCAATCTAATGAATGTAAGGGTAAAAAAGATACCTCTTATATCAAGTTAATTAACTGTAATGAAATATGGTATTATTCAATCTAGTATCCCATGAGTGAAGGGAATCTACTGTATAAGAAGCTATGGGGAGAATCTCGTGATAATGAAATCAATAAAAATGAGGTTTAAGTTCATAATGCTGCAGTGGAAGGAAATTTAATCAAATTATCAAATTTAGATAATGTGTTATTTGATTTTGGATCATAATATTCATTTATATCGATTCTATATTCCTTGAAAATTAAATATTTTCCTTAAACATTGAAAATTCAGTTTTTAGTAACAACTACAAATAAAAATCTCACCACTTCAATGAGGTGACGTTAATTTCCAATTATGAAAAACAAACAATCCCTATTTTATGAAATTATACTTATATATATGGTTTACTTGGATATAATCCTCATTGTTTGAATTATTTCCAAATATTTTAAAAAAAGAAATTAAATGAGAATAAAATAATTAGTCATCATGAAGATATCGAATCCCTTTTCTTTTGAAGGGAGTTTTCATTAATGGATCAACAATTATATCCTACCCCAATAACTATTTTTAATGATATTATTAGGGAGGATGAAGACACATAATTTATTGATGGAAAAGGTAATATTAAAATTCAGGAAGTACCTATTATATATAAATATATTTATGTATTTACTTAGGATTTACTTGGACATCCACTAGAGCATGGAGATAAGTTTACCAATGATCTAATCATTTAATAAAGTCTTATAAATACACTATATAGAATATCCACTATGTAATTAGATGAGTTAATTAAAAATATATTGGAGTTGGGTATAAATTATTTATAGGACCTAGTGTTTCACCATGAGGATCTCTTATTCTTTTTTTAAGAATAATTATGTTTACATGATTAGGTGGATAGATTATAGGAAAATAATGTATATTATGATAAAACAATGTGTACCCTATACCTCAAATTGATTAATTATGCGATCATCTTTATGAAACTAAATATTTTTCAAAGAATCAAATTTGTTATGGGTATCATCAATTGTGAGTATTGAAGGAAGGTATTATAAATACACCATTCATAAGAGGTTTTTAAATTTTGATTTCATAATATTACTATATTGATTGAATAATAAACCATTTATCTTTAGTGACCTAGTTAATAGAGTTTTCATGGAATGTAATGAAAATATTATTTTGATATTCATTGATGATAACATGGTATATTTTGAAAGTAATAAGGACTATGATAATCACTTGTGGGTCATTCAAGAGACTCTTATAATAAAATATTTCTATGGGATATTTGAAATGTGTGTATTCATGTATCGTAATTTTTCTTTTCTTCAGAATATTATCTCAGATGATGGAATCTTAGTTGATCATATGATTAAAAGGGTTATAAAAGAAGGGCCTATGTTAAAAAACATAATAGTGGTATATAGTTTTTTTGGCATGTTTCTATCATAAATTTGGATAGATTGTTTCCAAATTGGCTCTTCTATTAACAAATCTTACCCATAAATTGTTATGGTCATATGGAAAAAAGGAATGTGAATACTTTTTCAATGGCATGTAGAGTATGTTTGAAAGTTCTAAAATTTGGACTATACCATAAAGAAAATATTGATTAGGGATATATATTGATGCATCATATAAGGGACATAGTTTTTTATTTTTAAAAATTGATAAATTTATTTCTTATGCATCATGGTAGATAATGAATCACGAACAGAACGATCCCACTCATCATCTTGTGATTGAATCTGCTATCATTACTTTCAAGATATAGAGACATTAACTCTATGGTGAATATTGTGAGATATAAAGTAAATAAAGGTGTCTAAAATATAACATTTTAATGAAATGTATAGACAAGAGCTAATGAAAATGGATAAAACTACTAAAATATTAATATCTCTCAATAAACTAACACCAAGTCAAGGATAATAAGGTGGTAAGCTAACTCACCAAAAAAGATCAACAACATATTGACCAAATGACAACTGAAACTGATCCTATGTTCACAAATTTAGTAATGATGGGTGTGGTAATTATTAATGAAGGGGAAGTATCACTCCTTTTTTAAATATATTCTGGGAAAATTTTATTATAAAAAATAAAAACATATCAGCCAAATGATGAGTATTCTAAAAAGAGAATTAATTCCATAAATGATGGTAAATTTAGAGACATCATATATAAAGTAAGAATTTAAAAATATAGATAGAGTTATTGTGTTCCATATATACCGAATCTGGAATGAGAATTGTTAGATGATTCTCATTGTCCTAAGTTATTTATACTTCATGGGTATACAATGATGTATAGAGAATCAAAGGAATATTATTGGTTTAAAAATATGAACTGGAAATCCTAGATTATGCATCAAGAGATTTGGTTTTCCAATAGGTTATGGTATAAATAAAACATCCTTGAGTGATGAAACTTCCACCTTTTTCTATATGGAATAGGTATTACAGTATATGACACTTTTCACTGGATTACCAAACACTCTATTAAATAATTGTGGATAATTTTTTATTAGTATTCTCCTTACAATGGTTGAATATTTCATTAATATATGATAAATTTACCTCATGAGTGATGTGATTTAATCTATATTAATAGAATTATATGACTTCATCGATAAATATTTCAATTTTTTATATTAATGATCTTTGTTTTAAAAAATTATGTTAGAAATGTATTTAGATGGATCATGATACTGAGATTTATTTGGGAACCTCCTATCATCCAAAAATATAAGAAAATTATGAAGTGAGTATTAATACATTTGAAAACATATTGAGGTCATTCCTTCTTGACATTCCAGGTATGTGGGATTAGTGTTTTATTGTGGTATAGTTTTTTATGATAATAGCTTCCATTAAATGACTCAAATTAAACCATAGGAATAATTTCATCTATAGAGATGTCATAATCCAACTTATTGGGATGAACTTTGTTAATGGTGTATAATGTTCATAGAACATGGTAAAGATACAATGAAAAATGTATAGACAAATCAGACACATATAAGAGCATCTAAAATATGGAAAAATATATATGCCAATAAATGATGAAAAGTTTTGTAATTTCATGTGGAAAATCATGATTTCTTGAATTTATCTCCATGTAAGGTAGTTACAACATTTAGTAAGAATAGAATTTTGGGTCCCATGTCTATCGAACCTTTTTATGTTTTGTAAATAATTTAAAATGTGGATTACCAAATAGAAATGCCACCAAGACTATATAATTTACCTGATGTCTTTCATATATCCCTATTAAGGAGTTATATATTAATGCATTTTCTCACATCGGATGAAATACAAATGAAATATGATATATCTTCCATTGATGATTCTATTAAAATTCAATACACTATAGAGATAAGTGTTAAGGAATCATATAACTATAATGGTAATGATACATTGTTTAAATCATAAAATATAGGAAGTTACTTGGGATCCTAGGGAAGTTACAATAGAGGACCACCCTCAATTTTTTATAGAGTTATATAGATGATTATTTTGAGGGGTAATTTTTTACAGGAGAGAAAAAAATCATATCATAATATTTTAAAAGAACATTATTGTTGATAGCATATACTATATAAAACACCAAGATTAAAGGATCCATGCAATATTATTAATTAAATATAAAAATTATATCTTATACATAGAATTTTATGTTATGAATTGTAATAAATACATAATGAAATATTTAAAAATTTATTGATTATGGCTTTGTAAATAAGCCCTCAATTATTTGTAATGTCATTTTCTCCATGGAAAAATATGTTTTCATGAAAAATCATTTCAATTATTTTTTGAGGAAAAAATATTATTAATTTTTGTATATTTTATAATATTTTTTTTATAAAATGAATCACCTCTTTAAAATCAACATATTGAGAGTATTGTATAGTTAATTTTAGTAATTTTTCTGAAATTTGGATTTTTTAATAAATTGAAAAAAATACATCTTTTTATTGAATATTGTAGTTTTTTTAAAGGATATAAAAAGATCAATTTATTTTTAAAATAATTAAAAAATAGGTTATATATATAATTTTTCAACAAATTACTGTATAAGTAATGAATTTTATTCAATAAGTTCATGTAAAAGTAATTTTAAAATTTAAAATCTATTTTCCTGAAAAAAAATTTCACTACATTTTTAAGGTATAAATTCAAATATGATTCTAAAAACTATGAAAATTGAATCTTGAAAAGTAGATTATATATTCGTAATTAAGAGCTCCATATTTTATAACTATGTCCCATTTATTTTTGTCCTTATGAATAGTAATCTTTGTAAATATTGGTTACCATTGTAAATGTAAAATAAGTTAATTAGGGTTAAAAATAATTTGAAAAGGACTAAAACGTAACCCTAATAGTTGCCTTAATTTTATTATATAACCATTATTAGTGTATTTTAAAACATATTTTTAACGGTTTTTCTTTTATTTCCATATGTCCGTGATTGTGACCATTATAATACCTTATGAAAGGAAAAGAAAAAATGTTATTCTTATTGTTTTATAATTTATAAACTTGTAGACAAAGAAATAAAAAATGGTATGTTTGGTTATATATACTTATTTCAATGATAAATAAAATAAAATAAACAACTTTAAGAATACTAAAATTAAAATAATTTGAATATATTATTATTATTGTCAAAAATTAGAAATAAATATAACTTTAGTTATGTTTTTAATGTTTATATTCTAATTCAATCACTCTCGTGATTCTATTTGATTCCAATTTAATTAATATTGACAAAATATACATTAATGATATTTTATAATAAACAATATTTTATAAAATGATAAAAAATTCCTAAAAATAATATTTCTTGAAATGTATTTTTATATTTTTTTATATATCATCCAAATTCCATTATGTAATTTTTTTCCTATTATAGAAATTATATTGACCGTTAATGAGTAGAAACATTAGTAAGACTATAATTCTCAAAAAGGATTAACATTGGATAAAAAAAGATAATTGTGGAAACATATAATGACATTTTCTATATTTTATTTTAATAGTGGATTTAGAGTAATTATTATCATATATTAAAATATTTTTAATTTGGATCCATTTGAATATAAAACTAACTTATATTAATTTAATACCATAGGAAATTACATGAGTTCCCCTTCGCTAAAGTACAAAGGGAACCCCATCCCCTTTTTGTCCTCAAATAAAAGGATTTTATGAATATAAAATATCTTCCCAAATACCTTCTTAAAATAACCCTGTATTTCAAAGAGTCATTTTTTTCATAAAAGAATCCTTGAAAATCTTTGGTTGTAAATGATTTGGGGTTATCTAATGAAGAGGTATTGTTCATAATCAAGTGTTTTCATTTTATTTATAATTATATCTCCTTAAAAATTTCTTCATACATGATAAGATTATATCAAAAATATATACCAAATATTTATATGTTTTTATGTTTATTAAATTTCCTATATTCATCCCCACATCCATAAAATGTGGATCCCTACAACCGTTCGTGTGTACAATGGACTTCCACATCCCGAATAGATGTTATTAATTTTCCATCACCTCCGATCATAATTGTTTATAATTATGTTTTTAATATATATGTATAATTGTCCTGAATTATGTTTAATTTTGGATATATAATATTCCAATTATTTTCTTACAATTTGATTCACTAAAAAATTAAAAACACTATTCATGTGTATGTGTGGACTTCCACCTCAACTTAGCTGTGTGACTACTTTTTTCCCACAAAATCATATAGATGGTATATATAAGTTTAATTAAATTATAAAATTTATATTTAATTTATAATTATCATTATCAAAAGGTAAAATAATACATACTTTCATTCCATCCCGATCAATGAAAAATATAACTATTACTCTTGCATCCATACGCCCTACCATCTCCATGATTGTTATTTGGTTCATTTGTTGTGAACAAATTTTCTGATTGGTTTTATAAGTATAATTGATGTATAAAATTTATAAATATATTATTGTTTATATTATAAAGATGACGGAATAATTATATAATTTACCATAATCAACATACCAATGTTATTTTGGACTTATGAGCTGAATATCTTCCAAACTTCAAATGTGAACCAAAATGATTAATTAAATAAGTACAAAAAGTTAATAAATAAAATAATCGGAATAATTAAATTGGATAATATTATAATGAATGTAAATAATTTACATAATTCTACTATTTTTGGGGATAACAAATGTTTCTGATGAGTCAGACAAGAGGTAATGGATTTCTCTCAACATCAAGTCTATTATGAAATATTTGGTACTCTTCGCATACTTACATTTATGTGTTTTATATACAAATCCTTTGAGTTATTTAACAATAATATCTATTTCTTCATTATGATTAATTATTAAAATCAACATAATCATTAAAAATTTGATTTTAAATGAAAATATGATCTTATTTCTCATTTTGATCATGTATATTTTTCTTCTATATCCATATATTACATAATTATTTTAATAAATTAATTTTTATTACCCAAATGATTTATTAATGAAATTATATGTTAACATTGAAAATATAATTTGTTTTTGAATCAATATTTATAAAGTCTTATCTAAAGGGAAATTTACAACATTCTGTATAAAATTTCAAAATGATTTTTCATGTTTTTAATGTATACGACATTAACGAACATTGTTTCACCCATTACCATTTAATTATATTTATCTTCTTCTAATTTTTTTTCAACTGTTTTAAAATAAAAAATAACCTGTTAAAACATATTTTAGAAAATTTAATTTCCATTTTATTCTACCTACTGTATGAATTATTTATAAGGTATAAACTACTTTTTTAAAGGTTATCTCCCGTCACATATTTAATTATATAGAAATTTACTTTATCTTGAAACCTTTGCTTTATTATGATCATCATACATTATTTTTTATTAAAATATCAAAAAAAAATATCATGGATATACATATTTCACAAACCATATATCATATGTATATACAATGTTTTAATTTGAATTTTATTTGACTATTAGTAGAAAACATGATAAATCTACATTCATTACTAATTACACATATTTATTGATAAGAAATATTTTTTATCAATTAAATTTATAATTCAATATATGAGTAATGCATTGAACATACAATAATGGGTGGTTCATAGTTATAGATAGACCATCAAAGCATCAATAGGTCTCACGAGTCAAAAAAGAATATATCATTAAATGGGATTCTTGTATAATCCTACACATCGATTAATATACCTTAGAAAAAGGATTTGACATTTTATATATCTTGATGTCTGATATCATGGAGTCCCACATTAATCATGTAAATCATTGAGAATTTAATTTTTATTATCCCAGAGATTGGATAATTGATAATAACCATGGATTCATATTTTTCTCATGTTATCAAAGAAATGACATGATATTTAAGCTATATTCTTTTATATATTGGTTATTCCATATTGATTCATGGTATCTTATTTAGTAAAATAATTTTACTAAAACTTTATTCTCACCCCCAATTTGTTTTATTTTCCCCAGGATATGAAGAATGATATTTTGAATAATATCAGGTATGTGAAAAAAAATATTCTATGTATTTTTATATTTCTAATTTAATATACAAATCATGTTTTAATTTTGTTCTTCAAAATTGATAATCTATTTTTTACATTTGGATTCTTTCTCATGTATCTAGATCCAATGAATTAATGTTACATTTATCACTAGGATTCTATATCTAGGATTGTTGAATTTTTTTAATTTATGCTATTTTAATGTTCTTAAAAAATAACTAGTACATCATTGATAGTTAACTAACTGAACCATTTATAATTATGCATTATTAATTAATTCTAAATTTCCCATATAAATACCATATTTTGTATTCATATCAATATTTAGGAAAACTATTATTCCCATAATCAATATATTATCAATAATTTAGTCTATATTCACAATTATTATGATTCCCCAACCAATATATAATCCAAAAAAGAATCCACATCCATCAAATTAATCCTTAAATTTACATTCAATAAATATCAATTTATAATTTACCAGTAATTAGAGAACTATTTTTTAATATTACTCCTTACTTAATTATTGAATTTATATATCACCTTTGATAATTACTCACTAGTAATTACACACAATATAAATGAAGAATAACTTATTCTGTATATTTTATTGTTAAACTATATAACATTATTGAATCTAAGATAAATTTATTGGAAACCCAAATATTTTATGACCCCTATGTATAATTCTTCATGGTTCATGGAACAAGGTCATGAACCCATATGTTTCGAAACCATTATAGGTATTGTATTAGATAAAATTAAATCTAATCTTAAATATTGAATATCTTGGTGAATAGGTATAACAACACCTAGGAAACTCACTAACACTTAATTTCAAAATCCTAATAACTCAATGGAATTATCTCCATGACAATGGAATGGTCACATTCCAATTAAACATATCACATGCTAAAGATTTTAAATTTATTCTTCTCACCTAAATGACTATTTTAAAATTTTATTATTTATTCTTGAAAAATATTTAATTCATATACATGGAAAATAATTCATTTTTTCACATAAAAATTAACTCACTATCAAAAAATTAACCAATCTAGTATAACTAAATATCTATAATTTATATGATATCATTAATAATATATTTTTTATAAACATAGATTTAATAATTCAAATATTTATACTAATCCATTATCCATGAAATTTATTTTCAAAGTTCATAAAACATTTAATTTATATTTTAATAACATTACCATTATTCATTCTTGTTTAGATATATCCATATTATTATATCCAATTAAGTGTTCCCAAATAAAACAATTGTCCAATATCCATTGAAAAATAAAAATATAAGTGATCATATAGAGTCACCTTCCATAAAGAAATGATGATTTGAAATTATAATTCCCCGATATACCTTGTCCAAAAGAAAATACAGATCTATTGTTCTTCCATCTCCTCTTTGATTCACCACTATACCAATCCTAAATATTTTTCTTTTTTACATAATAGATAAAATAAATTTATAGCGAGTGGTAAGACCAAAATAATCCTAGAATAAATGTACATAGAATTTTATAATTAATCATTTAACATATTCTTATTAATCAAAATTTTAAAAATAATTTTAGATATATCCTCAATTGGAAAATGAATTGATTTATATAACTAAATTAGTTTCTCATATATTAAAAAAATTTATTTAGTTATTGAATTTCTTAATTATAGAATTTTAATTTTCTAAAAAACTATCCATGTTCAAGTTCAACATAATTATTTTATCATAGGATGATTTGTTTGGATTTTTTTGAAGAGATTGATTTTTTTTCTGAATTGTGAACAATATTAGTTTTTTTTAACTATTATTTATTTTTCATATTTTTTATAAGTTTTATTATATTTGGGATTTATTTTTAGTTAAATTTATCACATTTTAAAAAATATAATCTTATTAATGGTATAGTAATTAACATTACACCTGAATTTGTTATAAAATCATTAGATGCTTAAAAGGGGGTTTTTTTAAAAAAAATTATGTTTTCTGTATTTATATTAGAATTAGTTTTTAACCCTAATGGAAATTGAGCATGGTAAAATTTATTTCATATTTGGAATTAGGTTGTTCATATTTTATGACACGGTTAATTTCAGTTTTTTCATTGTGTAAGTGTTCGGATCCATGTAGTCAAACTCATTTCTTGTTTCCAGGGAAAATATAGATTAAAGGAGGCATGGAGTGTGTCAACTTGGGATTCAATACTTCTCCCTTAATTATTAATAATCATAAATTGAGAATTAATTTTCCCTTTCAATGGGAATAAATTTTAACTAATAATTATTGATCAAGATTAATGAAATTGGTTTTAATCACATGTTGATAAGTTTATTTCTTTTTATTGTGATAGCAGTTTGCCTCATGGTTTGCAATATAGTGTGATGTATATGTTATGCATTGTTTGTATATCATTATTCTGGGAGAAGCATATAAAAATTTGTAAAGAATAAAATATGTAATTAACTTATTATTAATTGGATTTAGAATAATTAATGATCGTTCATGTTTTAATCTTGTGTCTCTTATAATATAAATATGATAAAATAGATGCAAGTGTTAATGTTTAATTAAAATTCATCTTTAATGATATTAATTTAATTGATAAATTATTTGAACCATTAATATTATTGTTTTTTTATAAAAAACTCATGTTAATTGAGAGTGGTACTTTTATTGGTCTGTTTAAATAAGAATAAATACCAAAATATTATTTTTTCCTATTGATATATGTTGATATCTCGATGCCTTAAGATTCCCATAGTTGGAAAAAGATAATAATAAATTATATAATTATTGATGGAATGAGATCTTATTATGTAAAAAAGATTTTATTGTTTCCTTAGTTTTTTATTTTATTGAGAAGGATCATACCCTTGAGTTTGGAGCTGTGAGAACACATTTGTATCTGAAATATGAATGCCTTGTTTCACGGCCCAGTTTCCCTGTTGTTTATGCTTAATTGTACATACTTCTTTTGAGATATGATTACAATTTGAGCCTTTTGATCTTATCATGGAATGGATAATCCTAGGATGGATGATGTTTTATTGTATGGGGAGGCATGGATGTGATGTTAACATAGTAATGATAAGCCTATGATAAATGATTTGATGTAGGTACGGAAGCCTAAATGATGTAGTGGAATGTAAATCTTAAGATGGAGCGATGAATTGGGATATACATGTTGGTGTTGGGTATATAATTCGAGATTATAAACAGTTTGGATATTTTCTTACCCATTTATGTGTTATAGAGAGAGGAGATGATCTCTGGTGAATTAGTTTAATGGTCAATAGTTATGTTACTTGTTTAATCTATATGAAATTACAAACTCCTTGAGTTAGACGTAGGTTTATGGTTACATATTTCATCATGGTTGTAAATTAGGATGGTTTTTCAAGTTTTCCTAGTGTATGGAATGATTATAATAAGGAATTAAAAATTCTTATCCCATGGGGTCGGTGTTGATGGAATGAAGATGCTAAAAGAAGTTAATATTAATATACCAATTCCTTGGCATGTATTGTTCATAATGGAAATTGAATTTAATTAGATGAATAATTTTGTATAATGTGGATTCATGTTAATATTAATTAATGTATCCTTAAATAAATAAATAATGTAAAATTATAAAAATAAAATAATGAATTTAATCTATCTCATTTAATTTCTCAAATTCATATAGGATATCTAGTCTTAGTAGTGGATTATTGGAGTATGAATGATGATAACGAAAATTTAGTCAATGTCTTGGATATTCCTATATTGTGGTTGTGACCTATGCTATATCATTTATATTATATGATTTCATATAATGCACCACCCATGTCTTTTAGGGAGACTAACACCTAGTGGACTCCGGGAGGGTGTTTTCTCAAGAATCTCAGTTGGAGGATGGATGGACGACTACCCCATCTATCCCCACTCTCTTCTCTTGGTATTACTTGCACTGGTCTACATGGTGGATAGTTTTCCCTTATATATGGGAAGAGTGTTATGATTTATTACGGTAATTTCACAAACATGTATTAATAGATATAGGATCATATTGATTATTATAGGTATGAAGTGTATAGGTTGTCATGGGTTTAGGTACAGAATCAGTGTAGGGGTTGTAATAGATAGAGGTGTAATACCTGATGTATATTATAGAGCATAATATTTTTCGATGATTTGGAAAACTACATGGTTTTTATACATGGATATGTGGATGGTATGGTGTGGTGATGTAATGCATGTGATACATGTTGTTATTCCTTTCCTATATGTTTTTGCAATGTCTTATTTTGGAGAGAGATTGCTCGTGATGTATGATGTTAGGCCGGAGTTTCAAACTAGTGGGGAAAAACTATAGGGTACCCTAGATGTTTCATTAATATATTATATGTTCTCTTCTATGTGATATTGGTTGAGTGGTATCCATGATGAGGATGGGAACATAGAATACTTGTTTAGGAGATGAGTTAGTTTCACTTCAGTTCAATGTAATTTAACATGTCTTTTTATTTTTTCATGATGGGATCATGGAGGATCCAACTATGTATACCGTTATGCTCACCCAACATATATATAATCAATTTTCGATTCATCTGGAGTAGGTTTGAGATCGAGATTGATATTACTAGCTTGTGGTTTTGTGTGAGGTTTTTGCGCTTTGTTGTCACTTCCATATTTACCTTTTTTGTACTCGTAGTTCCCCTTTCAGTTGTAATAGTATTTTATGTAAAGATATTTTTTCTCATGGTATTACATTATATATATATGATATGGTTTTGATTTGTGTATCTATCTTATCTTGATCTTCCACGTGTTTCTCTTAAAAGGTAACTCATCCCATATGCATGATTATTATACCCTTGGTTCTAGTCACTATCTTAGGTACTACTAGATGATGGACACATACAGTCACCATATCTCTCCTCTCATTGTGATATATATTGTGAGAGGGTTCATGAATGAGTTGTATCAAAGTTTCAGGTTGAGGGACAATATGGAAATTGGCGTAAGGAACATATTAGGTTGCATGTTTTTGTAGGGAAATAGTTTATATCTATGTATATAATGTGATGTAAACATAGGAGAAAATCCGAGACATGGGTATTTAATGCCACATATGATCTGATTCAGATAAATTTCAACTTATTGATCCTCTGAAGTGAATTGGTATAGGATGTAAGGTGGAGACCAAGGAAATAATCACACTTCATTAACCCATACACCTATTTTTTCAATTAGTAGACCATGATATAATTTAAAATAATAACAAGATAACATTATAATTAACTATTTAATGATAATTATTCTATATTCTAGGTTTATGTGTCTATTAATTTTATCTTTTATATGAATGAATTTAATTAAACTTCCTTTTCAGTTTTGTGATGAAGACGTTCTGCTCGATGCTCTAGTAGATTTTCATAGAGTAGTAGTTTATAATAATTACCCTTGTTGGAGGAAACACTAAGTGTTTTTGTGGTATATTCTATCAAGGTATGATAGATTTGTTTCAAATTCTATCATGAATGATTAGTAATAAGTGTTTGAGATGGAGTTTCATTCGATCTGTGCAAAGATGGAGCATTATGTTTCATTAGCTATTATGTTCTAGTGTGGAGGAGTGTGGTAGTGGTTGTTCATATTCCTATGGGATCACGATGAGTCATAATTATCATAGGGAATGTTTGGAGAATAGTTCAAGGAAAAGTTTACTTCTTCAACTATGAATGTACCTAGTCTCCATGATATTTTTACACTTTGGTAGGAGAGATTTATTGTGCGAGAGATTGTGATCTGTTAGAAGACCCTTCTATGATATATATTAGATATGTTTCTAGGAAATGATACCATGGTGAAGAATTTCAATAAGTCTTTGAATAAATAAATCCATTACTAAGTCAACCAATTTTTTTAATGTCAAATATTGAGGTGTTGTAGAGATCAGAGGTTATTGAGATGATGTTATAAGGAACCAGGTCATAATGTAGGGTGATTCGTCTAGATTTTTCATAAAGTAGAGCTTTGTTTTAGTGTTTACATTTTTTAGGAATAAATATTTGTTGAATAATTTGGGGTAGGAACCCCCACTCATCATCTCATTTCTAATGGGGAGGAATATCTCAATATTATTCTAAGGGATCATGCTAAGTTTTTTAGTGGCTGAGGTAATATGTGATGAGAGTGAAATACATTACAAAGAATTCACTGTGTGCCAAGTGTTTCATTTTATTCTCCCATGTTAATTTAGTTTCAGCCAAGGAAACATTAGTAGGGTGTTCTTGTTTGGAATATGTTTATAGGAAATGCGGAAGAAAGAGTAACACTCATAGAAGCTCTACATCCTCTTATATGAGAATGAGACCATGGAGGTTGTCATAATAAGGGTTAGAGAGGTCATTAATTAGGTTGTGGTTAGCATATTGCTTTAAGTTTTCTAGTTCTAGGTGCTCCAGAAATTGTTCGAGGCACCCAATTCTTATTTTCTATATTAGTGGATGCTTTTTTATTTAGGAGTAGAAGACTCCTTTATATAACCATCCTTTTTATATTAATTGTGACTTTAGGTAGAGAGGATTCCAGTTCCATTTAAGTTGATGAACTTAGTTGTAGGTCGAGAAGAACTATATAGTGTATGTATAGATATTGAGATATTTCATGGGAATAAACACTCTTAGAGAGACTTCTTATGTTTGCGAATATTGTCACATGAAATCATCCTCAACATGGGTTACTTGTATTTGGTTTTAAATATTATAGATTTATTCTAGGTAAATTTTGTATTTAATGGTTCTAATGGAGATACAAAACATTTATCAGTGATAAATGCCCTCGGATGGGTCAAATGAATGTTTCTAACAAGTATTATTTGATGGATGAGTTGATACTGATCTCATTAGATGTTCATCAGTTGGCGGTTCCCAAAGTAGTGTAAGAGTGCCCTGATCTCCATCAAGAATAATTTTTAACATTAACACCATGATGGATGATAGAAGGTGGGATTGATCTACAAGCATTCATTTCTCCTATCTCAAAGTCGTAATAAAGTATAATGACTTCTGAGATGTAAGATTTGTGATTAAGGCAGGATGATCTAGTATATAAAATATTTTTCTATAAATGTTTATTATCTTGGGGTGTTCCATTTTTTTATGATGATATATGATAGATGTTTGGGGATTTTTTTTATTATAATCACTTAAACAAAGTGATATTGAAGAACCACTACCCCCTTCCATGGATTAATGATTAAATAAATCAGCTGAAGGGAGTTTTCTTGTTCAGGAAGATTGATCTGTAGTTAGGATATCTAGAGATACATGTGAATGATGAAATTATTATGAAGAATATGTTCCATTTCATAATAGGTTTTTTGAGTATGTTGTTATGCAATTAAGGATGGTGAATTCTCAATTTATGTTCTTGGGTAGATTAGCACAATGTTTAATGATTTATGAGATATGTTCATTATGGTTTTCATAAAAGATATCCTTTTATACTCAACATCTGTGGTGTGGAATTCATTGAATCTAAATTCCATTTTTTGAGTTCTTGTTCATTATAATCCATTCAATAAGAGGTTTATGTGTGTTTTTTGGGTTCGTGAATTCTATTTCATATGGAATGTGGTGTCTTACCAGGGATAGACTATGTATATTTTTATTATAGAGGCATTTGTGTGATAGGAATCATATAAGATAGTGGTAGAGGTGAGAAGACTTTACAGTCATTTAGGATATTACTGGAGTCTCATAATAAATTTCTCTTAGATTTCAACTCCTCTAATATCATTTACCAAAAAAGATCAGGCATTTTTTAGCACTGACCAGTTTCATGAAGCTTTTGTGTAACTTAAATATAAGTGGGTTTACAAACCTATCTTTTGTTTTCCAGTGGAAGGAGTTAAGCATGAGATTTTTTATTATGAATCACATATTTTCTTGGGAAGTATTTTGATGTAGAAGAAATAAATTGTTCATTATGGTCTCATCATTTACATTCCCATGATCATAACTATGACACCAATGATCTTGAGATGGAAACAATGGTGTTTTCTTTTATATTTTCTAATAATTACATTATTAGTGAGTGTTTTGTGGTTATTTATAATCATTATAAGCTATTTTATTCCTTACCCCAATATAACATGAACTTGTATTAGTAACAGTGGATGTAATTCCTACTAGATTAGGACTTGGAGATTTCATATACGCTAGGAAAGAGAAATATTATAGCTAATATATTGAGAAGACTCTCATGTTGTGATGTTGTTAATGAATCATGATCTTCATGGAGTGTGATGGAGGATCATTCAGTGATGCATCTTTAAATTGGATATTCGAGACATAGAGATTGTATTTTCCTAATCATAATATAGCATTATTTGGTTCAGTAGCTAGAGTATTCCTAGTTAGGGTATTCTAAGGTGGAGGTCTGGAGAGGCAAATTTATTTATGATGATTCACATAATAGTTAGTTTGAGGATGGATAACATTGGGTGTTATTCCAAGGAAGGATTTTCATCCCTTAGATGATACATAAGACTATTCTCCATGATTTACATAGTTCACTTTGGTGGTACATGTAGGAGAGAAAAATATATACCAATATTTGAGAGGTCGGATTTGGTGGACTAGGATGAAGCTTGTTATTGCTAATTTTATTTCTCTATGGTTTTTCTACTATAAGGTGATGGTTGAGAACTATTTTCATGATTCCTTTCTCCAACCATTCAATGTTCCCTAGTGGAAGTGGGAGGACATGTTGATCGTTTTTGTTATGAGTTTACACTGATCCTATAGAGGATACAATGTTGTATGGGTGATAGTTGATTGTTTGATTAAATCATCTAGTTACAGATGATCTAAGAGTCGATATTAGAAGAGGTATTCTTAATGTAGTATTTATAGGATGTTTTCTGACTACATGAAGTCCCTAGGATGATAATATTTTATCGAAATTCTAGTTTTACCGCTATGGGTATAGAGAAATTTCTAGTGTGTTTTTGGTTCTTAGTTCTTCTATAACACAACCCTTCATCCTCAAATGGATAGACAGACATATTAGACAATCCATTCTCTTTAAGGCATGTCTCAATCTTGGGTCATATATTTTTTTATTCATGGATTAGGTAACTACCGTTGGTTAATTTTTTGTATAACTATATTTTCTACTCCACCATTTCTATGGAATCATTTGAAGGATTTTGGGACCAGAGACATTTTTATCTATCCTTGGGGATTGGGGTTAAAGATCCATCAATTTCTAAGCCATAACTTGTAAAAAACTTGAAAGAGTGGGTTCAATTAATTTGAAATAGCATAATGGGATCATAAGAATGTCACAAATCCTATTCTGGATAGAGGAGGAGACCTATAGGGTTTGATTTTGGAGATCATGTGTTCTTTATGGAAACTCCTCATCATGGGATATGATGGTTTCATTAAATGATTAAGATTTATTATTTATTTTTTATATATTTTAAGGTGCTAGATCATTTTGGATATTTGTCCTATTAGATGGAACTTACCCCAAAGTGGAATGGGTATATAATATGTTTCATGTGTCATTTCTCTGTCTTTATATTCATGATGGCTCTCATTTCAGTGAGTGGGGAATGATCGATGTTAATTATTATGTGACCATCAAGGAGAGTCTCATGGAGATCTAGGACCACCAATAGATGTTGTTACCAGATAATTATATTACCTTTGTTCATTTCTTGGGGCGGAAAGGAGGCATGGGGGATTGTACCTGAGAATATTAGTAATATATACTCACTCAGAACCCTGATCTATTTGATTTTTATCAACTCAATTGTAACATTATTAACCTTGTGGATGTTGCCATTTTTAGTTTATTAAATGGACTTCTATTGTTTCATGATGTTTATTTATTATATTTTGAGATAAATCTATCTGATGAGAGTTTTTTAGGGATGATTTTTTTGTGGAATGTTTCTTGTTTCCTCAAAGTGATGTAGTTATTCACCTGATATGGTGAGATCCTTAAGAGATATCTCATGGGATGGCTCTTTAGATGAACCCTTCTGATTTCATCATTAGATTTTGTTTTAAATTCTCAAATATGATAACTTTTCAATAGGTAATTATTGTAATGTTTTGGATCTGTATAATCCATCCCTTTGAATTTTTTTAGGCCTGTGGAGCTTGAATGAGGCTTGGGGGGAGTTTTTAGGGGGTAAATTATGTTTCAATTATTTATGTAAAACTAATATTTGAGAAATAATTATCTATTTATATGTAAATATAATTTACCTAATAATTATTTAGAAAGATTAAATAATTGATTGTGATTGCATATTGATGATGTTGTTCCTTTGTACTATAATAGTGTTTTACCTCAATATTTTCCAGATATAGTTATATGTATTCTCATATTTGTTTGGGTTTTCTTATTCATATAGTATAATTTTATATTTTTAAAGTTCATAAGGATGGTATTTTTATTAAGAATAATTAAATAAGAGGCATGTATCAATATAGTGTTTTTTTTAATTTGATAAGGATTAAATGGATTCTAGTATATGTGTTCAATTAAATTTTATCTACCATGAGATTAATTCAATTGAAAAAAAATGTAAATCCTTTTTATTCTTTTTTTTTGTTATTAAAAGAAGTCATTTTGTTTGAGAATTGTACTCATCTTGGTATGTCGAAACCAGAATAAATTATAATATCATGTTATTACTTTTGGTAGATTATTATGGATTGATTCCATATGTTCTTATAGTTGAATCATATGAACAATTAATCAATTAATTCATTATGTAATAACATCTAGATGCATGATAATGTTATTTTTTAGCTCTTGAGTTTTTTGTTTTCTTGAGATGGTAGATAGACATGAATTTGGATCCTTGAGAGTTCAGTTTCATGTGAAGGTTGAATTCACTGTTTGATGGCCTAGCATCCCATGATTTTAAGCTTGTTTGTTCCTGATGAATTTTTTATGTTCTAAGGAAACAAGATTTATTATATCAATATGAAACTAATGATCCTAATATTGATGATGTGATATAGGGTGGGGATGCCTGGATGTGACGTGAGACCGGTATGGATGAGCCTAGGATGGCTGATGTGATATGGGTGGGGCGGACTAAATGATGTGGAAGTATTTGATTCCTTTAATTGAGGGATGCATCTTGATAAATATGTGGGTGTTGGGTATTAAACATAGATTATGGGATATATTGAAGTTGGTCTTACACGTGATGTGATGTTGAGATATTGGATACCTAATTTTGAATCTATTTAATGGATGATGGTAGGGTTTCTTATTTCATCAAAATTCCTTTCACCAGTACATAAGGTAGTTGGAGGTTCTGGGCTGCATTTTTTCTCTTGGTGGTAGTATACAATGGTTTTCATTGCATACGTGGTTTATGGAATCACTCTAATAAGGAATTAAATTAATCTTATCTCATGACATTGATATTGATGGAATGAATATTCTAAAATATGTTAATCTTCGTAAATTTATTCCTCTTTTTGGATTATTCCTATAGGGAATGGAAATTACCCAAATGAATAATATAATGTAATTTGTATTAATATTAATGGTTAATTTTAGCTGATGAATTAATTAATGCTTGTAAAAGGATAAAATGAAATGAATGAATTCAATATAGCTAATTTAATTTATTGTTTTCTTATAGGATACTGGTATTAGTAGTGGTAGTTAGGAGGCTGACCAGCATTAGCTATAGGTGAGTCTAAGACTATGTTTTCTTCATTGTGTAGTTGTGAGCTATATTAAATCTTGTATACACTTTAGTTTAATATGCTTTCTCACCAATAAAAGTTAGGGAAAATGAAAACCAATGGACTATGAGAGGGTTTCTTACCCATAAACCTAGTGGGAAGTTGGTTGGTTGACTACCCCATATGGACCTACTTTCTTCACATAGTAGTTACTATTAATGATATAAAGAGCGGTTATATTTCCAAAAAAATTAAGTAGTTGGATGTGACGGATTTTATTTATTTAATATAAATGTATTAGTGGATACATTATCTAAAGTATTATTATAGGTATGTTGAGTATAAGTTATGTTGGATTGAGATACTTTCTAGGTGCATGGGATGTAATGGATTGAGGTATAATACCTTATTTATCATATATATCATTTAGGATGTGGTGGCTTCTAAAAACTACATGGTTACTATATATAGATATGTAGATGGGATGATGTGATTGTTGGGTTTATGTGGTTCATGTTGGGATTCATTTCGTTTGTGTTTTCAGTAGGCCTATTTTGGAAAGAGATGGATCCGGAAGTGAAATGTTGTGGAGATGTGGGAATATAGTTGGTAAGTCACAGAGGGGTACCCTTGAAGTATTATTAATATATTATATGATATGTTGTATGTGTTACATGGTGGGATTTAGGCATCATGAGGCTCAGTACTTATATACCTATTTTTTATGATTTAGTTTCACTATTATTCACTATGATTTAGAATTATGTCTTTATCTTCTACACAAGAGGATATTGTGGGTATCCTACAGAGTATAGTGTTGTGATCACCCTACATATATACATAATGTTTTTCAGTTCATCTAGATGTGGTCAAATATAGGACTGGATATTACTTCAATTTTGTTTTTTAGGAATTATATGGCATTCATGGTTGTTGGTGTTTTTACCTTTTTGGTATTGTAATTTCCATTTTAATTTTTATAGTATAATTTGGAATTGCATGTTTTGGCATGGTATATATATATATATGTCTAAGGAGGTTTTTATTGGTGTATATGTCTTATCTCTCTCATCCATGTTAACTATCTTAGAGGGTAATGCCTACAATATACATGTTCATTATAACCTTGATGTTATTCAATACCTGGGGCCTATTGTGGTAGGACTCATGTCGCCAACATCATTCCAACCACATTATAGTTTCTTTTTAGGGGGGGTTGTGAATCATTTTGAAAAGTAACATTTTTAAAACATCTTCCCTAGGGTAATGGTTTTAAGAATTAACAAATATCTTAAAAATACAAGATCTAGTATAAAATATCATAAAAATAGTTATCATTTGATTCAGTATGTGTATTTCAAATCATATATATAGTATAACTGAATTATGTCAATTTTTTCCTCATTCCATTTAAAAATAAATATAATGTAT
Source organism: Viscum album (assembly GCA_963277665.1). Taxonomy (NCBI): domain Eukaryota; kingdom Viridiplantae; phylum Streptophyta; class Magnoliopsida; order Santalales; family Viscaceae; genus Viscum; species Viscum album. The sequence goes on from OY728130.1 coordinate 1,853,892,699, forward strand.
TTAAATGCTGTTAATATTTAGAAACATGCCACGCCACATAAATATAAAGGACAACCTCTATCCTCATTTATTCATACACATTGAATACTTTAACTCAACCATGAACTACCCATATCCATAATAAAATATCTTAAACATGTTCTATTGTTTTCCGTATCACAAAATTTCTACACTATTATGGAAAATGTTTTAATCAAATTTTTTTTAGAAATATAAGTATAATTCTCAACAGAATTTTTAATGTTTATTTTTTCTTCTAACTCTTCCAATATTAATTAACAGTGATGAAATAATGATATCATTACCACTAATATATTTATATCTTTTAATGATTATGTTATAACACATTTTCATCTCATTCTCCATCCTATGGGAAATAAAATCATCTATCGTGTATATATGAGGACTACCACATCCATGAGGTGGTGTGTTTCATTTTTTATCACCAATCAAATATATTATTGAAATGATCAATAAAATTTATATATTTTATTTATATAAAATAATTATTATTATTTAAATATAAATTATGTATAGACTTCTTACCCAGCCATCTGTTGGATAACTATAACAAATCTCAAGGGTACATTTGGACTGCCTCCTCAATGATGTGATCTGTTTCATTTTTGTTTTAAAATTTTAAAGGATTTTCATATGGATGAAAATAATGAATAAATAAGATAATTATAATAATTTTTTGATTCTATAATTTTAAAATATTACCTAATTTATTAATTTTCCATACAGTATAAAAAAATTAAAATTCTATTGATGTTTATATACATACCAAGATCTCCATGAATCGATGTGATTCGTGTTTCCAAATAACGTTACATGATTGGTTTTAAAAGTGTTTTTCATGTATTAACATGAATATTGTGACGTGTTTATGATTTTTTTGGAAACAAAACCATAACCCCTTTGACCATAGTTAATGCATCTATTTGATTTTGATGTTATACACCATACAACCCCAAAATGTTTAATATGAGATTAATCATATTAATAACTAAATAAAATGTGGAAAATTTTAAAAAAATAATTATAATTATTCTAAATGAAAAATATTATTATAAAATTATATTAATACTATTATTTTATTATTTAGAATCTGGAGAACATATGACTCTAGAAAGGATGTAAGGTATGGTACATTTATCTAGAAATAAATTATTAATGTTTTCCTCAGAACTTCATTTCCTCGATGTTGAGGTTCTTTATATTATTTCATCCTTTTTTTAAATTTATTCTTTTGAGGTTTATAAAAGTGATTTCCATATATTTTTACATTATTTATAGTGTATTATAATGGAATAATTTTAACAGATTTTTTATGAGTAACTTTCATCTCATGAAAAATGTGAAAAACAATTAACATAATTGACATTGACACCATTTCCCTCTATCATTTCCATTATTCATTATCCAAATACCTATATATAAAAAATGGTTATTCAATGTATATACTATAATACCTTGATATTTTATGATATATTTATCTTTAATAAATTCAATTTGTTTTATAGATTACTTTAAACGAAACACTAAATCTATATGAATATTGATTATACATCAAAAAATGAAGAAAATTTTGTGGTATTTAAAAAAAATATAATTATCCAAAATAATATATAATTCTCTTTGTAAATTTTACTGATCCTAAAGAACATTTTTTAAAATTTTAGTTTAATTTTTTTATCACATATTTTCAATTTTCATATTACATTTTGTTATTTAAAAATTAATTCATAGTACTAATCTTATAAAAATATTTTCTAAACATTAAAAAACTAATTACTATGTTATAAATTGGTTATAAATGGAAATATAGTCATTTTTAAGTAAATTTTTTTCTCTTATAAAAATTAGTCTTTATGAGATCAATGTTTTTTTATTTTAATAAATCAACTTAATCATAAATGACTATTTATATAAGGCCCCGGCCTTAAATCTTACTTAATATTGAATTAAATGAATAATTCACATTGAGGATCTTTTTAGGTTTAGAGTTTTAGAGAATTAGGACATAACTGTTACATCTCAAAAGATTACAAAGTAGAATAAGTTTCCATAAAATAAAAAATCTTAAAAGGAAACATGTCTAGTTCCATGTTTTAGATAGCATGACTTTCCCCTGATCCCATCCTTGACCCTATTCCACATTAAGTCCTGTGAAAAACATTTCAAAAAAACTTGGTGTGAGCATAAAAATCTCAGTAAGGGATACACAAATAATGAAAACTCTTAGTTTTTCAAACATCAAGTAAACCATGTATACTTTATCAAAGTAATACCTTCACCTTAATGAAGTAGTAAAAACTCTTCACTGAATAAAATATCATTACATACCCTTTTGTAACCAAAGTATTACCATAAAACCCATATAAAGAACACATAACATATAAAGGTAACTTGGGACATAAACATACTTAAATGGAATAACCATACGGTCGACTTCCACACATACTTAATGGAATATCCATATGGCCGACTTCCATACCCAATGCATTGGAGGTTATAACGTAAGCACCCGTCCTGGTATTCATGGCACCACCCGTCATATGGTTTATCACGTAACCACCCATCAAATATCCAGGTACCATTATAAAATCATAAGATGTAAAACAAATATAATGGAAAGAAAACATTTCCACACTTTGATCACAATATATCACATAAATATATTGACATAAAAAATCCATTATAAAAACCATTTCCAATAACAAAATACATAAAAGAGTATATGGTATTTATTTCATTTTAAAAACATTACGGCTTGGTGAGGAAGCCAAAAACCAAATAATACTCGCGGCGGCGGAAAAAGTCGTTTTCACTGCATACGTTAAAAGAAGAATTCATTTTTGTCGTTTAGTAAAACGCTTCATAGAAAAAGATTCCTTTTGTATAAAAGTAAAAGTCAAAGGGGTTTATACACCGTATAAAAGATAGTTGTGTATAAAACGAAATATGCCTCAATGAAAGGAGATTGAGACGAAGTCCCTTACCTCGGGTCCGACTTGACTCGATCGTTCTTTAACATCCTGAATAATAAACTTGAGTTAATTTCTACTTGATTAAGAACCTTTTTCAAGCTTATTATTCCTTTTATATCAATTATTTCCATGTTATAAACATTATGTAATCATTAAGTTAATAATGTTTGTTTTGTCGATATTTGGTTCTTAAGTCGAAAGTGGACTTCATACAATTACATATTGTTCATGTGGTCAGAGGTTCTTTATATCGAGAATGACATTCCTGATTTGGATATCATATATATCATATATATCTAGCATATACATGTATTTATAATATCATATAATCATTTAGAGGTAAGAAATGAAATGCACCGTTCATAGAGACGGTAAGCCGTATGTACGCATGAATGCTACTTTCATTTCTATGTCATATTAATGGAATTAAAACTAAGTAAGAGGAATGTATATTTTAATTCCAGAATTATATTAATCATTTAGATGTAACATACATCATATATATCCATTATATATATGTACTTATAATAGTACATTACATTTGGGGATAAGAAATGAAATGCACCGTTCATGGAGACGGTAAGTCGTACATACGCATGAACGCTACTTTCATTTCTATCTCATACTTTAATGGAATGAAATAATAATGATAAAAAGGTTTATTATAATTCCAGTATAACATCATCTATAATAACTTTAAATACATCCTTTATATGTCCCACATATGGCATTAATGAATCAAATCACTTTGAGGGGGCGGTAGTCCGCACTTCCTAAAATGAAATTATCGTGTTTACCCACAATGGAAACCATAAAGCTATACCACAAATGACAAATATAGAAGCATAAGAAAAACATAAAAATAATATATATCATATATAAATAGAGTGACATATTAATGGACACCATTAAAGGTGTTTAAAAGAAGATTGAACAATCATCGTTTCGTGAGGTAGAAATTCGCCAACCACAGAAACAGTATGTTCTTTAACCATAAGATGTAGATGTGTGTAAGTGTAGCTTGGATGCTTATTATAACAACATCCTAGTATATTGGAGATATTTTAGTTGTTACAAAATAAGTGAATAAAAAGAGTTTAGGGGGTTGGAGAAGGAAAATAAAACAAAAGAACACAAGTGAACACATTACCTTAAAATCGGGTAACTCCCTTTGGTTTGAGCTCAAAGGCTCCCTTGGGATGACTTCTGACCAAAGTGAGACTTCAAGGAGTAAGAGAGGTATGTGGAGAGACAAAATGGGCAGGGGTTGGCCGATCCAAAGGCTTGGGAAGTGTGGGTAAGGTGGTAGAGGTGGGGGCCTTTTATAAGAGGAGAGGAGGGCACTCTTGGAAAGTAAGGAAATGTTACTTTATTATAGAATGAGTTTCGGATTTTAATGGTCCCACATTGATGTGTTGCAAGGATAAGGTGATAAGGGTTCAAAATACACCCGTCCAATAGGTTTTTTACATGTGTAGGTCTTAGATTTTACATTATCTTTCCATTTTATTTAAATCGTTAAATAATGAGGTTGTCACTGCATCATCATGATGTCATAAATAATTTAATTTATTTAATGTCTAAAAATGATAAAAAAATACTATGATGTAGGAAATCTTTTTATATTTTCAATTACTATTTATAGTCAAAAATATGACTTGTATAACCCCATTTAAAAAATTGTTTTAGTAAAACAACGCATGTTTGTGTCATTTTAATTTTAACATTTAATAAAAAAGATATTAATGTCATTTACCAACTAAAGTGGCTCCATGTGGTCCCCAAGTTGACCCATGGATTGTCTTCGTCGGACATGACACATACATTGAGTTTAGGAAATTTTTCGAGTTCATTTCATATTATTATAACATTATTTTTACCTTAAATTACACTAATTACCTCTAATTGCGATTAAAAACTTAATAAGTTACTATTCACCAAAAAATTATTTTAATCCCATTAAACCACATTTTACTTCTTAATGAGAACCATGTTTGTATGATTTTTGAAATTCAAAACACAGAAGTGGTAAAATTTCATTTAAACAAAAAATCAGTTTTTATAAGTACCACTTAGTGGTTTCACTATTCATCAAAAATTGAAGTTTTTCAGAAAAATACCAAAAATTCACCCTAAGCTATATTTGATATTATGAATTCAAAAATGAAAAATATTTTAAAAAAATCAAAACATATAAGTTTAATTATTTAATTTAATAATTAATTCCCGCTGTCAGAGCAAATAGCGTGTTTTTATGAAATAATAAGTATCAAAAGATTGACACTGGTTTAAGTCCGATTTCAAAGTGAAATTAATTCCAACGACCACTATTGGATTAAATGGTAAAAATATATTATAATTTCACTTTAAAACCAATTCAAATGATAATCTAATCATATAAATAAATTAGATTAAAAAGAGGTTTTGAATTAAAATACAACATTTTACACTATTCATTAAAAAATGAACTTTATCGGAAAGATACCAAAAATTTACACAAAGTAAATTTTGATGTCCCGATTCTAAAAAAGAGTTTTATTTGGTCCAATATAATGTATAAAAGTGACCAAAACTATATTTAATGAAGGTTCTCCATCAAAAGGCTATAAGTGAACCTTTAGTGAAAATTAGGGTATAAAAGCCTAAAATTGAATTCTTTTCATATTTTAAGCCTTTATATTTTATTGGATAAATGTAAAAACATTTAAAAACATATATAATCATATTTTATTTATTTCTATCCATTCCCACTAATAAAACGGCTATGTGTTAACTACCATTTAAAATGATATTATTTTATTACTAGTGTGCAACGTAAGATTTCAATGAAACTCTTTGTTGCGTATCGAGTACGCTATCGAACATAGCAACCCATTTAAAGTAAAATTAATATTTAATTTGTAAATATTAATAAATATGAAAATTATTTATTCTTTATTTACCTGGGATGTTACAATTTATTTTAATAAAATTTATAATAATAATATTCATTAATATATTTTAACACTCACATAATGGGTATTAGGATGAATAAAATGAGAATAAATTTAGTTTTACACATCTAAAATCATTTTTTATAACATTTTTGTTGTGTTATTTGGTATTTTAAAATATATTATTGACACTTGTAGGAAATTAATACGATAAAATGGTTTTCATTCTTATATTCAAAATTTCTATATTTTTTATGATTATATATTGAATTTTTTTCATTATAAATATTGAATGGGGAAAAATTATTGCTACATTAAATGATTAAAAGGAAAGTGAGGTGTTAAACTAAAGAGATAAGGGATAAAATAACCTATACAAAACATGTAAAAATAGTACTAGTTAAATTAATATAAATTATTTCTAATCTATAGTTATAAATGTACATACATTGGATTCACATTTATAAGACTGTGACTGTATTATATTTTATTATTAATAATATGTACAAGTGTTCCACTCCGCATACTTATAAAAGGGTACCCTCTCCTCATTATTCTCTACACCACTTAATCCCTTTATCTCAAACCAACCCTTTTAACATATCTTCTAAAATTAAAAAGAATCAATTTGGAGTTCATAAATTCTAGATAGACCATCTTAAGGGCTCTAATAAGTTAATTCAATGGATATTTCTCAATGAAGAGGTATATTTCATATATATTTATTTAATGTTTCATTATTCATATTCTAAATCTAAATATTCTATAACCATCAAAATAAGATGGAATGTGTATATTTAATATTATTATTTTCTTTTTAAATGGTAAATTTGATTCTCGGTCACCTCTATATCCATTATAAAATAAAAACATTACTCAAACACACATATAGATTAACATCTCTAGGAAGTGATGTCTTTTATTTTCATCATCATCTCAGCTGGGTAGTTATAAAAATGATTTATAAGGTTATGTATTATATTTACTAGAAAATTATGTTTTTTAATATATAATATATTATCTACGTGCTTACCCTTCCATCCATTTGAAAATTTTAAACATGCTCATGCGTATGTGTGTACTTTCACTATCATAAAGTGATGTGGTTTTTTAAATTTTCCTTTTACATGTATATTAATAATTATTGATAATATATATATATATGATATTTATTATGTAGTAAGGATTCTATAAAGCATAATTTTTATTTACCATTCTATCATTCCATCTTTCAAAAAGAAGAAGTGTCATGTGTGTATACATATAAACTACCATCTCAATGATGTAATGTAATTCATTTTTTCACCAATTTTTTTTATAAATGTTTATAAAAGTGTATGAAATCTAAAAATATAACATTTATGGCCAAATTTAGATTTTTTATATGATGGAACCCTAAAACATGGTGAAAGTACCAAAATTGTAGAGAAAAAACCAATCGGGTAAATAGACCCGTTATCATCGGAGTTATGATTTAGAAAAATAATTATTAATAAAAAATAAGTGAAAATAATGAGGTATTGATATTTTAATTAAAATATAGTTTAATGGACACTAATATTTATATTATATCAGTCATAAAACATTAGGCATTAATTAAAGTGATTTATATTTATTTTAATATGATAGATATAACTTAATCATTAAATCGATGATATGAATGGGAGGAACTGCATTATGATATATACATAAATATGTATAATTTTCTACTCAATACAATATTTTTTATTAACAGATAAGAATGAATAACTCAAATTTTAGTAAATTCATATTATATTTCAAAAAAACATTTTCTTCAAAATTGGGTTATATTTATTTTTTTGAGAGAATACTATAATTAATTTATACACTTAGAGATATTATATATAATAAAAATGATATAATTTGTGAAATAATAATATTAAAATTGTATTACATTAAACTTTTTAGATTATTTTTAAAAAAAAGTATTTTTCCACTGAATAATGAAAAAAATGATTTTATAGAGAATTTATTTTCTATTCATGTATTTAAAATGTACTAATTTTATTTTAATTGGGTTTAAAATTTTTTATGTTCAATTTATTTTAAATAATTCAACTAATGAAATTTAAATCAATATTTATTGTAATTTTTTTGTTAAAAATATTTACTCTTAAAAATGGATTTTTCTATAAAAACTATTTTTCATTAGGTTTTGAAGTATTATTTTTATTTAAATTTATACCACTTATCGTGATTATATTTTCTAAAATGGATTATATATTTGAAATATGAAAGAAAATATTTCTAAATAATCCATCTTTATTTTTTTCCATAATGACTTGTACACATGGAAAAATGTATCCACTATTGTAAGTGAAAAACATGTACAGTAATAATAAACAAATATAGCTTCACAATCATCAACTAACATTCCTATAATTTCATAGTTGATTTTAATTTTACCAACCACATAATATATTTTAAAATATGGAATTTTGGTTCTTTTTTACATTTATAAATATATTTATATTATATTATGTAAAGATAATTTCCAAAAAAGTAATTTTCTAATTTGTAGTAAATATATATAATGTTTTCATAAGGGTAAAAATTCATAAATGTAACATCCCTAAATTTTATGAAATATCATCTTCCAAATTAATTTAAATTAATTCTTATGTTGTGTTAGATGAAATTAATAGTTTATCTTTCATTATATGCAATACCATGATTATCTTTCATTGCACATAACATTGAGCTTATCTGACAACTTTTCTTACAGGTCGAGTTTTACTGGGTAAAAATATACTATTAATGTAATTTTTTTAACACAATAGTTATCACCTAGACAGTAGATTGTTGGGAATGAATGATATTAACTAAAATTTCAAATTCAAGTTTACAAATTTTTATAAAATAAATTCATGGGTTACCCATTAATTTAAAATAAAATAAAAGAAAATTGAATATATAGGATATGTAATTATGAAAAACATGTTTTCATTCCCACAAAGGAATTTTATATAATTAAATAAAATTAATCAAAATTATTGAATGATATTAATTAAATTTATATTTTATATATTCAATCAAATTTTTATACAATCATCTATTATATTTGATAGGAATAAGATATGAATAAATATAGTTTTCCACATAAAAATATATATTTTTTCAAAATGTTATATTATTACCATTTAATAATAAGAATTTTTAAAACTAAAAATTTAAAATTAAATAAATTCTATATGAAAAAAATAAACTTTAGTTTGGAAATAATAATATAAAAAACAATTTGGGTAAATTTCATTTATTTTTATGGGAAGATTAATTTTTTAATGAATAGTATACAATAATGGATTTTAAATGAAAAAATCTTTTTCACTAATGAAAAATTAATGATAAATTTTATTTATAAAATGTTTTAAGGATTAACTAGATCAATTTAATAAAACTTAATTCAATATAAATCATTTTAATAATTTTCCTATTTATCATAGATATAAAACCAAAGAAAATTTTGGATATTTTAAATTTAAAAACCCACTTTCCCATTTCATCTATGAGATTATTATAAAACTTATTTTCACCTATTATAATAATTGAATTTGTAAAAATGATTGGATGTATTTGGAATCATCAAGATATTTATAGTCAAATAAATTCAATATATTTTTTGACCAAAAAATTTTTTGAATGGAATTATATTTAATTAAAGTGACTAAGGTTAATACGTGGTTTGTGTATTACTTGTATTTGTTTTAAAATTAATTTTTCACAAACATTGGATTTTTTATTTAATAAAATGGGAATCAAATTTATCTTTGTTAGGTATAAATTATATAAAAATTATCTTTTAAATTTTAATCTTAAAGATTAAATTATTTAGGTAAATAAAAAGATACAAGTTTCATTAGTAAATATAATAAAGATAAAATTGAGTAAAATCAAAGGATAAGGAAAAATATGATAGAAATTATTTTATTTCAATGTAATTTTAGTTTTTTTCAACCATTAATTCCCTGAAATCAAATATTTTTCAATTTTTAGGCATATTATATAAGTTAGACCCCCCAATAGTTTTTACATTTCGATATTTACAAGAATGCCAGCCCTCCACTATAAAAAAAATCTCACTCCTCACTACTGCACATATATAAACTCTTTTTTCTTGTCCATAACCTTACCCAATAAAATATTAAAATATATTCCCTCATAATATATGACTCCATTTTGGTAGAAATCAATCAATGTAAGCCCATTCGTGAAAACCAAATAGAGTTACCCAAAGAAGAGGTAACATTTTTCAACAATCACTTTTTTTATCCACCCATTCAATTATTTTTACTGCATGCATTAATATCCAAAATATATAGAGATATTATAATGTTAATTTTTTAACCTACACATACATAAATATCCAATAAATATGTAATGTCATCACTATTTGTGGGTACAATAGACTACCACCTAGCAAAAGGATGTTGTTCTCTTATCCTTTACCATCACTCATATTTGATAATTTAGATGGATATACTATTTTTATAATATATATATGATATTTATTATTTATTTATGTCTCTGGATTTATTATATAATATACACCATCATGATTTTAAATTTTTGAGAATACAATAACGTCACTTTCGAATGAGCGGTTTACGACCTCCTTAAACCGATGTGATTCATTAACAATATACATGGAATGTATTAAATATGGGTTTAATAAAACCAATTCCATAAATGAAATATTTATTATATTCATTAAATAATTATCTATGTGTATATATAACATATAATTTTCTTCTTTCCATTTCACACAATTAAAATATATTAACATTGTACATAAACGTGTTGACTACCTCCTCCTTGAAGTGATGCAATTATTAATTTTTAAACATGATATCAAAATATTGATATATATAAGTATATATAATTAAATAATTTTGTATTTAAGGTATAATTTTATTTTTTAATGATAAATTTTACTTATATTCTTCCCATAATTATTCTTTAAAAATGGGAACATAACTCATGCATGTGTACGAGCAACCGTCTCCAATATTGTAACAATTGTTAATTTTTTATAACCATATTTCATGAATGTTCTAATATTATAATAAATATAAATATGATAATTATGTAATTTATTAATATTTTTTATATGTTTAATAAATTATCTCATTGACCTTCATCGACCTATAAAAAAAAGTTTTGACACATAATCCAAATATGGTCAAAACACTAGACATAAAAATTATTGATTTAGTAATTGTATATAACATTATTATAAGACAAATAAAATTATTTTTGAACATCTAAATATTTTTGAATCAATTAAATAATTAACTAAACTTTATTATTTAATAATATGGATAATAATCATGAAAAATATTATTAATGGTAAGTTGTTTCTTAACTCAACATCCATTCATTAGGATAAACATATACGTCATTTTTTATGTTATTCCATTAATAAGTGTGAAATGAAATATTTTTTTATTATTATGTATTTATAATTTTCTGGGATTTAAATTTTTCACCCATAATTATTTCATCAATTTATTCTCACTTCAATGATATGATCTTGATATGGGGTTTTCATCTCACTTTTAACATCATTGTGATAAATGTCATATTCATTACATATATATTTTTTGAGGAATAAATGATACCTATTTTTATATATCATTTCATTAATTATTTTTTCATCATTAAATTTAAATGTTTAATTTTAAAATTATTAAATTTTTGTTATTAGATTCATATGTTACCACAGTTTTATGGTGATTTATAGTCTCAAATTATTTCTACAAGATATATGTGATATTAAAAAATAGGTTGTAAATAAAACCAATTTTACATAACATATCATGAATTTTTTCCTAATGGTATATAATTTTTTAAAATTTTGTTCCTTAATGGGGATTATGATTCAAAAGTTTCTTTTTAGTATGGGACACTTTTAATATTTAAAGATTATTTTCCCAATGAATATTTTATATGTTCTTTCAATAAAATTTCCATTAATCAATGTAAAAAATACAAGTTTAAAATTCACCTCCACTCTGTATGTTTTAAACTGATACCATCATCATTATTTCATTTGTTGTATTTTGATTTCTTAAGAAAGTTTGTTGAGGAACCCATTTTTTCCATGAGATAATCTTGTTTTACTGATATTGTTTAGGAACTCAATTATTTTCCTTGAGTAAATATTTTTTCAAAGATATTTTTATGTATTCTATTTCAATTCCAAATTATAACAATGTTTCCATGAGATTTCTACGTAACCTAAATCATTTCCAACGGATTACCAATTATCAAAGAGTTTTTTATGAAAACTATTTATTTTCCATGATATAACCATGATTTAATGATATTTTTATGGAATCCATATATTTTCCATGAAATAACCATATTTTTAAGGGAATTTTATAGTACAATTTTTTTATGGGATAAATATGTTTCAATTAGATTTTTTGGAGCCCATTTCTTTTTTCATGGGTTATTTATGTTTCATATAGATTGAAATAAAAATCCTCTCTTTTCCTTGGGTTTATCATGTTATAAATGAAAGATTATTGTCTCTATGATTTTTTATGATGAACATTTTTAATTGGTGGTTATTACATGTTATAATAGATATGTGAGCCTCATACAATTTGTAAGAAGGTTTTATCCCCATTATATCTCACACCTGATAAAAATATATCTTTTACATAGGTTTGATCCCAATTATAGACCATGAATAATGGGCGATCCCGACAGAGAATTCATGAAGATTGATCCCCGTCAGTGATCTCCAATGCATTTTTCAATGATAATGATCGAAGTCGAACAGATTGTAATTCTAACTGAAATGGGTTTAATGGGTTTTAAAATGTTTTTACGAATGTGATTCATTATGTTACCAATAAGAGTTTTAATTTCAAGTGAAGTGTTTATAATTTTTCTCATGATTATGGTTGATATAACATGGATCATGATTATTTAATCTATTAATTTTTAAATATTACATGTTTTTTAATTTTATGATCCTTTTATTGATGGGTGTTCTTTTTTTAATGATTCACTCATGCATTATGATTTAATCTCCATACCCAAATTCACTTCATATGCACATTGATGAAATTCCATTAGGAATTATTATGATAACCCTTATAGGGATTTTAATCTCACCCTTCTTGTATTTACCTTCCCCAATATATAAATAATCATGATGAATGATTTATGACTATAATTCACTACATTTGGATAATGAGTAAGTCTTAATGTGAAAAAGAGAAATTGAGTTACTTGGGGGAAATTATTTTTTCAAGTCATGTGAATTGTTTATGTAGAAGTTTTTCCAAATTCACTAAAACTCTAAACCTAAGAGTTATTTAAAAAATTTATGTGATACAATTTTTCCATTAATTTTTTAAGGTTTTATATGAAATAATAGTTTACAAATATCATCATCATATAGAGAAATGTAAAATTTAAAATTTCAGCATATGATTATGGAGTGCGGGTTCTGGGCCATTGCAGTTTCTTACAAGGGTAAATTTAGATAACCTTTGATGTTAGGATGTTTTCAATATGTTCATATTATGTGTTATAGATACCATAATTAAAATATATTCTATAATTTTATCCTAAGTACACTGCAATAAGAAGACAAACTTGAGGTTTTTATGTAGTTAAAATTTTGAGGTTATCGATTATGTTTTTTATACATTTTTTGGGTTGAAGAACTTTTAACCCCTTGGATCATCTTGATGTTTTAGGGAGGATTTATTTTTAATTATTATATAAAAGGGATAATCCCATATTCTAGACGACAAACCACAACCTCTATCAAGGATGTGGAACTTGAGACCAATATTGAAGGATGATAAGAGTTTCGCGCACTACCACTGGACTACATGATGTCTTAGATAGAATTAACTATTTTTGGTTAATGTTAGGATTATTACAGAGACAAATGGGATTTTATTTTAAGAATAATTCTTGATTTATCTTAGAAGAGTATATGGTTAAATCCTTAAAATATTTTGGTTTCAAACTTTTTTTCTGAAATGTCTGAAGAATTATAGGGATAGCTATTTATATAATGATTTGGTATGAACTATGGCTGTTGATTTCTAATATTCATGTATCAAATAAAGTATTAATATTTTTTTAATAATATTATTATGTTAAAAAACTGGTTTTAGATAATCTCTCTAGACATGTGGAATAGGCTGATTGTTCCTTTTATGGTAATACGGTTTTTAAAAGTTTATTTTGTTCATCATGAATTAAAAAATTAATATTGAATACTAATTTTTTGAAAAAAAATTACATTTTATTGGAAATTTTTTAAATGATGAAATTATAATCATCTTGATAGTATATTTCCTTTTTTTCATTTGTTATATATGCATCAATAGTTTTTTACCCCCAGGAAATGGATCTTGAACAAAACTTATTATCATATTAACGTCAACTTTGATGAACCTATGGACTTTATATCATAATAGTTTTTTATTTTTGATTACCTAAACATTCCATTGATCATTCTCTAGTTTCGTATCATTTACCTAAATTATTATTCACAATTAAGTACTCGTTTCCTCCATGTATAAATCATCAAATCCTACTTATGTTCATTTATTTTGAAATTAGGAATATGATGTTTCATGTGACATTCATACATCATTTTCTTTTATATCAAGTTGATTTTTTATTAACCTTTTTTTAAGATGTGGTTTTCAATGATGTAATTCTTAAATTTTATTTATTTGATAAACAATGAAAATTGTGATGTTGAAATTAATTGTAACCAGGGAAGGATGTAACATCACAATATTTTATGAAATATATTTTTTCAAATTGATTTAAATTCATTTATATCTTGTGTTTCACTTAGAGCATATTTGTCATGAATTATAAGAAAAAACAATTTTTTCTTTAATTGGAAAAAACATTGATTTCCATCGATAAATTTTGGTACACTCATAAAAAAATCATATGGGACAACAATATAAAATTGATTTTATTTATTTAACATAATATTAATCACCAAGCCATTGGAATTTCAAGAATGAATGATATTAACTAAATTAAGAAATAAAATTTTACACATAATTATAAAATTAATTCAATGGTTACCGATTAATTGTAAATTAAAATAATGAGTAATTGAATATAAAGGATGTGTATCAGTGAAAAACTATTTTATATTCCCACCAAGATGTTTTTATTGATAAATTAAATTACTCACTATTAGTGAATGATACTAATTAAAATTATATGTTATATGTAACACCCAAAAGATTTAAAAATAAATTTAATTGTGAATGTATAAAACATTGTTTCTCTACAAAACAGCACTTGGTTATATGGGAGCCAATAAAAATAATTTTCCACATTTTTATTTGAAATTTGAAAATATGACTTACACGGTTGTGTTCAAGGTTATTTTTTCAATCAGATAGAACAAACATAAATTTTGGTGAATTGAAGCATACCCTTATGAATAGTAACATACCCTTATTAATAGTAATATACCCTTATAAATAGTATTATACCATTATGGTTACTAACCTCACCCATGGATGTACAAATAAAATTTAGGCAAATTATAAATGAAATAGAACATTTTATTAATTATTGATTTAGTATTGGTATTTTTATGAGTGATAACTATTTTATTAAAGTTTTAAATTAATAAATGGATTTGAAATTAATTTTCATAAAATATATTACTAAATAAAAAAAATTCCCATTATTTTGGTATAATATTATGAAACTATAGTTAATTTTTTAAAGTATTACCAAATGATTTTTAAATTTAAAACCAATATTTTTCAATTAAATAATAATTTTATTTAAAAAAGAAATTTCACATATTTATAATATAATTTTTATAAAATTGAGTTCATTTTTTAATTCTACATGTTTAAAAATGTCCATGGTGAATTTTTTGGATTTTTCTAAAATACATCAATTTTTGGTGAATAGTAAAATACAATAATTTGTGTTTTATACTAAATACAGTGTTTATGAAGTCGTAGGTGGTGTAAGGATGATGCGATACCACATGGTTTCAACTAAAATGCAAAATTTACGATTCTTGGTCCCAATAATCTATACTATTTGAGGACTTGAGAAAAAAATTACATAATGATTAATATATTCAAAAATTACTCCTCTCCTCAACTATAAAACCCCCTCACCCCTTCATCTATTCACTCCTATAAATCCTTTTTCTTAGTCCAAATTCTACCAAAATCACTCAATAATTGCCCCCTCACATCTATAATCCCTTGGTTACATAAAAAGACAAAATCATTCCCCCTAAGGAGCTCTCAATGTAGATTAATTCAAGAGGTAATTTCTTTTTTCAATTATGTTACTTTCTTTTAAACATACTTTTTTTAGTTTATATTATCACCTATCATCATCCATGATTTATAAAAATTATATTACCTTATATTTCATATAATTTTTATTATAATTATGGAATAATTTATTATAATCTATTCTTTACCCATATTTTAATATAGTAATGAAAAACATCATCTGAGATGTTCATATTTGCAACATTTAATGACGATGGGTATTCAATTTATATTACAACATTAAATTATACTCATGAAACTATTTTTATGGTTGAACCAGACTATAATAAATTTATTATGTCTACTATGTGGTTTTGGAATCTTTTTTTACGCATTATTTTGATTTATAAAGGAAAATGAGATCATTGTGTTCAAAACCTCCAAATAACCCAAATATTTATAATTAAATAATTTATATAATGATTAATCTTCACTCTAAGTAACCAAATGAAATTTTTAAGAATGTGACATTAGGGATATTAAATTAATAACATATTACTTCAATTCTATACAACCATCCTCATTTTATATGATGATTCTCTGTTCATGTATATATGTATATCGATCATTAAAGAAACAGAACGAAAAAATAAAATTGAACCTATTAACCCATCATAAATTCCGTGAATGAACTTAATATGTTTATAATAAATCAATTAAATTTATATGAGGTTCTATAATTATTAATTAAATAACCTAAATTTGATTATTCTTGTCATTAAGAACAATATAAGAACACCACCAGACATGAGGTAAGTGTTTCTTCATCTCACATCTACTTTTGTGAGATATTCCGTATTCACTACTATTACTTGTGTATGGTGTATTAATACTCCCCATTTATGTTACATATCACTAATATATTTATTTTCATGATACTATATGTATCATTTTATTGTTATTAATTTTGGTGCAAACGATTCAATTGATTACAATGTTGTAAGCGTTTTCCACCCGAATCTCCATTTTCATTCGGGTTTCTCTTATTCTCTATTCACCTCAATTAAATTATTATTTATTCGTATGTACTCCTCATAAATTATGTATTAATGTTCTATATATTTTTACAAATCATAATCCTACTTTATTTTATTGGGAGTTATATGTTTTAATATAATCTTTCAAAAATTCTTCCGAAATGCAAGCCTGATAAAAGGAATATCTCAAATTATTAATTATTTTGATGTTAAATCTATAATATGTTTTAATCTATATTTATCATTATAAAATCTTATATTTTAATATAAAAATATATTTTGGTCCATTTCAGTTTTTATGAATGAAAACATTCCTTTGCGCTTTAAAATCTTTTTAATGAATTCCTTAAACCGTAGTAAAATGTTTTAATTTTAAAGATTATTTAAAAACACTTTTTACATTATTTAAATTTTTTGGGAAATAATTAATGCCTCAAATGTAATATAAATGTAATTACCATTTATTTTTTGTGATATATATGTTTAGAATCATATTTATTACAAATAAAAATTATTTTTCAAAAGAACTCTTCTTTCCAAAGTAAAAAATATATTTCACTCACCTCACATTATCGTATATGAGATATATGTTGTGTTCACCACTAATTCCATTCATGTGGGGTACGTACTTCCCCATGGAATATAATATCAAGAGTCTCCTTATTATCATGATATTCTAATTGATTCTAATTTTAATATTTCAAGGTGGTATAAGACACTTTGGAATGTTTAAGGATTATATCTTCAAGAATTTCTCAATGGTATCATTAAAAATAATCTTTATTTATGTTTATATCCTTTGATGAATCTTTTAATTCATATAGGTTTATATCTTATGATAAAATCTAAAATATTCTATTGAAGGGTTTCTGATTAGTTTGAATGTGGATGTTCTATCTTGATACCATTCACCAATTTACATTGAATGGTTAGTGTTTATGTTTAATGTATGGGGAAAGTTATTTACATTTCATATGTTAGTTTGAATATGAATTTATATGTTGTTTATGTTTATACCATTTCATAATAGGAATGAATCTTATATATAAAGTGTTGGGTGGGTCCCTCTATAGCCTCTCAATGCATCGGTAGGTCTAATGAAAACAATTATTTTCTTAGTATGAGGCCAGGAAAAAATTGTTATTTATAGTCATGGAATGAGGCCTTGATGGTATGGTTATAATGTCCCACATTATACATTCCCTATTTATGAAACTAGTTATTGGAATTTTATTTTTTTATTCAATTAGTAGAATACCAATGCTAGTGTATTATTATGGTAAATTTACTCTTCTCACATTTCTGCAATTTTATGTTCATGTTTATTTTTAAAGGAATGTGTTTTTAGTTATTCATCATACTTAATGTTTATGTTTATAATATATTCCACTATATTTTCTTACCCTTAATGAGAATCTGAGCTTACCCCTTTCTTATGTTTCACTTTTTCAGTACATGAAGAAGTTTATTATGAGTAAACTGTAGTGATAAACTTAGAGATTTGGATATTCTCCATAAAACATATATGTTATTTTTCATTTCATGTTTTAATGTTGAACCAATATTTTTATTTGGTTTTTCTCCAACTACTTAACTACTCGGTCCATCATAATTTGATTCCTTTTAATCATGCCAATGTAATGTTATAAGGCACCATCTCTAAGAGTTTAGGGTTGGGGTGTTACATTATATATTCAATTAATTTTTTATACATTTAACCTATAAATATGAAATTAATAATATATGAATTCGTCCAATTTTATTCATAAAAGAGTTATATTTTCTAAAAGGAAATTTTTTATCGATTTAATGGAATACATCTTTTAAAACTAAAATTTTGAAAATATTCTAAATTTTATTTGAAAAAATTAAATTATTTTCAGATAAAATAATATAAAAATTTACTTTGGGTTAATTTAATTTTAATTTTATGATAAGTTTCACGTTTTGATGATAAATGAAAAATAGTGGATTTTAATTGAGAACTGATTTTTTACCAAATATATTATAGTTTTAAATTATATTTTTAACTATTTTAAAAAGTTAATTAGAAAAATTATATATCATTTAATCTCATTATGTTCATGATAATAATTTTCATATTGATTTTATATATTATAAAATAGTAAACATAATCATTTTTTCACATTAAAACCCTAATTTCCCATCATATATGTGGGATAAATGTTAAATTAAAATATTACAATTCTATAAATTGAATTTGGTAAACTAGAAATGTGTATTTAGAATAAGAATAATATTTATAGTCTAATATTATCCACTTAGTTTTTTACCAAATTTATTTGTGAAATAAATTAAAATTAATTAATGTGATTATGGTTAAAACTGGGTTTTATGCATTACATGCATTTTTATTAAAATTAATTTCTCACACACAATTGATTATTATTTAATGAATTGTATTTTTTTTTTTAAATTTTGTTAAAAATTATCTAATAATAATCCTTTTAATTATAGTATTCAAGGATGAAATACCAAGTTTAATAATAATATACAATTCTCCTTAGTAAATTTTATAAAGATAAAATTGAGTGAACATAAATACTGTGTAATAAAATGATAAAAAAATTAATTTAATGTGGTGTAATTTGTTCCAAACCAAAAATCCCCTCCACTCAATTATTTGTAAATTTGGTACATACATTATGTAAGGGATAGACCACCCAATAGTGTTTACCTTTTCATATATACAAGAATTCCACTCCTCATCCACTATAAAAAAGTCATTCACCCCCCCCCCCCCAAACATAGTCACACAACCCAAAACTTTTGTATGGTATATACCTAGACCAAATAAAATCCAAACATCCATACTCTCATCTTATAAGTCCCACTATGGGTATAAATATATCTAATGAATTAATTGGTTCAATCCAAATAGAGTTTCCCAAATAAGAGGTAACATTTTTTTGCAAGAACTTTTGTTTCTTTCCTTTCTCCACCACTTCAATTATTCTTACACACCATTTATATAAAATCCTCAGTATCCCCAATATAAATAGATTTAGTTATGTTAATGGTTTGACCTAAAATTTAATGACAAAAAATATTCTCAGTGTAATTTCACTTCCTAATGTTATTTTATATATTATAAAACATGTACATCATATAGAGAACCTAATTAAAGAATTAATCGAATTAATTATGAATGAAATAAGAGGTATTTTGATAAATTAAGGAACCTATACCAATGTAATAGTAACATGACTTTCTAAATAGTAATGTCATCATTAGGAATAGTGAACAAGCTAGTAGAATAGAAATATCACCTATTAAAGAATAAATAAATTATAGTTATCATATGAAGTAAAATATAATATATTTATATCAGGGAATATGTAAATACATTATTTCAAAATTATAAATTAAGAATTTGTATTTTTTGAAATTTAAATATTTATTTATCATTTTAAACCAAATACATGAATATATGAGTCATGGATGATTTAATAACCCATTAGTTTGGCCTCATATGCATTAGTTAGTATAAATAGTCACAATAATCATCCATACTGATTTTCCTATGGAAAAATAATAAACTAATAAAAAACACCTCTCCTCCCACTATAATTAGACTCTCACCACCTATCCTCCTCACACATTCTAACACATGTAGATTGATAAAATTTTATACATTTTATCTCCCAAATCTATTCCCCATGATCAGGTCTTATTGGTCTCACCAAAATACCATTTTCTTGTTACTTAAATAGGTTCTCAAGGATAATACGCTCAAGAGGTAAAACATTCCCCCATTATCTATTTTTTTCTATTTTTTTCTTAGCCTTATATCACCTCCCCTGTCCAATGAAAAATGGTCACTCAAGTATCATATATATAATATAATTTTATTATGTTAAATTTATATCCATCATCAATTCTCTTCTCTTCTCTTTTTAGCTTAAGAATGAAATCATTGTTCATGGTTTGTTGAGTCACCACCTTTGTGGACGTTGATTTTCAATTTTCAATTACCACCTTCATTGATGTTAACAATGATATTATAATGTTCATAATAGATTTTCAAATATATTTGAAATTCTATATAATATTCTCTATATATTGTATAACAATATTATTAAATTATATTATAGTCATCTCTGATGCTTATAAAAATCAAAAAAAAAGAAACTACCCATATTTTCAACAATGTTTTTTTCTAATGAATAATATTCATATATAAAAAAAGAAAATTATATATATAACCAATTAAATTTATTTAATTAAATTAATATGATATCATTCTAATTCTGGAGTTTTTATCCTATATTACAAGAACCTTTTTAATTAAACACAAGCTAACAAACCATGAACTACGAAGTGAACACTCCCAAAACAAGAAAATTAAACACTACATGAAAAATAAATTGTCATAAATGAACCTAATAAAAGTATATTAAACTAAATACATATAAAAAATTACATAATCATTTTATTAATGAATATAATTTTTTTATCTATGATGTTAAGTACAAGTGTAGTGCACTTTTAGACATAAGGTTGGGGAAATATTCCAAACCTCAATTATTTTATTTCAAGATAAAATTTCTATATATTTTCACTAATATAATTCACAATTATTCTTATATAAGCCTCCAAACTTTTATTTATATTTTCAAAACATATTTACCTAGATTAATTATTCATTATTTTATGGGGAATATCTTGTTTTGTAAGGTTAACTTTTTAATTCATCTCTAAATGTAAGCTCGATTAAAGGGTTTCCCAATTTCTTACCCATTTTATAGTAAACTCCATATTTTTTTAGTCCACTAATATTTTTCTAAAATCAAACTTTATATCATGAAAATTTACCTTATCTCATTTATGGTTTTATGAAAATAATTATTACTTTTTCTGGTTTAAATGACATTTTATTGTTTCCCTTAAATTTCACTGAAGTGTTTCATTTATAAAGTTAATTAAAAACTATTTTTTTAGTTTTTAACATTATTAGGACATAATGTAACATGATATATTATTATTTTCCCTTACTAATATAAAATGTTTATTGAAATCCATTCTTTCAAGGACACCAAGATGATATGCCCATTGGTAATTTCATATTATACGATTAAAATACCCATTTTTTCCCTTGAAATACCCTTATGTTTATTAATTATGTTTGATTATTCTTATGGAATAAATAGTCATGAACATGTGATTATGGTTTTACCCAAATAGTTACCCAATGAAATGGGTAATGTCTATTCTCAAGAGAAGTCATGTTTGGGTAGGGCATAAACTCGATTCATTTATGGGACATTGTCCATCATGTGATATTATCCTATAAGTTATCCATGGATCATGATTATTTCATGTTATAAGATTCTACCACATTATTATGTTTACTTGATTAAATTATCCCATCATCTACATATTATTATTTCATATGATTACTCATACTCCATGCCTTTATATGTCAATCATGTGATGGCCTCTGACCCATATGATATTATTTATTCGTATGTTTATTCCCTTAATAGAATTTTTAGTTGATACCTTTTTTCATGTATTTCTTAGTTTTTACTATGATGAAGTAATAGATCAGAGGATTTTAGTATCTCATTATCGAGATTATGTAAAATATATTTTTAATTTTATTTTATGATTTCTTAGTATGTACCTAATATTTTAAAGACATTATACTTTATGATCCTTGGATAGTATTAAATGGTCAATTAGATAGAAAATATTATAATTATATTTTTAAAATGATAGGTTCTCTATAAAAAAAATACACACACTTATATAAAATTATTATTTAGATCATCGTTCGTGTGTATGGAAGAATACCACATCATTAAATAATATTGTTCATTTTTCCATTACCACGTCTCTTGGTTGGGAATTATGATAAAAATTATATTTATATATGGTATTTATGATATTTATTTTGTATTTATTTTTTATTGAATTATTATATAACTCAAACATCCATGCCTTCCATTTTGTGGGAATACTATAGCTTCGTTTGTGGATGTGTGGACTACCACCTCATAAAAGAGATAAAATTAGTTAACGCTTTAAATGATATGTATTATAGATGATTTTGATAAAAATATATGATTTAATTGAAATTGTAAGTTATTCAAGAAATAATTATCTATCTTGGAATATATCATAGAATTTTCTTCATTCCATTTCACATAATGAAATAGCGAAAATCACATTCATTGATGTATGGAATACCGCCTATTTGATGTAATGTTATTCTTCATTTTTCATAAAAACATAAAAATATTGATATATGTATGTATATATATTTAAATAATGTGGTACATATTAAATAATATTCACTCTAGATAGATAAATGTTACCTAACTTTTTTATATAATAATCATTGAAAAATATGAATTTTACGACCTACTATATCCATGATCATGGTTATTGTTCCTTTTTCAAAACCTTAATTCATTATTATTTTAAAAATAAAAAATTATTTATAAATTTGAAAATAATTTCATGATTAATATTCCTGCTATTTTTATATAATGAACTCATTGACCTTAGTGAACCTAGAAAAACCAGTATTGACACATAAATCTAATATGGTCAAAATATTCGACATAGAAATTATTTAAAAATTAATTATATATAACATGTTTATAAGTAGAATATAATTGATAATAAAACTTTTAAATTTTATTAACAATTTTAATAATTAAAATATTTTTATTATTCAGGAATATATAGATCAATCTTAAAATATCATACTCAATGTAAGGGGTATCTTATCGCAATTTCCATTCATTGGGTTAAACATCATTTCCATTTGTTATCTTATGCAAAAAAATATGAATGAAATGTCCCCTAGTGTTATTAGTATGTATTTGAATATTTATTTCATGGAATTAAACTTTTCACACATGATTATTTTAATGATTTATTCTCACTCCATTGATACCATCTTTGTAAGTGATTTTCATCTCACTTTTTACACCAGTGAGATAAATTTCATATTCACCTCTTATTTTTATTGGTTTATCTAATACCCATGTTTATATATTATAACATGGATTTTCTTAATGTAGTTTTATTTAAATATATATTTTTATGATTATTACATTTTTTGGATTCTGAATAAAATGTTACTATGGTTGTTCGGGGAATTCAAGTCTCACATTTATATCTATGAGACATATTTCATATTCACCATGTGTATATTTTATATAGTGTATATATATCCCCTTTATCATATAATATCATGAATGTTTTTATTCTATTGTTATTTACTATTTTTTGTTTTTAGTGCTTCATGGGTATTATGAATTAATCATTTAAAATTGGCGTTGGAGTTTTTGAATGTTTAAAGATTATTCTCATCATGAATGTATTTTTATGTTTTTTAAGCTAATTTCCATTCATCAATGTAAAAAACCTTGTTTTTACATATTCTCCACTATGGATATTTTTTATTTATATCATCCTCATTATTTAATGGGATAGATAATGATTGATTCAATGATATTGTTAAAGAACCTATTTCCATTCCAAGGTTTAATCTTGTTTCTATGATATTGTTAAGGAACTCATTTATTTTCCATGAGATAATCTTCATTCAATGTGATTTTTATATAACATGTAAATTTTCAATAGGTTAACCACGATTCATATATATTTTCATGGAACCGGTTTCTTGTTTCAAAAGATAAGCTACATTCATTGACATTGTTATAGAAGCGGTTTCTTTTGCACGGTATAGCCATGTTTCATTAAGACTATTATGGAACCCTTTTCATTTTCATGAAATAACCATATTTCAGATAAATTTTTATGGAAACCATTTCATTTCCATTAGATAACCATGTAACTAAGATATTGTTATGGAACATGTTTCATTTTCATGGGTTAATTAGGTTTCATATAGATTTACATTTAACCCATTTATTTTCCATATTTTTGTAATGTTATAAATGAATAATGATTGTCTCTATAATTTTTATAAAGAACATTATTTATTCCTAATACATGAGAAATATATGTTATGGGTGAACCTGATACAACTTATATGAAGGTTTGATCACTGTTATAGATTAGGGGCCCACCTGATATAGTTTATATGAAGGGTTCATACCCATTATTCCTCATGAAGAAACTGTGATCCCAATATAGATTAAATAATGGGTGATACCCATTACAGGATTCCAATTAATTGGGTAATGATAACATTGGATGTTGACCATATGATTATTCCAATTTACAGGGTTTTGAAATGGTATTATAAATGTGATGCTCCATTTTATGAAGAAGTGTTTTAATTTCCTGGTATAGGATTAAAGTTTTATATCCTGGTTGAGATTGACATCACATGTCTCATAATTATTGATTATTTTGAATTTTCAATCTTCCATTTTTTAGATTTTTTTATCTAGTTATTAATGAATATTACTTCTTTTATAATTCACTCATTCACTTTTATTTTTTCAGCATTTACTTATGCACTTCTTAGTTTCATTGCCGACATTAAATTATTAACAATTACGTTTACACTTACTAAGCATTTGAGATCACCTATAAGGAACTAGACATAAAAAATTGCATATTATTCTGTATTAGACAAGAAAACACATGCTTATACATTTAGTTTCATTGAATTATTGGTGTTTTATAGAATCGGGACCTAAAACATACATAAAAAACCAGAATCATACATGACGATACCAATAAAACAATATCCATTTCATCCAAAACAGAAAATTTTTTACATAAAACATGATTTATCTAACAAATATTCAAAATAAATAACCTGACATACTTATTTATAATATACATTTTTATAACCTGTGAAAAACATTTAAAACACTTGTGATGAGCACAAAAATATCAGTAATGGATATACATAAATAAATCATTAGTCATGTGATAACATAAAAACCCCAATAAAACCCACATAATAAAACCTCATTAACATGAATAGAGACATAAAGTAGTTTCCTTGGGACATATTTACCATATCACAAATAAAATCACACTTACACATAGAATAACCATTCATTCAACTTCTATCTTCGTAGTACCCAATGCACAAGAGTTCTATAATGGGGCTCACCTGTAACATCTCAAGTAAATAATGAATAATAAATTTTCATATTTATTAAAAATTTTGAATTAAATATTTATTTTAAATTTATAGGATTCTATGTTTGATGAAATACTAGACATGCAACAATGTGTTTCTCTATAGTCTACTGTTGCGCACAATGCTGAGTCATATAGAAAAAAAATAATATTATATTATTTTAAATGGTAGTTAACACCTAACCATCGTATTGGAAGGAATGATCCTAACTAACTACAATATGATTATACATGTTTTTGAAATGTTTTTACATTTACCAATAAAAGATATAGGCTTAAAATGTGGATGAATAAAATTTTAAGCATAAATACTCAAATATTCTTTAAAAGGCCGATTAACCACCTTTTAATGGAGAACCCTCATTAAATATAGTTTTGGTCACTTTTATATGTTCTATTATAAAAAATTAAATTCTTCTTTAGAATCAGGATATCAAAGTTTACTTAGGATAAATTTTTGGTATTTTTTTGATAAATTTCATTTTTTTAATGAATAGTGAAACATAATATATTTTAATTCAAAACTGCCATTTAATCTAATTTATTCATATGATTAGATTACCTTTTTAATTAAATTTAAAGGGTAATTATATTATATATTTACAAATTAATCACATATTGGTAATTGTAAGTAATTTCACATTTGAAATTGGACATAAACCAGTGTCAATCGTTTGATATGTATTATTTCTTTAAAACACGCTTTTTATTTTGACAACGGGAATTAATTTTAAATTAATTTCAGCCACTTCTATGTTTTGAATTTCGAAATGATTTTTCCATATTTGGAATCATTATGTCCTAGTTGTGTAAATAGATAAATTTTATTTTTATACATTATGAATATATACTTTAGTAAATATTTTATTTACCATGGTCAAAGGGTAAATATGGTAAATAAGGGTAAAAATTAATATTATAAAAATTTTAAATTACCCTAAAATGAGTCTTAATCCTATTGGTTCATAAATTTATGACCATTGGAATACATGGGTCTATTTTAGGAACCCATGGAGCCACTTGGGAGTGATAATGACACTTTATATAAATTAATTAAATGTAAAGACAAAAATGACATAAACATATATCTTTTAGTAAATAAATTATTACATGGGTTTATATAAGTTATCTCTTTGACTATAAAAATTTATTTGAAATATAAAAATATTTCCTATATCATGTTAATTTTTAATAATTTTTAGACATCAAATAAATAAAATTATTTCTGACACAATAATGATATAATGTTTACCTAGTTATTGAATGATTTAAATAAATAATTATATAAAGATTAAAATATATCCAAAACCAATACAATTATTATTTGATGATCATATTTAGAACATGAGTCATCTTATATTTTACTTTAATGATTTTTGGACCTTTTTAAATAGAAAATAATTATATAATAAAATAATATTTTCAAACTTTCCTAAAGAGCCCCTCCTCCCCCTTATAAAAATCCCTCTCATCTAACACATTACTCACACCTATCAAATCCCCATGTCACATACAACCTCTATATAAATATGTTTTCAAGATCCCTATATTCCTCCTAGAATCCTGACCTTAGGAATAAGTCTCTTCAAGAAATCCTTTTGGTTCAAACCAAAGAGAGTTACCCGATTTAAGGGTAACGTCTTCTGTTAAGTTCTTTTGTATTATTTTAATTCTCCAACCCATTTTACTATTTTTATTCCTATGTTTTATTAAAACACCATTATCCTCAATATAGTAGTTTTTTTATGAGAATTATTAGAACTACACTTACACACACCTCCATCTAATGGGTAAATAAGATATTGTTTCTGTGGGCGACGAACTACTGCCTTAGGAAATGATGATTGTTCAATATTCTCCTACCACCTCTTATGGTGGACATTAAAATGAAACTATATTTATATGTGATATATATTATATTTATATTGTTTCTATACTTATGTATTTTTCATTTATTTATTACCTTTATGGTTTCCATAGTGGGTAAATAATATAATTTAATTTGAGGAAGTGCGGACTACCGCCCCCTCAAAGTGATATGAATCATTCATGCCATACGTGGAATGTATAAAGGATGGATTTAATGAAATTATATGTGATATTATACTGGAATTATAATATAATTATGAATCATTATGTTTTCAATCCATTAAATATGAAATATAAATGAAAGTAGTGTTCATGCGTACGTACGTCTTACCATCTCAATGAACGGTGAATTTCATTACTTATCTCCAAATGTTATATATACTTATAAATAAATGTATACAGTAGATATATATGAAATATATGATATCTAAATCATTAATATCATTCTAGACGTAATGGTCTTTTGACCACATGGACAACATGAAACTATAAAGAGTTCATTTTTGACTCAAGTACCAAATAACGACAAAATGACCGTTATTAACTTAAATGATTAAATAATGTTTATAGAATGGTAATAAGTGATATAAAAGGAATAATAAACTTAAAAATGTTATTAAGAAATTATAAATTAACTTTATTTTATTAGTCAATAGATTGAAGAACGAACTAGTCATGTCGGATACCTGGTCAGTGACTTCATCTCAATCTCCTTTCATTGAGGTATATTTTGTTTTATACAGAACATTCTTTTATACGGTGTATAAACCCCATAAAATTTTAATTTCATTCAAATTGAATATTTTCTCTATGAATTATTTTACTAAATTACAAAAAAGGAATGTTTCTTTTTAACGTACGCGGTGACAATTATTTTTTTGTCGATGTGATCATTATTTGATATTTTCATTCCTTAACAAACCGTAATGTTTTTAAAAGAGAAATAAATACCATATACACTTTTTATGTAAGTTTTTTTTTAAAATGTTTTTTAGAATGGATTTATTATTTCAATATCTTAAAATGATATATTTTGATTACAATATGGGAATCTTGTCTTTTATTTATGTTTATGTTATGTGTTATGATTATGTTTTGGTTCTTGGGAATTGTTAACGTATATGGGTATTTTCGTGATAAACCTAGGGCGGGTTAGCTTGATATTGCTCTCCAATGCATTGGGTAACATGATAGAGGTAAATGTGAATGTTTTTTCTAAGAGGTTTTGGAAATATACTATGATGGTTATTATAAATGTAACTCCCTACGTAGTTGTGAAATATACAACATAAGTATGTTAGGATGCCTAAAGTTCCCTTTATAATTTATGATTATTATGTGTTATTCATAAATTTTATGATTTCATGAGGTATGTTAATGATATTTTGTTATATATGTTTTGATGAACTACTACGGTCTTTATTTTTTTTATAACCCTTACTGAGATTTTTATGATCATCCCATGTTTTGAAAT
Source organism: Viscum album (assembly GCA_963277665.1). Lineage (NCBI taxonomy): Eukaryota > Viridiplantae > Streptophyta > Magnoliopsida > Santalales > Viscaceae > Viscum > Viscum album. Next base: position 1,853,922,381 of record OY728130.1, read on the forward strand.
GTTTTTCACAGGACTTAAAGATGAATAGGGTCAAGGATGGGATCATGAAAAAGCCATGTTTTCTAAAACATGGAACTAGACATGAATATTTTTTTAAAGAATTTTTATTTTATTAAAAAATGGAAACGGAGTAGAAGTGTCTACTTTGTGATTTTTGAGGTGTAATGTAATAGTTATAGCCTAATTCTCTAAAAATCTGAAAAATGAAATGATCCTAAATGTGAATTATTCATTTAATTCAAGATTATGTAATGTTTTATGGATGGGTCCATATAGTTGGTATCAAAGGTCAGTTTAGAAAACATTAAGAGTTGGAATATTTTTAAATTAATGTCCATAAATTAATTTATAGTAATATTGAAATGATATAGCATTTACAATTTACAATGTTGCTTTACCTAAGATATTTATGTGTTCAAAATGGTTTTTCATAGAGGAAACATGAAAGCTTTTATGGGACAACATCAGGATGAATACAACCTTCCAAATCAGAAACCTGATATGGTCAGAATTAGAACTAAACAGTTTGTTGCTGTGATGGCACAGTTGACTCTGGCTATAATTGGTGGAGGTATACATGCATGAGATCATCCAGATCAAACACATAGGAACATGTAAATAGAGGAGAATTTCATGAGGTATCATACCCCATCATTAAGAGAATCTTCAGACCATGTTCTAGTTGAAGGGTGGATTAAAGCACTCGATAATATGTTTGATGTCATGGGGTGTTTATAACATCAAAAGAGTAGTCTTGTTGTTTACCGTTTTGAAGGTGAAACTGATCAGTAGAGGTCGATGGTGAAAAATATTAGGGATAGTGAGAAGATTTATGCTCTTGATTGGGATTAATTCAAAGTTATGTTTAATGAGAAAAATTTTCCTAATGTGGTTCATCTCAAGATGGAAAAACAATTCCTAGAATTGAGGCGGGAGGATGACTAAGTGGATGCTTATGAAGAAATACTCACTCGACTGGAAAGATATGCTCCAAATTTCATACGAGATCTTGATATTAAAATCAATAATTTTAAATTAGGATTAATACCAAAGTATCAAAGGGCTTTAGTTTCATGACCTGCCTTCACCAAGATGAGGGAATAGATAGCAGATTGTCAGGCCCTTCCTTCCACAAGTTGGAGGAGAGATAATGACCCCCAAAACCCACCTTCAATAGGTCCTAAAGTGGAGACTAGAACCAATGGTATATAATCACACACAAAATATAAGGAATTAAACTTTTAATTTAGTAGTATCGGGAGATAAAATGGTAAACCCCTAATCAACATCAAAACTTTAAGTAAAAGTAAAGCCAAAACAAACCATTCCCATATGCATGTTCCAAAAATAAGTGCTACAAATGTACAAGAAAACTCCGAGGAAAGTACCGAAGAAAAGATAAACAACAACATTAAATGCAATTTTCCCATGTCCAAACTAGAACGGTCTCGCACGATCCTCGATGTCCTCCTAGAATCCTGAAAATAGTTTAATATATGTTGGGTGAGTATACAGGTATACTCAGTTAGGAGAACCAAAAGCTCTCATGCACAAGTGGGGAGGCATGCTAATGCCCTGTGAGAATAAGAGATAATCAGAGCACCTACAAAACAAACTATCCACCTAAACCTCACTAAGGAACACTACCCAAATAAATAAAGTCAAGTAAAGTAGTAGTAATAACACATCGATGTTTGGGTACCCCGCACCACTTTCCCACTGGTTATTGAAGACATCCTACACGTCAGGCCTTTCCCGCCATTCTCACCGTAGTCCCACTACCATACCTCCCATTCAAACACATTTCATACCACAACTACACATCCCGACAGCAAACACCTGGGCCACAACCACACATAACCATGCCCGCAGACACTAAGGCCAAAAAAAACTCTCCATGCCTAAATACACCTCGGCCTCATCCCGAAGACACTTGGGAACCTATCTGCCCGCACACACCTGGGCTAACCACCAAAATAGCCATGCCCATTAAATCATAGGCTATAATAGACCTCTAGCCATCACAGCCTGCCTGAAGAATATTAAGATACTCGGGAAGGGTAGTAGAAAAGAGATAATAACCAGCCACTCACAGGAGTGTTGGAGAAAACACTCTCCCCCTTGAAATGGGGGTGTTCGACACGGAGTTCTCAACCTTGAGGGGGTGTAAATGGGAAACATAAAAAAACTAAATTATACATATAGGTAACAAGAACTCATCTCAGCCTATGGGTTCCAAAACCAGCACATATACAAACACACTTGTTGCTATTCATTCATAAGAAGAACCACAGCCACAACCATGTCAAAAATCATTCCCATAAAACAATTCCCCTTTGAACCCATTCTTTTTTTCCTATTCAGGTGATTCAATTTAGATAAATTTTCCCTACCAAGCAACTAAAAGGCATGGCCACAAGCCAAGGAATGAAAAACATTCAAGCATTAATTTAAGCAGTCACACCTGGTTCTCTTGTAAAGTCACAACAACAAAATGGATCTGTGAGACAACTCAATGTACTGTATCCAAACAAATCCCCAACATACGGCCCCACACAAACTTAGTTCCACAAACCCACGACTGCTCCGTAGGGGATCTCATTCTCATCCATGTCACCTCATAAGAATCAACTATAGACATCACCAGAAAAGAGAAAGGGAGTTTTCAAATTTGAATATGCCATTCATTTAGTTCTGACTTTCTCTTTGGTTAACCCAAGTGATCACAGAAGAATTATTATTCATTGGTAATACATTTATTCTACTGATTTTATGTGATTCTCCAGTTTCCATGTTACTTTCATTTAATCACATGATCATAAAGAAAACAGAGGTTCATTAATGCGCAATAAAGTACCACCAACAACCATGATTTCCAGTGGACATAATCCCATTCAACTCAAAGCATATAAGAAAAGATAAAAGAGTACAACAACATTATCAAACACACCCCTTAATTCTTTAAATTCATTTATTATCTTGGTTAATGTTTGGTTTCATTCATCCCTATAGTAAAAATTATCATACCCACCCTGCATGATACACTATTAAGAGAGATGAAGGAAAAAACCCTATGTAGATGATCAACGATCAACGTTTTTCTCCTCGTGCCAATAACTGGGATGCGCGAATTATAGGGGAGGAACTCTGAGGACTCCAAGAATGAGCAGTAAAGGCTCTGGCACAGGTGCACCACTAGCCTCATAAAAGGGGGCTCCAAACGCACCAAGGAAAGAAAGAAACCAGCTAAGAAGAAAGAAAGAAATAATTATAGTGCAATAAAAATGCAAGATCCTCGAGTTATGGGATAATAATTTTGAATGTATTTAAAGGAAGATTGTGGTTTCACCACATGGTTGGATGGTTACACATGATGGGATTAATTTTTATTTAATAATTCTAATCGGAGGGGTGGACATAACGGTTGTGCACTAAAAGATTTTATTTAAGAGAGGATAGCAGGTCTCTTGAGGGTCTCCCACTCGTTGGGAATTAAGACATTGTCTAGGGCCTTAAATACATCCTTGAACCACTTTAAAAGATGAAATTACTTAGGAGTGTCATTACAGGGAAACCGGGAAAAGAAACCCAAAAATCCCCTCTAGCACCTATCGGTGCCACACTGATCAGTGACCCACCGATCAGTGACACACCAGTCAGTGTCGCTGATGGGTGACACCACGGTGACATCCTACCACCCACACGCTGCTCCTCGCATCATGATTTATATCTGTGGTGTCCTGAGCACCAGAATAATGGAAAAGTAATAGACCAGGAGGATCCGGTTTATTAAATCAGATACCTCTCAAACTATTCTCATCCCTGAGAAGAAAAACTAAACCCGATCCAGAGGGAGGTGTCCGAACAACCACCTCCAAAGATACCTCTAATGACCAAACCACTCTCTACATCTAGGAACACCTCTTCCCCAACCGATCACACAACATATTAGTTTACATCATCTAGTCACATGGATTAGGGAGTATCTTCCCCATGTCATGATACTATCCTATTTGGGCAGCACTGAATCACCCGCACAGGTTCAATCACATCCACTTTAATGCGTCTTGATTAGGGATCATTTAAACTCCTTCTCCATAGTCAGGAATCTTTACACACATTTAGAGAACAAGGAAAATGACACATTTCATGGTTAAAAAGGTAAAATACTACATCACAAACAAAATACAGACAAGTCTTGGGAGAGAAACGCAAAACAGCTCTGGGTACTGGGCGCGTATTTGAGCTTCTTGTTACCAAGTACTCTCTAAGAGGCCACCATGCCTCCACAACACATGAACTAAAGGGATGGTTCATCCGTGAAGCACTTTATCCTTTCGATCCTCGATCCTCACTGGTCATTCCAAGAACATAGCATCATCCCCCATATCCAACTCTCCCCAGTCAATGACATGGGAGTCATCTTGTAGATATCAACGAAGCTGGGAGACGTGGAAAACATTGTGGATCATTTCCAATTGAGGTGGCAACGCCAACTGATAAGAAACCTCACCAATTGAACCCAACACTTCGAAAGGCCCAACGAACCTAGGAGAGAGATTTCTCCCCTTATTGAACCTTTGCTGCCCACGTCGAGGGCAAACCCTCAAGAACACATGGTCTCCAACTGCGAACTCCATGGGTCTCCTCCTACGATCAGCATACGACTTCTGCCGGTCCTAGGATACCTTCATCTTCTCATGCACAAGCTGACCCTTCTCTATTGTGCTCGGCACTACCTCTGGTCCAAAGACACATGTCTCCCCAACCTCGGTCCAGCACATGGGCTAATGACATGGCCTCCCGTACAAGGCTTCAAACGGTTCCATGCCAATAGTAGAGTGATAACTATTATTATAGGCAACTCTAATATGGGTAAATGTCATTCCCATGATCCCCCAAAGTCCAAAACACAGGCTCATTGCATATACTCCAATGTTTGGATGGTTCACTCTGTCTACCCATCTGTCTGGGGGTGGAAAGCAGTGCTAAGACATAGTTGGGTTCCAAAAGCATGATGCAATCCCCACCAGACTTGTGAGGAGAACTGTGCATCCCTATCCGAGACTATGGACCTCAGAACTCCATGTAACCGCACCACCTCATCCATGTATCTCCGTGCTAAGGAATCTACCACACTTGAATCCTTGATCAACAGGAAGTGAGCTGACTTTATCAGCCAGTCTACCAATAACCAGTTAGCATCATTGGATCCTTGAACCCTAGGTATTCTTGTGATGAAATATATCGAGATGTCATCCCACTTCCACTCGAGGACATCTAAAGTATGCAAAAAACCGTCTAGGAAAAGTTTTTAGCCTACACCTGCTAACACACTAGGAACCTTTCCATGAACACTACCACTGCCCATTTCACCCTGGGCCACTAAAACTGTTACCTGATGTATAAGTACATCTTGGAAACTACAAGGTGTACCGGTAAGAGTGAGTTATGGAACTCATTGAGAACTCCCTTATGCATCATATCTGGGAAAAACTACTTCTCTCAGAAAATAATCTGATTCTGACCATCCTCCTACCACCCTTCCTGAGTGTTGCCTTGGTTAACCCGATTGCGCATCACTTCACTCTCTATGTCTCCCCACTGAGACTCATCCACCTTCCACAACAGAGAGGATTGCACTGTAATCTGAAATATAAAACCTCTACCACCATCCTCTCTTACATTCTGGTGTAGGGTAGTCAACTCCTCCATTACCTTCCAACAATCCCCAGATTCCAAAACAGCTTACCTCCACGACTTCCTGGTCAATGAATTAGCCACAAAATTCCCCTTACCTTCAGTGTAAGAGATCTCGAAGTTGTATCCCTGATGAAACTCCACCCACCTTCGTTGTCACTAGTTCAGGTCCCGCTGGGTAAATATATGCCTCAAAATCTTGTGGTCTGAGAATACCCCAAAGTGCTCCCTGATGAGGTAATGATGACCCAACATCAACACGAACACTACCAATGCAAGCTCTAGGTCATGGGTGGCATAGTTACACTCCTGAGGACATACCTACCGAGACCCATAAGATTTCACTCCCCACTTCTTCATCAGCACACACCCCAGGCCAAGTCCAGAAGCATCACAAAATACATCATACAACACCCCTTCCTCTGGAAACCTGAGCACTGGAGCACTGACCAAACTTTCCTTCAGATATCTGAATGCTTCCTAACACTGCTCACTTCATATGAAGGCCTGGTCCTTTCTGGTCAAATCTTTCAAAGGAGATACAACTCGAGAGAAGTCTGGTATGATCCTCCGATAATAGCATTCCAGACCTAGAAAACTATTAACCTCTATCACATTCTTGGGTGCTTCTCAAGATACAACCACTTCCACCTTTGACAAATCAACAACTACACCTTGCTGAGTCACCACATGTCCAAGGAAATGCACTTCTCGTTTCATGAACATACACTTGGAAATTTTCTAATAGAGTTGGTGATGTCGAAGTATTTACATGACCATCATGAGGTTATCAGTATGATCCTCGTCTGATCTTGAGTAGAAAAAAATCTCATCGATGAACACAATGACGAACTGGTCCAGAAATTCATGGAAAATAGAGTTCATGAGACCCATGAACATTGCAGGTTAATTTGTAACACCGAACGGCATGACTACGAACTCAAAGTTCCCATACATTCACCCAAAAGAAGTCTTCAGGGTATCACTATCCTTCACCCTTAACTGGTGATACCCAGACCGCATATCAATCTTAGAGAACCAACCTTCTCCCCTTAGCTTGTCATATAGATCATATAACCTCAAGAGAGGGTAACGGTTCTTGGCCGTTACATGATTCAATCTCTGATATTCTATGAACAGCCTGAGACCATCATCTGCCTTCTTCGTAAAAAAGACCAGATCACCCCATGGAGACACACTGGGTCAGACAAAACCCTTCTTCATCAGATCGTCAATCTGAATCCACAACTACCGCAACTCAGAAGGCACCATCTGATAAGGATCCATGTAAATCGGATGGGCACTAGGTTGTAAGTTTATCCTGAACTCAATGTCACATTGAGGGGGTATAGTAATACACTCATTAGGAAAAACATCCAGGAAAACTCAAACAACTATCATAAAATACACCATCTTGGAATCTACTGATTCTGCTGAAAACTCGGCCAACTTTGAAATAAGATGCTCCACGTGCCATCTCTCCACCTGACAACTCCATTCTCCAACAAAAGCAACACACTAGCCATCCTCATCGGAGAACATGACTCTCCACCAGAATAATTTGATAACATCATGCACAAAAGATAGCTAGTCGATGCCTAAGATGAAATCATATGGATGCATTTGAAAGAGAAGGAGATCCCCACTAAACTGATGTGGCCCCAACATCGGTCTACATCCTCAAAAAACATAAAAAAGACGGGTATGACCCCCAACTAGCGTACTTAGCACTAGGGTCATGGAGATTTTCTCTATGTGTAGGCCCAAGGCATGGGCTAGTCCAGGTGTAACAAAAGGTTGTGATTCTCCTAAATCAAATAAGTCGTAGGAATGAGTATTAAACAAGATGATCGTACCTCGAATGAATTCCAGTCCTACTCGATCAGTGGCCTCTACGACGTGTAACTACCCACACCCATATCCTCCACTTCTCGGCTATCAGTCACCTCCTCGACCATGCCCTAGTCGAGGTCCTTGAGGAGAACCTTCAGTTTGGCCTCCTCCTTCCCCATATTCTCTCGGAGGAGCGACAACTCGCAGTCCCTTCTGTTGCTACTGAAAGGTCCTGGCTCAGAACTGCTACTACTAAGGTGGGTGATGAACCTGTCTACCCCACTGTACTACACTTTTTCCGGACACTGATTCCAAAGGTGCTCATGGCTCCCACAGATGAATCGCCTTGGTCCTGGACCTATAAGGAAAGGGTGAGGACTGGGGGATTAAAATTGGAACTGTTGTGGCCTGCTCCCCACTGATCTAAACCAAGAAGGCCCTAACGTTGGAGGCCTTCTACTAATGGCCTTCCCCTTTGACAAGGCCAACTAGCTCCCCTCTCTTGGCACACCACCCATCGTGTGCATCCTATCCACAACTTCAGCCTTCTTTTGGACCTCTAAGTATATTATTAGGGTGAAGGAAGTAACAAAATACTGAAGAGATGTATAGAGTGCCTCCTCTAACCGTCTCGCCCACGACTCCTCATCTAAAAAAATGTCCAGAGGAAAATGAAGGAGATCCTTGAACTTGATTCCTAGCTCCCTTACTGACATGCTCCCCTGCTAAATGGAGAGTATCTCTTTCCTATTTTCCACCTTCATTATGGAAGAGAGTAATTCCACTCGGAATTCCCTCTCAAAGTCAGTCCACAATACTTCAGCCTCTCTATTCTCCCCAAGATAGAGAGTCCACCACTGATGCGCCACTCCACGCATCTAGCTTACAGCCAGGGGAACTATGTACTTCGCCTAAGCCCAAATCAAGCTGAAATCTATCACCAGCTCCTCAAGCCTTCTCTCTATCTCCATATATAATATGCTACACTCATACTTCCCAAGGGTCTATCACTGAAAGAAATGAATCATCCTTTTCTAATGGTCATCCTTCTCCTCTCGGTCAGTCCTCTGCTGATCTGCCAAATCGGCCTCTTGGGCCTCGATCGCCCACACAACTCATGGTCATTGTCTAGGTTCCATAGCTACAAGGTAAAAAAAGGATTGCCTAAGCCCTAGTAGTATAGAAGATTTCAATAAATTCTGCTCACCTTATTACTTATTTATTTAAATTCATAGAACGCCCAAAACACGTAAGAACACAAGTCATTATGAAGTATGTACCTTTCCTAGGGTCTCTACTCTACAATTAGTGTATCCTCGCTTGGTCATTCAGTAGGTCCAGATTCCTTGCATCAGATCATAGGGGGGGGACTAAAATCCCATGTCCTTGCCAGTCTTCCCTGGACAATTTCACACACCAAGATTTCCTAACATTGTTACCTGACTTCCCATGCATTCCTCACTATGCCTAACCCCAAGCTCCATCCTATCTCTAAACCACTACCTCTGATACCGTTCTATCATTACCCACCTTCACCAAGATGAGAGAAGGGATAGTAGATGGCCTGACCCTTCCTTCCTCAAGTTGAAGGAGAGATAATGACCCCCGAAAACAACCTTCAATAGGTCCCAAAGTGGAGACTGGCACCAAGGGTTTATAATCACACACAAAATGGAAGGCATTACCATTTTCATTTAGTAGGATCAGGAGATAAAATGGTACACCCCAAATCAATACCAAAACTGGAAGTAAAAGTAATGCCAAAACAAACCATTCCCATATGCATGTTCCAAAAGTATGTGCTACAAAAGTATAATAAAACTCCAAGGAAAGTACCAATGAAAAGAAAAAAAACAATAGAAACTGAAATTGTCCCAAGTCCGAACAAGTACGGTCCCGCACGATCCTTGATGTCCTCCTAGAAACCTGAAAACGGTTTCATATATGTAGGGTGAGTATACATGTATACTCAGTAGGGAAAACCAAAAGCTCTCGTGCACAAGTGGGGAGGAATGCTAATTCTCCGTGATAATAGGAGATAACCATAGCACCTAGCAAAGAAACTATCCACCCAAACCTCCCCAAGGAATTCTCCCAAAATAACTCAAGTCAAGTAAATTAGTTGTAATAACACATCGATGTTTGTGTACCTCAAACCACTATCCCACTGGTTATTGGAGGCATCCTATACGTCAAAAATTTCCCACCATTATCACCATAGTCCCACTTCCATACCTCTCCCACACACACCTAGGCTACCACAACTACACATCCCGCTAGCAAACACCTGTTCCATAACCACACGTAACCATGACCGCAGACACCTAGGCCAAAACAACCCCGCCATGCCCGAAGACCCCTGGGCCACATCCCGAAGACACGTGGGAAACAATCTTCCCGCACACACCTAGGCCAACCACTACAACTACCTTGCCTGATGATTCTTGGGCTATAATGGACCTTAGGACAACACAACCTACCCGAAAAATCTTGGGCTACTCGAGAAAGGGAGTAGAAAAGAGCTAATAACCAGCCACTCATAGGAGTGTTGGGAAAAACACCCTCCCCCTTGAAATGGAGGTGTTCGGAATGAAGTGCTCAACCTGGATGGGGCACGAATGAGAAACATAAAAAAACTAAATTATACATATAGGTAACAAGTGATCATCATATCCAATGGGTTCTAAAACCATCCCATATACAAACACACTCATTTCTATTCATTCACAAGAAGCACCACAGCCACAACCATGTTAAAACTCATTCTTTGAAAAAAAAATCCCCTTTGAAACCATTCTTGTTTTCCTATTCAAGTAATTCCATTTAGATAAGTCTTCACTACTGGGAAACTAAAAGGCATGGAAACAATCCAAGGAAGGAAAAAAGTCATGAAACAATTTAAGCACTCACACATGGTTCTCTTGTAAAGTCATGACAACAAAAGCGATCCATGAGATCCCCCAAAGTACTGTAACCAAACCAAACCCCAACATATAGCCCCATATGGGCTTAGGTCCACAAACCCACTACTTCTCAAGAGGGGATCCCATTATCATCCATGTCACCTCATAAGCATCAATCGTAGACATCACCATAACTGATGAAGGATGTTTTAAAATTTAAATATGCCATTAATTTAGTTTTGTCTTTCTGTTTGGTCAACCAGGCTGATCACACAATGATTCTTATTCATTGGGCATCCATTTATTCAACTGAGTTTATCTAATTATCCAGTTTCTATGTTACTTCAATATAATCACATGATCATATAGAAAACATAGGTTCATTAGTGAACAATAAAGGACCACCAATGACCATTATTTTTAGTTTACATAATCCCATTCAACTCACAGCATATAGGAAAAGATAAAAGAGTACAACAACATTATCAAACACACCCCTTAATTCATTAAATACATTTATTATCTTGGTTAATGTTTGGTTTCATACATCCCTATAGGAAACATTATCGTACCCACCCAACATGATACACATTTAAGAGAGAAGATGGGAAAAAACCTTCTTGGATGATCAACAATCGATGTTTTTATCCTCGTATGAATAACTGGGTTGCACGACTTGCAGGGGAGGAACACCAAGGACTCCAAGAATTAGCAGTAAAAGATTTGGAATAGGTGCACTTCTATCCTCGGGAAAGGGAGCTCCAAACTCCCCAAGGAAAGAAAGAAACCGTCCAAGAAGAAGAAACAGAGAATTCCAGTGCTATAAAAATGTGAGATCCTCGAGTTACCGAATAAGAATTTTGAATGTATTTAAAGGTGGATAATGGTATCACCACGCGGTTGGATGGTTACACATGATGGGATTAATTTTTATTTAATAATACCAATCAGAGTGGTGGACATAATGACTGTGCGCTAAAGGATTTTATTTAAGAGAGGATAACAGGTCTCGTGAGGGTCACCCCACTCTTAGGGATATAAGACATTGTCAATGGATTTAAAAACATCCTTAAACCACCTTAAAAGGTGAAATGACTTAGGAGTCGCGTTATAGAGAAACTAGGAAATGAAACCTGAAAATCCCCTCTAGTGCATATCAGTGTCTCCAATGGGTGACACCACGGTGACATCCTGCCACCCACATGATGCTCCTCGGATCCTGACTTACATCCACGGCGTCCTAGGCACCATAATATTGGTAAAGTAATATATCAAGTGGGTATGGGACATTAAATTTACCTACTCGTGAGTACAAATGTTATGAAAAACTTTTTGATGTGTAGAGAAGGTGGAAGTGGAGTTTTCTGATGATCATGTGTTCCTTGACAAACAACAGAATAAGAGGTCGAGTTTGGAGGTGAAGGGGAAGAACTCCTCAAAAAAGTCTGATGGTATGAAACTTAAGTTTATATTTTTTGAATGTTTTTGTAAAAACATGTTGGGAAATGTCTTTTTAATTCTTGTAAGTGCTACTGATGTGGTAAAATTGGAAATAAGGCTCCTAATCTCGCTGAAAAAGATCATGGTAATGGTAAGACAAAATCTTATTTATAGTCAATAAAATGTTTTATGTGTAATGAAATGGGTCATCATGGAAATGAGTGTCCAACAAATAACTCAACTAAGGGAAATAAACCAGACTACAAGCATAAATGGGTGGTCAAATCCTTTGCAATTACTTTAGCAGATGTTGGGTCGTCAAATGACGTAGTATCGGGTACACTATTTGTTTTCTTAGATTATGCCAATGTGTTGTTTGATTTAGGGTCTATGCATTCTTTAATTTCTAATAAGTTTTCTAGTATATTGGTAATTCCATCTCAAGATATTAATCCTAAAATTATGGTAAAAACAGGGGGATGAAATGTTGAGACAAAAAAAATATAAGAACATTTATGTCCTTATTTGTGGAAATAATTTACCTCAGGACCTTATTTTTTCCCTCTGGTAGAGTTTGATGTTATTTTGGGTATAAATTGGATTTCTGTTTATCATACTATGATTGAATACAGATCTAAAAAGATTGATCTTTACAATGATTTTCATTTTGTGTACAAGAATGAACCCTTACTTTTGATATCATATCTGGAACTTGAGAAACTAATAAAATATGGAAATGAATGTTACCTTGCACATATTGTTGACAAAAATGAACTATTTATATTAATGATGTTCCAGTGATAAATGAGTACCAGGATTTTTTCCCTGAGGAGTTTCCTAGTATTATACCTGATCGGGATGTTGAATTTACCATTGACTTAGTTCCTTATGCTATTCAAATTTTAAAAACCCCTTATCGAATGGCTCAAATTGAACATTTTGAGTTAAAGAAGAAATTGAATGAGTTATTAGATAAATGTTACATTCAACATAGAACATCACCATGGGGTGATCCTATCTTGTTTTTTAAAAGAAATATGGCTCAAGGAGACATTTCATTGATTATACATCATTGAATAAGATCACTATTTAGAAAAGGTATCATTTACCTAATATAGATGATTCGTTTGATCATCTCTAGGGAGCTTAGTATTTTTTGATGATTGATTTGAGGTCAAGGTACCATCAGTTGAATGTAAAGGAAGTAGACATTCCAAAGATCTTGTTTCATATTAGATATGGCCATTATGAATTTGTAGTTATGCTTTTTGGGTTAACCAATGCACCTGTTGTATTATTGGATCTTATGAATATAATTTTTTGTGAGTTATTGGATAAGTTTATTGTATTGTTAATTGATGAAATTTTGGTTTATTCTAAAAGTAAAGAGGAGTATTAAATTCATTAAAGGGTTGTCTTGTAAACCTTAAAAGAAAAGAAACTGTATGGGAAATTTAGCATGTGTGAGTTTTGGTTACAAAAACAAATTCATTAATTGGTCACATTGTTTCAAAGAAATAGCATAACAGTTGATCCTGCTAAAATAAAAGTTGTTGAAGAATGGCCAAGACCCAAAAATATAACTGCGATTCATAGTTTTCTTGGGTTAGCAGGTTATTACCGGATGTTTGTGGAAAATTATTCACGGTTATCTAGCCCACTGAATAAGTTAACTCGAAAAGGTGTTAATTTCATTTGAAAAAAATAATGTGTTAATTGTTTTCCTGAATTGAAAAGAAGATTGGTGAATGCTCCTGTTTTGAAACTAACTTCCAAAAAGGTGTGTTTCTCATCTACAGTTATGCTTCATTGGAAGGACTTGGTTGTTTCCTAATGTCGAATGATCAGGTAATTTCGTATCCTTCATGTCAGTTGAAAACTCATGAGTTAAATTACCCTACACATAATTTGAAATTAGTTTTTGTTGTTTTTGTTTTAAAAATTTAGATGCATCATTTGTATGGAGTAATGTGTGAAATATATACTCATCACAAATTTTTAAAGTATATATTTACTCAGAATGAATTGAACATGAGACAAAGGAGATGGTTTTAATTAATCAAAGATTATGATTGCACGATTCCTTACCATCTGGTAAAGGAAAATAAAGTGGCTTATGCTTTGAGTAGAAAATGTAATGCTACATTAACCATGTAATGTTTGGAACAAGATACTTTGATTACAGACATGATGAACTTTTTCATTGAAGTTGTTGGTCCATAAATTCCCCGGTTTTGTTTCAGGTGCCAGTGAAATCATATCCATCAGACAGAATTAAGCAAGTGTAGAAGGAAGACAGTGAGTTGAAGAAAAAGGTAGAGTTGGTTGAGAAGGGTATGTCGCATGATTTTAACATTGATAATGATTTTATTTTGAGATTTTGAAAGAGATTATGTGTGCCTTGTGATTCAAATTTGAAAATGAGTTGTTATTTGAATCTCATAGTTATCCATTTTCAGTTCATCCTACAAGTACTAAGTTGTACAGAGAGCTTCGAGATTATTACTAGTGGGATGGAATGAAAAGAGATATTGCTGATTTTACTATGGATTATTCGACTTGTCAACATGTTAAAGCATAGAGGAAGTTACCGAAAGGGATGATTCAGTTTTTATCAGTGCCAAAGTGGAAATGGGAAAATATATCCATGGACTTCATTATGGGACTACCAGAGATATTTCAAGGTAATAATGCAATCTGGATTATTGTTGATTGATTGACTAAATTTTCTCATTTCCTTCCTATTTGAGATAATTTTTCTCTAGATAATCATTCTTAGTTGTATGTCATGGATATAGTCAGGTATCATTGAGTTCCCCTATCCATTTAATCTGATCGTGATCCCAAGTTTACATCTATGTTTTGGAAAGGCCTTCAGAAGTTGTTAGGTATTGAATTAAATTTTTGTACAGCATTTCATCCTCAATAATATGGGAAGTGAGAATAAACAATTTAGACCTTGGGGGATATTTTATGTTCTTGATCGATGGATTACCAGGGAAGTTGGGACCAAAATCTTTCTTTGGTTAAATTTTCATATAATTATAGTTTTCATTCCATTATACAGATTTCTCCATTTGAGGAGATATATGGGAAGAAATGTCGAACACCAGATTGTTGGGATAAGTGGGTGAAAGTGAACTGATGGGAAAATAATTAGTAGAAGAGATAGCATAAAAAGTTCTGTTGATTTAGAAGCACATGAGAACATCTCGGAGCATGCAAAATAGTTATGCAGATAACTGGAGGAAGGATCTTTCTTTTGAGGTTGGTGATCATGTCTTTCTCAATGATTCCCTATGGAAAAGTGTGATCTGTTTTGGTAAGAAGTTAAAATTGAGTCTGGGGTTCATTGGACCTTATAAAATACTAGAGAAAGTTAGATTAGTTTCATATATAGTGGCTTTAACTCCAAGTTTATCCCAAGTACACAATGTTTTTCATTTTTAAATGTTGAGAAAGTATATTCCAGAACTGTCTCATGTTTTGAGGATAGAGGTAGTTCAATTGAAGTGAATCTATCTTATGAGGAACAACCAGTCCAGATTCATGAATGAAGATATAAATGGTTGCAGAATTAGGTAATTCGTCAAGTAAAGGTTCTGTGGAAATACCATATGGCTAAAGAAACAACGTGGGAATCTAAAAATTCTATGAGGGATAAATACCCCCACTTATTTGATAAGTGAATAAAAATTGTTAGGATGCAATTTCCAAAAGGGGGGGAAGGATGTAACATCCCAGGTAAATAAATAATAAGACAATTTTTTATCTATTAAAATTTTTGAATTAAAAATTAAATAAAATTTTAAGTTGATGCTATGTTTTATGGCATACCTGACATGGAACAATGGGTTTCTCTAAAATCTAATGTTACACACAATGCTGAGTCATACTAAAAAATAATAATATAGTATTATTTTAAATGGTAGTTAACGCCTTGTTATTGTATTGGTGGTAATGAACAGAACTAACTACAATATGACTATACATATTTGTTAAATGTTTTTAAATTTATCTAATAAAATTTAGAGGCTTAAAATGTGAATGAACCTAATTTTAAGCATAAATACTCTAATATTATTTAAAAGGTCGATTTACAGCCTTTTGATGGAGAACCATCTTTAAATATAGTTTTGGTCACTTTTATATGTTCTATTTTACAAAATAAGATTCTTCATTAGAATAGGGAAATCAAAATTTACTTTGGGTAAGTTTTTGGTAATTTTCTGATAAAATTTAATTTTTAATGAATAGTTAAAAATATTGTATGTTAATTCAAAAATGCCTATTAATCTAATTTATTTATATGGAGAAATTATCTTTTTTAATTTATTTTAAAGTTTAATTAGATTATATTTTTACTAATTAATTTAATTTCGATCATTGGAACTAATTTTACTTGGATATTGGACGTAAAAAAGTGTCAATCTTTTGAAAGTTATTATTTCCTAAAAATAGGCTTTTTATTTTGACAACACGAATTAATTTTAAATTAATTTCTTCAACTTATTTGTTTTTAATTTGGAAAATTGGATATAATATTTTTAATCATGAGTTAAAAAAATTTTAAATAGGTAAATTTTATTTTTAGACATTATTAATAATTGTTTTAGTAAATATTTTATTTACCATGGTTAAAGGGTAAATATGGTAAATAAGGGTAAACAAATTGTATAATATTATTAAATTACCCTAAAATGTGTCTTAATCCTATTTTATACACATTTGCGACCATGGTAATCCTTGGGTTGATTTTGGGATCCCATGGAGCAACTTGGGAGTGATATTGACACTTTATATTAATTAATTTCAAGTAAAGGAAAAAATGACAAAAACAAATTTCTTTTAGTAAATAAATTATTACATGGGGTTATATAAGTTATCTATGAGACTATAAACATTAATTTTAAAGAAAAAACTATTCCCTACATCATGGTATTTTTTTTATAAATTTTATACTTCAAATAAATAAAATTACTTTTGACACTATAATGATGTAGTGTTTACCTAATTAATGAATGATTTAAATAAATATGATTATAAAGATTAAAAAATATCCAAAACCTATCTAATTATTATTGTATGATTTTATTTAGAACTTTAGTCATCTTGTATTCATATTTAATGAGTTTTGGACCTTTTGAAAATGAAAATCAATATATAATAAAATAATATTTTCAAACATTCTTAAAGAGCCCCTCCTCCCCCTTATAAAAATCCCTCACCTCTAACCAATTACTGGCACCACTAAAATCCCTTTGGTGCATCCAACCTCTGTAAAAATAATCTCTCAAGATCCATATATTCCCCCTAGAAGCCTTACCTTTGGCATAAAGCACTTCCAAAAATATTTTTGGTTCAAACCAAAGGGAGTTACTCGATTTAAAGGTAACAACTTCTCTTAAGTTACTTTGTTATATTTTACTTATATACCCCCTTAACACTTTTTATCCCTTCATTTTATAAAAAAAATATTATCCTCAATATTCTAGGTTGTTTTTATGAGAATTATTAGAAGTAAATTTAGACACACCTACTTCTAATGGGTAAAGAACATATTGTTTCCATGGATGGCGAACTACTGCCTCACGAAATGATGATTGTTCAATCTTCTCCTACCGCCTCTTATATTGGCCATTTATATAGAACTGTATTTATATGTGATATATATTATATTTATAGTGTTTCTATACTTCTGAATTTTTCATTTATAGAATACCTTTATGGTTTCCATAGTGGGTAAATATGACAATTTAATTTGAGGAAGTGTGGACTACCACCCCCTCAATGTGATATGACTCGTTCATGCCATATGTGGAACGTATAAAGGATGGAGTTAATTAAATTATGTATGATATTATACTTTGATTATAATATAACTTTTTATCATTACGTTTTCATTCCATTAAATATTAAATAGAAATGAAAGCAGTGTTCATGCATACGTACGGCTTACCGTCTCCATAAACGATGAATTTCATTTCTTACCTCCAAATGTTATGTACTATTATAAATAAATGTATACTATGAATATATATGATATATATGATATCTAAATCATGAATATCATTCTGTAGGTAATGTACTTTTGACCACATGGACAACTTGTAATTATAAGGATTTCATTTTTGACTCAAGTAGAAAATATCGACAAAATGACCGTTATTAACTTAAATGATTAAATAATGTTTATAACATGGTAATAAGTGATATAAAAGGAATAATAAACTTGAAAAGGTTATTGAACAAGTACAAATTAACTTTAGTTTATTATTCAAGAGATTAAAGAATGAATAATTCAAGTTGGACATGAGGTATGTGACTTCGTCTCAATCTCCTTTAATTGAGGCATATTTTGTTTTATACTTGAATTTATTTTATACGGTGTATAAACCCCTTTGAATTTTAATTTAATTAATAGGGAATATTTTCTCTATGAAGTTTTTTACTAGATGATAAAAAAGTAATGTTTCTTTTTAATGTATGTGGTGACAATGACCTTTCCCCCGCCGTGAGAATTATTTGATATTTGGATTCCATAACAGGCTATAATGTTTCTAAAAGAAAAATTAATACCACATACTCTGTTTACATATTTTGGTATTGAAAATTGTTTTGATAATGAATTTATTATTTCAATATCATGAAATGATATATTGTGATTTCAATGTGGTAATGTTATCTTTCCTTTATGCTTATGTTATATATTATGATTATGTTATAGTTCTTAGTAATTGTTTACATATATGAGTTGTTTCATAATAAACCTAGGGTAGCTGAGCCCAAGATAGTTCTCAAATGCATTGGGTAATGTGATGGAGGTAAACAATAATGTTTCTCCAAAGATATATAGGGAATATACCGTGGTGTTTATTCCAAATATAACTCCCTATGTAGTTGTGAAAGATACAACATAAGTATGTTATGGATACAAAAAGTTACGTTTCTGATTTATGATTACTATGTGTTATTCATAAATCTTATGATTTCATGAGGTATGTTAATGATCTTATGTTATGTATGTATTGATGAACTGATGTTTTCATTCATTGTTTTATAACACTTACTAAGCTTTTATATGCTCATTTGACGTTTTGAAATGGTTTTCACTAGACATAATGATGAATAGGGTCAAGGATGGGATCAAGGAAAGTCATGCTATCTTAAACATGGAACTAGACATGACTCTTTTTTCAAGAGTTTTTCTTTTATGAATAAATAAAAATTATGTAGAAGTGTCTACTTTGTAATTTTTGAGATGTAATGTAATAGTTATGGACTAATTCTCTAAAACCCTAAACCTGAAAAGATACTCAATGTGAATTATTAATTTAATTCAAGATTATGTAATATTTTAAGGTTGGGTCCTTGTATTACTCATCATATCTTGAGCTATAATGGGATCAACCCAACATGTCTTGAGCTATGATGGGATAAAACCAAAATATCTTCATCTTTAAAGTGACAAACCCAACATAAATATGTCCAATGAGAATATAATATTAATAATGATTCATGAAATCATGAGAAACCTCTCATTCCATATATATAAAAAACAATCTTTTTGAATTTCATTAAAGAGGCTTTTAAAATGATTGCAAATAGAAAGTCACTTACAAATATAATTGGAGTGATAATTACCACAATTGAATGGATATGTGTATAATATATTAATACATATAATAAAACATAATATAAAAAATTCATCAAACAAATAATGTCAACACCACATAATGAATAAAGTAGAAGGTTAACCCATTGAATAGAAATTGCGTTATGAATTCCCTTGCCTCTTGTTCGTATTACATAAAATATGATAAAACCTCCTATATAATGGTTAAGATATTGTTAAAAATACATTAAATAAGATTAAAAAAATATGAATCTTTTTATGATCATTTTGTTACATCATTCCACTCATTAATTTATAATATTTTGTTCTCTTCATAGTTTCGAGTACTTTCTTTACGGGATTTACATGGTCGGTTCATGATGGATTTCTAGTTGAATGGAAGAGAAACTCTAGATTTAAAATAAAATTTTATTAAAATTTATATTTATTTTTAAATTATTCAATTATTCAATTTTTTTATTTTTAATGAGGATGAAACATTATATAAATCATTAGTGATAATCATATGTTTATTTTTGTGAATTTTGATCCTTTTGACCAACTTTTGTTTTATTAACTAATAGTATGCCTAAACACTAATTCCAAATCATAATATATCCTATAATATGTTTAGTAAAATATTATTTAACAATATTAAGGGTTTATTTACTAGGTTTTAAGGACGTGATGGAAATTATAAACACATCATCCATGATGTCGTAAATCGACACATCACGGACGGTGTATTTGTTTTTAGAATAAGTTGGAGAGGATAAGAAGTATGATGATTAATTTTTCCAAAAACATGATAAAAATGATGTATATATATGGTAATAGAACTTTCATGCCTCATGGATAAGGGGAGGATAAGACAGTATAAGAAAAAAAATTGAAAATAAAACACAAGAAATTGAAAGAGGAATTTTTTTTCTCTTGATCTCTTCTCATTGACATCCATCTTAAGACCTTGCGTATTGGTATTTTGGTGAGACTATAATGTATTGGACGTTGTGAAGATCCTAGATAAAAATAATGAGAAAAAATTATTCACTAATCAATGCTCGATATGCGTGAGAGGAAGAGGGGGTGAGGGTGGTATTAATAGTGGAGGAAAGGAGGGGTATTCTATTATTTTATTCATTAGTTTCATATTTATCCCAAGACTATGAATAGTTTTCATTAATGTGACCAAAAATAGTAATATGTGAATGTGATTTTGAACTAATTGACATTCACATCATCCATGGCTCAAGAATGACGCATAAAATCATTAATTTAGCACATTTTGTAAATTAACGAGTTTCACAATTCACCAAAAATTCAAGTATTTCATAAAAATGAAAAAAAATTACCACAACCTTTTTTATGTGTTTAATTGAAAAATGAATTCCATTTTATCAAAATAATTTACTATATAAGAGAAATTTGATTTTTAATTAAAATACTAATTTATTAAAAAATTAACAGTTTTTAAAACTATAGTTGATTTTATAATACCATGAAAAATTAATTTAGGTATCATAAAATCACCTCATAACCATATGATAATAATTTATGATTACATTTCATGAAAATAATTTTACATTTAAATTATTTTATTAAACATGAAATTTTAATTCAATATTTATGACATAAAAGAATACCAACACTTATATAATGATCATATTTTAACTTGTAAGATTCCTTTTTATTCTATATTCATTGGTGAAGTTACTATACATTTAGCCAATTTACTATTCATAAAGGTCATATTACTATTCATAATGGTATTTCACACTACATAAGGGTATGTTACTATTCAGAAAAAATAATTTTGGTCCTATTAGACTCCAAATAACTTACTGATCCCAACCGTGTATGTCTGTTTTTCAAAATTCAAAACACAGAAATAGAATATTTATATTTAATAACTAGATTATTACTCTATCCTTAAAAAAAGTTTCATTGTGTAGAGACTCAATGATTCATGAATTTAATTTAATTTATTTTTAAAACATTAGGGGTTACATTATCCTTACCTTATATAAATTGTGTCATCATAATTTTTAGTTACTTATAAAACAAGTAATACAACCTTTCCCTTATAGCATTTTCAGATTCCCTTGTTTCTTCTTCAACTATCCACAAAGACATTACCTGGGTGATTACCTTATTCCACAATACTTACTCTATATGATCAATAATCTGAATATTTCTATCTTCATAAGAAAGGATATCTTACAGTTGAACTGCTTCAGGACTCAGAAAATGAGATGAATCGGGAACAAGATTTCTCCACATCAAAACATTAAAAAAAATTATGTACTTGAGATAAACTCAAAGGAAAATCTACTCAGTAGGATACTAGTGAAAAATTATCTAGGATTTCTTATGGTCTAATGAACCATGGACTAGGATTTCCTTTTTTACCAAAAAATATAACACGTTTCTAAGGAGATATTTTAAGGAAAACATGATCACATGCCTCAAATTAAATAACTTTTCTCATGTAATCTACATAACTTGTGTGCCTACTCTGAGATTTCCTCATATGTTACTCATCATCAAAACTTTTTCTACCACTTCCTCTACTTATTATAATCCCATATCCTTTCTTTCACTAACTTCATCCCCAAATATAATGTTTGGAACTGCTTTCCATACAATGTAATAAAAGGTAACATATTTATATTAGAATGAAAAATATTTTTATATGAAAGCACAACTAAAGACATATGTGGATCCAGATATACCTAGAATTCTATTAAACACAATCAAATAATACCCTCTAATTATTGAACTATTCTCTCATTTAATCAATCAGATTGAGGACAAAAGGTTGTACTAAAATTTAATTTTGTGCCCAATAATTTCAGAAGGACTTTCCAAAAGATAGAAGTAATCCTGGGATCACAGTCAGATACAATGGAAATTGGAACCTCATTGAACCTAAAAATCACTTTAATGTATAATCAAGAATGCTGATCCAAATACATAATATCTCGAATAGGAAAAAAATGTGAATATTTAGTCAGATAATCAACAATAACCAAAATTATATTGTTACCCTAAGATGTCTTCGGTAGTCCCACAACGATGTCCATAGATATATTTTCCCATTTCCACTCCAGAATTGGAAAAGTTTGATATATCCCATTCAATAATTTCCATTGTTCTATAACATATTGACATGTCAAACATTTGACGATAAAATCAACAATATCTCTTTTCATTTCATCCCACCAGTAATACTCTCGAATATCTCTATACATCTTAATGCTGCCATGATGAACTGAAAACGGGAACTGTGAGCTTCACAAAAAAATTATTCTTCAACTTAGAATCACAAGGAACACAAAAACTCTTTCAAAACCTCATAACACAATCCTTATCATTGATAAATTCTATCAACATGCCCATTTAAACCAATTCTACATTTTTTAACTCGCCGCCTTCTTTCCAATGCTTTCTAAATTATGTCTGACAGAGATGACTTCACTAAAACCTAAAACAAAACAGATTAATTTCCTAAACCAAAAAATCCAATCCAATGTTTACCAAATCATTCACTAAATATTCACATTATTTACATATCAGCATTAATTTAGCATTAATTTTATGACTCAATGCATTAGAAACACTATTTTCTTTTCTATGATGGTAATGAATCGTGTAATCATAATAAATGAATATATATATCCATATTATTTGTCTAATTTTTAATTCCTTCTGAGTAAATATATAATTCAAAATATTATGGTCAATATATATTTCTCATTTTACTCATTAAAGATGGTGCCTCCAGAAATTTTATGCAAAAACAACTGCATCTAATACCAAATATTGTGTAGAGTAATTTATCTCATGAGGATTCAATTGATGTGAAGCATTAGTAGTTACCTGATCATTTGGAATTAGAACACAACCATGTCCCTTCAAAGAAGAATCACTATAGAAGGATAATTCACCACTTATGGAAGGTAGGGTTAGAACTGAAGCATTCGACAACAATAATTTTCATTCTAGAAAACAATCATCACATTTTTTGTCCATATGAATTTAACTCCTTTTCGAGTTAACATAATTAATGGACTATATAATTGTGAAATGTTTTCAACAAACCACTTGTAATGGCTTTCCAAACCATGAAAACTACAAAACTCAATTATATTTATGGGTCTTGGCCATTCTTCAATGACTATTGATTTAGTAGGTTCTATAGTTATTCCATATTTAGAAATAATGTGACAAGGGAAGGAAATTTATTTCAACCAAAATTCACAATTACTAAATTTTACATTCAGTTTTATTTCATTTAATATTTTTAAAAGAAACCTTAGGTATTGTTTATGATACTATTTACTTTTATAATATTCCAGAATGTCATCCACAAACACAACCAAAAATGTATCACAGAAATCATGAAATATTCTATTCAGAAGATCCATGAATACAGTAGAATAGTTATTTAACTCAAAGGGCATAATTAAAAATTCCTATTGACCATATCTAGTACAGAACACAATATTTGTAATGTATTCATCCTCTACATTTAACTGATGGTACCCTGACCTCAAGTCAACCTTTGAAAAATATTATGCTCCCTAGATCTGATCAAAAACTCAATAGTATTAGAAAAGGATGCTTGTATTTTATTCTGATGTTATTCAAGGCTCTATAATCAATAAAAATCCTCATCGAACCATCATTATTTATAACAAAAAATCGATCTCCCCATTGCGATGTACTGGGTCAAATGAAGCCTTCATCAAATAATTTCTACAACTTCTTTTTTAATTCCAGAAGATCCATTTTAGCCACTCAATAATGGGGTTTTACAAATTTTCTTTGCTATAGGAAATATGACAATAGTAAACTCAACCTCTTGATTCAGAATAACACTATGGAAATCATCTGGAAAAACATATAGGGATTCATTTACCACTAGCATGTCATTAATTTGGATAGTTCCATTATCTTCAAAAATATGAGCAATATAACTGTCATTACCATATTTTATCAGTTTCATAGATTCCTGATATGTTATAAATGGAATGGGTTCATTCTTGTACCTTAACATAGACAATTTATGAAAAAAAACATTGTTTTCTCTCTATTCTATCTTAGCATGATAAAAATAATTGCAACCCATACATAGAATAACATCAAACTCCACTAGAGGAAAAAGAATAAGGTTTTAAGATAATATATTTCCATTGAAAAAGATAGGTAAATTATTATAATTAACATTTCTACAATATTTCCTCGTGTGTTTTAACCATGATTTCTAGATTCATTTCATGAGGTGGAATACCAAATGTTGCAGAAAATTTCTCAGAAATGAAAGAATGTGTAGACACAAAATCAAACAAAAAATGTCATAAATCGGTAAAAAAAATAAATCTAACTAATACTAACACATTTCATGGCTCAATATATATTTTTGTTGTTTCCAAGTATTTTTACACACCCTTATGCTTATAATATTTCTAATTTACTTCCTGGCTATCTTCAGATACACATTTGAAAAATGACATGATTTCTTATAGTTAAAGCATCTCACCATTGGATTCTCATTAATTTTATGATAATTTTTCTTGCACTCATGGGATATATTCCCAAGAATTACACATCATTTGTATTCCCATTATTTACAAGACATTCAATATGAGGCTTTTTAGCACTCTTTTCACGAGAAGGGGAATAGATTTCCTTACCTACAGATTTCTTTGATGGATTCTTCCCAAATACATACCAACCAGACCGCTTATTATTCTTATCATTACAAGGATCATAGGTGTCATAAAACTCTATCTCAACTTTTTCAGCACAATGAACAATTTTTTCATATATGATAAAATATCATGACAGAAAAACACTTGATAAAATGGTTTCAAACCAAAATAAAATCTATTAATTTTACTATCAAAATACTGAGTAATGTATGGTACATAACTAGACATTCTTGTAAAATTGGCTTCATATGCTGTAATAGAATCATCATCCTTCAACTTTAGTTCCATGAATTGTTTCTCCATTTTGAGTTAAAGATTTTAAGGAAAATATTTTTTCAAAAAAAGACTCTTAAAATTATCTCATTCTAATCCTTCAAAAACATCACATTCACTAATATTATTAACCATAGACCACAATTAATCTACTTCACCGTATAAATGATAAATGTCTTGTATTACCTTTTGAAGTTCCCTGTATTCGGTGACTTCAAATATCTTTTCTAGAGAATTGATACATCCTTCAGCTATCACTAGATATATTGTTCAACTGAATGATAGAGAATATTGTCGAACAAAATGCTCCACAAAATACATGTTTCTTTATGGTTGTTCTGGTCCCTCCCTTTCATGGATACCACCACAGTTTATCACCTATGTCAATTGAGCGATTGTTGTCACAAATAGCTCGATTTTGATTCCCACCATTCCATGCTCCAGATTTGAATACATATCAGCTTCTTGGTGCCTTCCAACTTTAGATTCCCAATATCTTATATAGAAAACAATTTAGAATAGACATATCTTATATGAAACAAAATGGTAATTTTTAAAGGTTAGATCATTTCAAATCAAAAATAAAGTAAAAAAGAATTTATGGTCTTTTATTAACATCATCATAAACCTAAAATTTATTTATGCTATCCTTTGATACCAATTATAAGGACCCAACTAAAAACATTACATTTTCTTGAGTTTTGGAAAGGAATATACAGTTTCACTCATTGAGGATATTTTCAAGTTTAGATTTTTATAGAAGTTTCACATAAAACATACATAACTTCCCAAAATCAAACCTGAGGATACCACTAAAATAGTACCCATTTAATCAAAAATAAAAAAACAAATAAAATATGCAGTAATTAAAAAATATTCATAAAAATTAACATGAATTCCTTATTTATCTTATACATTTTTATAACCAGTGAATGAAATTTTAAATATATGGCATGATCACAAAAAGCTCAGTAAGGGACATACAGAAAGGAATCATTAGTCAAGTTAAAAAAAAAATCCCAAAAAACCCATTTCCTAAAGACTCTTTAACATTCATAGGAATATCATGTAGTTTTTCTAGTATATATTTACAATATCTCCCTTATAATCACTGTTACACATAACTTTCATCTCTAGAGTACCCAATGCATTAGAGATCAATAATGGGGATCACCTATCATATCTTGAGCTATAATGGGATTATTCCAACATATAACGAGCTATAATGGGCACATCCCAACATAAATATATCCAAGGAACATATACTAGTGATAAAGCATCATGAAATCAAGATAAGTCGCCCATGAAATATTTATAATAGAAACAATCATTTTCAATTTCATTAAAGAGACCTTTATAATAATTTTAAAAGGAATGTCCCATAAAAATATAATTGGACTGATAATTAATATAATGGAATGGATATTTATATACAAATTAAATACACATAATAAAAAATAATATAAAAAATAATAAAAATAATCTCAACATAATATAATGAATAATGTAGAATGTTTACCTAAGGAAGGGAAATTGGGTTAAGAATTCCCTTAACTCGGGTTAGTCTTACATAAAACATGATTAAAAATCTTGTATAATGGTTAAAATATTGTTATTAAAACTTTATAAAATCATAATAATATTTATAATACCTTATATGATAATTTTATAACATCATTCCACCCAATAGTTTATAATATTTTGTTCTTTTCATTGTTTTGGGTGCAATCTTTTCATGATTTCAATGGTCAGTTCGTGATGGATTTTCTTATCGAATGGAAGAAAAACCCCATAATTTAAATGAGATGTTATTAAAATGTTTCTAGAATATTAAATTATTCCATAAATCATTTTGTATATTTTCTATGAGGATTAATGACTAGATAAATCGTTATTGATAATCGTTAGTTTATTTTGGTGAATTTTGATCATTACGAACCACTTTTGTATTATTAATTATTATTTTGAATAAAAATTGGATCCAGATAATAATATATCATATAATATGTATAATAAAATATTATTTAACCATATTAATTATTTTATGACAATGTTTGATGGAAATAAAATAATTGAGGGCACATCATCTATGATATTTGTAAATTGACACATCACAGACAATGTTATTGTTTTTAGAATTATTGGGAGAGGAGAGGATCTATGATTATTAATTTTCCATAAACAAGATTAAAATAAAGTTTATATAAGATAAAAGATATTTCATGCCTCTTGTATAAGGGTAGTATAAGAGAGTAAAAGAAACAAAAAGAATAGAAAATAAAACACAAGAAATTGAAACAGGATTTTTACCTCTTGATCTCTTCTCCTTTTAATCATCCATAAGGCCTTCAGTATTTTCCATTTGGTGAGACCATTAGGTCTTGTACGTCGGGAAGAGCCTTGGGAAAATGATTGGGTGTAATTTGGAAAATTCTAATTACTAGAGAGGTATGAGAGGAAGAGGTTCATGAGGGTGGTATTTGAAGTGGAGGAGAGGAGGGATTTTCTATTATTTTATTTGTTAATATAATATTTTTTCTCAAGATAATGAATAATATTGATTCATTTGAAAAAATAGAAATAATTTCATGTTAGTTTGAGACAATTTCCATTTTCATTAGTCGTGACTGAAGCATGATGTAGAAATTCATTTATTTAGCACATTTCTTAAATTATCAAATTTCACTTTCACTAAAAATAAACTTATTTCCAAAATATCCCAACAATTCACCCCAAGCATATTTTGACAACTAGATTTCAAAAATAAACGCCATTTTATAAAAATAATTTTATAAAAATGATAAATATTATTTTTAATGAAGATCAATATTTATTTGAAAAATAATAATTTTAAAAACTATTATTGATTTTATAATACCTTGAAAAAATAATTAAGGTATCGTATAATGGCCTTAAAACCATTATATAATACATTATAATTATATTTCAGGAAAATAATTTTTCAGTTAAATAATTTAACTTATAATGAATTTGAAATTAAATATCATTTACTTACCAAAATACCAACTCTTATAGAATGATCATATTGTCACATATAATAAGAATTTTATTATAAATTCAAGGGTGAGGTTTGTATAAATTTGGACGCTTTACTATTCATATGGTTCATATAAATATATATAATGGTATGATACTATTCATAAGGGTATGTTACTATTCATTAAAACTTAAGGTGGTCCTATCAGACTCCAAATAACTTACTAATCGTAACAATATTTGTCTATTTTTCAAAATTCCAAACACAAAAAGGGAGAAATTATGATTAATGGCTAATTTATAACATTCTACTTAAAACAAAGTGTAATTATGTAGAAACTCAGGGCTTAATTTATTAAATGAAATTTATTAATAAAACCTTGTGGTGTTACATCACCCTTATTTTGTTTCAATTTCACTAAGTTTTAAAGAATTATTTTGAATGAGTTATGTCTATAAATGTATTAATATAGATAATTACGATGTTTTAATTTTAAAAAGAACATTTATGTTATGAGGTATAATTTTTTTTAAGTCTTTGAGTTATATGTGTATAAGTTTTTCCAAATTATATTAAACTCTAAACCAAAATGATCCTCTACAATGTATGTACTCCATATTTTCCTTTTCATGTTTTAATGTTTTGATAAAAAATATTTGTTCATAAATATCAACATAATATCTAAAAATGTAATGTTTAAAATTTCATCAAGTATCTTGTAGTGTAGGTTATTTTATATTATATTGAATGGATATAAAATTTTATATTGAATATTAATAAAATAAATTGATTTCATTTCAGTTTTTATTTTTAGTGATAAATAAATTCCCTTAAATTCTTAAACAATGGTGACACAGTTCTTATGAAAGGAGTAGAAAAATATATTAAATGATTTCATATACTTAAAAAATAATATTTTTTGGGTTACATTGGGTATTACATGATGATTTTAGATATATATTATTTTAATTAGTTTTCTAATGTTAATATTTTTCCAACATTATTGTATTTGTATTTTTTAGTGATAAATTATGGGAATTGTTGTGAAAATCAATTTAATGGTATCTTATGCCAAATAATTTTTATTAAATTATTAAAATTCATATGAACATATCATTGGCCCAGGTAATTTTATATGGTTAATAATATAAAAAATTCCAACATATGGTTGGATTATCCTTTTATAGTAACTTTATAACAACAAAATATTAATAAACATTGTCACTGTAGTAATCATTAAAAGGGTTATTGGAAGTTTATAAATAACTGATAAGGGTTAAAGGATCACCTAAATATGTATATGTTTTATTATATGATGATATTTCAATTGATAATTTTACTATACTTAAAGGTATCATTACTTTCTACATGATCATGGAAATTAATTTATATTAGTTTAATAAATGATTAAATTTTAAGGGTGTCTCTCATCTCACATTAAATAGGAAAGCACCCATGAACTCTTCCATAACATTATTAATCCACATAGATCAACCATCCAAAGGGGAAAAATTAAAAATTTTAGATACATTTTAGAGTTTTAATATACATTAATAGACCATCCCTGTGGTCCTCAATGATAGATCCAATGAAGGCTTTTCAAATTGGAGGTAATTGTTTGAACCTAAAGAATTCATTTTACATCACTTTGTACCTCCTCAAATTATATCCTGAACATTACAATATAATAAATTTAAAATATCACATATAATGAGTTGCTATTAAGTTAATTTGATGACCATATTCATCTCTTTTTCTATCAAATGTGAAATGAGAGCATCATTCATGTGTATGTATGGAGAACTGCATCTCGAACTGATGTATTTAATTTATCATCATTTCCTTTCATGGAGGGTTATTATAATGAATATAATGTATATATATATATATATATATTTATATGATATCAATGAAATAATTATTATTATTATTTAAATATTATATATAATATATCTTTATAAAATTCCTATCGTTAAAAATAGAATCATTGCACATTCTTATGTATAGTTAACCATCTCCGTAGAGCGATGCACTTAATTTTTCATAAACCACCTATCATGGTTGGTCATGGGGAAATTTTGAATGAAATTAATTATTTTTAAAAATTTATAATGATTATGCGATTATAATATTTTATTTCATTTATTTATTTTACATTCATAAAATAAAAACATCACTTATATGTAGGTACAGACTACCACCCCATGAGTTGATGTGTTTTCATCATGAATAATTTTGTCGAATGAATACAACAATTTATTTTAGGTATAGAATTGATTATAATTTCATGATTATTATTTCCGTTATGATGTAAAAAATAATTCATTGATGAACATCAACCACTCTCATTCATTTTGTAATTATATGTTGAACATCCATAAAACACCACATATGAACATAAATGATATAGTAATTAAATATGTCACAAAAATAAAAGAAAGGAATATTTAATTATAAAGGGATAATAATGTAAAATGTTCTTATGTAAGTAAATATTTAATGTATGTTATCAATTGAATATTTAAAGTACATACATATAATTTTTGGACTTCAGGTACTTGTTTCATAACATAATTTCAATTCATCATGTTATAACACTTATTTATTGACTTATTTATAAAATTATTACATGTGAATAGATATATAATTTTTTTATAGTGTATCTCTGTATATATTATATTGATATACAAAATTTAACATAATCAATTAATTCATTAATTATCACTTCAAATGTTATGATCCTTACAAGGGTTTCCATGTTCTCGATCACATTTTAATGAGACATGTATTATAGAGTGAAAAATGTATTATATGAATTTTTTTATATAATTCCCCTTGAAATAATTGTGAAATATTAATTCTTATAATTTATGGTATTTATATGTCTAGATCACATTCTATATTCCAATGGAATTTGATTTAAAATTTATTGATGTCATAATTATCCTTATCCTCACTATTGTTTATATGATATATATGTTATATTCGCCAATTTTTTCATTCATGTGGTGTGTTTATTAATCCTTGGTTATGATACATCATGGATATCTTTTTAGTAATTTTATTTAATTTTTCATTTGAGTTTATTTCTTTCATCGGATTTATGATACTACAAATACCAAGTTGGTAAGTTCATTATGTAATGATGTCATTTTTATTACCTGGATGTTTACACATAAATTTATGGAAATAATATTTTATAATGTATCTCAAAAAAATATTATGTATTTTATTATCCTATGGTTATTTTTATAGAATAAATGTTATCAATTCATTTTACTCCGTTTATGTACCCAAAATTCCGAAAAAATGTTTTCTAGAAAATTAACGTTTGTTCTATTCGATCGAAAATACTTCTTTTTCATGATGGTGTCATCATTAAAATGTTTTCAAGTAATTTTTTACTATTCTGTAATAATTAATTAAATTAATTTATCTTTGTGTTTTAGTTTCTATAAAAAGGTTTAATGGGATTTTTTTCTTTTTTTTAACATTGATATTTTCACCAAAGGCTTGAATGAAATCTTTTTTAACACATTTCACAAGAAAAAATTTACAATAATAATAAATATTATTTTATTTTATTCTTACCATACACCATTCCATAGCGTTTTTCATAGAAATATAATTTTTCAATATTTTTTTAAATTTTTATTTTATAATATTGATAAAATAAAATTATATTTATCCTTAGTTTCCAATAACATTTTCAAATATCTATTTAATGATATACTAATCTATGATAAAATCCATTTTGGATTAATATTTTTCACTAAGAATATGATCTTCTAATTCCATCCATCTTATTTCTCTACATGGCTTATCATACTTATTTTAATTAGATTAACAGAAAAATAGTTTTTTTTTTCTTCGATAAAACAATATGTAAATAAATGTTATTTTTTAAAAAAGTTGGATAATGTAAATGAAATCTTCCTCTTGTTTTGTTGATTTATGATACTTGAAAATTAATGATGATGATGGGTGAGAACGGTATAATTCATGATGATAAGTAACCCTGATATAGATTATATAAGGAATGAGAGTGATATAACTCTCATATTCTTTGAGTAGTGCTCTAAATCATTACAGGAAATAAGGATGGGGTTCATAAGGGAGGTTCCGCATATGAATTAAACTGGGCTCTAGTCATTTCTAGAATTATTTAATATAACTGATTGTGATAATTTTTAATGATATGAAAATATTTTCCCCATTCATACTATGTTTGTTATTAGTTTATTTAATCAGGATTAACATTACATAGACCATGAAAGTTGATTCATATTGTTCTAGTTCAATGTTAAATATTTATGGAATGGATTAAGATTTATAATCCAAAATTTAATGGGAGTGAATTATCTTATGGTATGCTCAAACACATTGATTATTTCATCACACATTTTTTCTCATTTTAAACTCACTAATGAAAATAAATTTTTATGTCTTATGTTTAAACATACTAAGGGTTTGTGCTCACCAATATTGTTTTCTATTTCTCTAGTTATTAAGAATGATGTAAAAGTAATTGTGACATGAAAGGTGTCATGTGTTAATAATTTTATGGGTGATGTTTAAGACTTATTATGGATTAATAAATGGTTCCTATAGTAGAAATAATTATAACTTGAAATGTGGATATTGTTATGTAAGAGTTTAACCTAATTATCTAAAAATCCAAAACTAAATAATCCATTGGTATATATGTAATTAAATATTTAAATATTATGTTATATGTTTTTTATGGATAAAATTGGGTTATGTTTACTAATATCATATCCTTACATATAAAGAGTATGTTTTTGGAACTAGATCTATGAATGCAGGTTCAAGGATATTATAGTTGGTATTAGAGTATGGATTAAATATCTTTAGAGATAATTATATTTATATGTGAGGTTAAAATAAGAGCTAAATATTCCATCATCGGTTTAAAATTTTATGATCGATCACATGTTCAATGTTGAAAAACAATGATTTTTGTTCAAAATTGATTATACCTAATATAGATTTGAATCTTTTACTAGGTATTAAGAGGATACATTGTTGTGGTAGTTTATGTACATTTTATATTTTTTTGGCCTTATTGTGTTAATTTTTTTTGGTTTCAGGTTAATATTTTAAAAAAATTATGATCATGTTAAGGATAACTTTTCAAGTTAGTATCTAAAACCCTTTCTTGTTATTTTGTTTCAGATCACTGCAATATATTTTCTATAGTGATTCATGAAATTTTGGGAAAAATTATTTTGAATATTTTTATTGATAATATATTTATGGAATGATATATTTTTATATTAGGTGTTATTATTCAAGTACTGTAATTAAATTTTTTACATAATCATATAAGGGTTTATTTCGTTATTATCTCATCATGTGTAGAACATGTTGGTTTATGTAAGAAAAATAATGTAAATATTCACCCTTTATATACGTAATGGTCAATCATAACATTATTATAAGTATTTGGGAAATAAATATTCATACTAATCATTTGGAGTCAATGGTGAGATAATGACTGAAAGTGATTTAAACATCATGCAAAAGGGATAATTTGTATATGGATTAAAATAGAATAAAGTATGTATATTGCATTATGTTATTAGTATATATGGTAAATGAATTCTACGTTTCCTGGTATAGGATATAAAGACGTATTTTTTTCTATTTCCTTCGCTTATGATGAATTGATGTTCTTTTTCACATTATATTGGTTTATTGTTTTATAGACCAATATTTTGTCATGAAAATTCACTTTCCTCTTATCAATGTTTCATAAAAATCTTCACAATTATTTATACATTTAATTTCACCTTTATATATATGTTGTAACATCTCATCAATGTTCTCTTATTGGTACACATTTTTATTTATTATTACACATGAATTTCATACTTCCTATTTTCCATTAAAAAAGGTTGTTTAATTAATCATTTTTATGAAGTTCGTTTTCAAAAATGGAATTATAAAATGTTAAAACATTTCTTATAGATATCATGAGAAAATTTAGTGGATATAAATTATTAATGTTGGATAGAATTTAATACACATAGATTTTAAAATAATACAGTTTTCGATAGAATACAAGATAGACAAAACAAATTTTTTTTGACTGTGAAATATTAAATTTATAATGTGAAAATTATAAAATTTCCATTAAACTAATGTAAATTAAAATGTGTAACATCATTATGAAATATAAATATATAATTAATACATAATATATATTTAATAATTAACTCAAATAAAATGAGAATACAATTTTTTGTATAGTCATTTTATGCTTCAAACATACATTTTTTCCAAAAAAGGAATTTATTTCATTTTGGGAAGTAATATAATAATTAATGTATTAAAATTTTAGGAAATATATTTTAAAAACCAGATATATTTTTTTAAATCATAATATCAAAATTATCATGGGATAAAATTTTCTAAATTTATTAAAATAATACTTTTTCAAAAAATAGGGAAAAATGCTGACATTATTGAAAATTGTATCTATTTTTTTGTTTATAGAATATTACATTTTTAATTAGTTATAAAATTAAAATAGTTACATTTTTTTAAAATAATATAATTAATTTTATTGTAATTAACATTTTGATTAATTTTTGTATAAAAACTGATTTATACTAAAAAAATGCGTTTTCTCAAAAATAGTTTTTATCGTGTTTTTAGGTTTATTTTAATATATATATATAATATAATTATTTTATATTATATAATATATATTGATATGTGTAATAATAATTTTAAAATTTGTAAATAGTTCCACTTTTTCAGTCGTATTGACTAGTAATGTTGGTAAAAATGTTGTCACTATAGTAAGGTTAAAATAGTTAGAATATGTAAAAGCTATTAGATAAGGTTTCAAGATAACTCTTAAATATGACTATATTTTATTTTATGACATTAATCCCCAAACTCCATTCATATATACTAATATATGTAATTTTTGAATTGTTTTTCTTTGATAAAGAGGGGTGTATTTTTTATGTGAAGAATAATTTCAAAATGTCACTTTCATGAAATTAATATCGTTATAATTATTTTACAAGGATAATTAAAATGTAATGAATCATTATAAATAAAATGTATTCTTTATGTTTTTTATTTATTTGAAATATAATGTGATGAAGATGTTACATTAAATGCTTACGGAATGCTTATAGTTTTCTTGTGTAAGCAATAAAAATCATGGAATTGATTTAATAATAATAAAAGTAATATTTTTATGATTGATACAAGTTGTTAAATGAATTTTTATATAAAAATATTTTATTATTACTTTTTTAATAGTTTTTATTCAACATAAATTATTTTCATGGTATTTTTAACATCGAATTACGTGAATAGTCCTAAAATTCACTATAATGGTATCTTATGTTAAATAATATTTTATTATGTGATTTGATGTTCAGAATAATATTATATTTTGAAACATTACTTGGATATGGTAAATAATATCGATAACTAAACACTTATGGGTACTGTTTCCTTATATAGATAAGTTATAGACCCCTGAAAGGTAAAAATATATAATTATTAAGGTAACCATTAAATATGATAATAGAGGGTAACAACTAATAGATAAAGATTTAAACATCGTAGAACAGTGTATACATTTCATTTTATTGTAGTTTTTTTATTAATCTTTATCCTATACTTGAGATATATCATTTTGAGTCCAGTTGAATATGAAAATTAACTTATATTAATTTAATAAATTATGTATTTTCTTAGGTAACCCTCCCTCACTTATAGGAAACAAAATATCCTCTCTTACATACACTCTATTTGACTCATATTGAAACTAAACATAGTAATAACATACTATTTAATTACATAGATTCATTCAAGAGGTTCTTATCATATTAAAATGCGATCAAACGGGACTTTAAAGGGAGAAACTAAGTAGGTTCATCAAATAAGAGGTAATCATTATAACTGAACATTTTCATTTTACTTCTTTATCTAAATCTTTCAATTCTATCATAACCATTCCAATGTAATACATTTAGTATATTCCAAACACTAATATTTTATTATTTTAATTTAATAACATTATTCAACTCTATTTAAATAAAATAAAACTTAAAACCATTATTGTGCGTATGTATGGAATACCACCCCACGAATTGATATATTTCATTTCACATAATAACATTTCATTGATAGTTATTATGATAAATTAAATTTATATTTATGA
Organism: Viscum album; assembly: GCA_963277665.1. Classification (NCBI taxonomy): domain Eukaryota; kingdom Viridiplantae; phylum Streptophyta; class Magnoliopsida; order Santalales; family Viscaceae; genus Viscum; species Viscum album. The sequence goes on from OY728130.1 coordinate 1,853,959,069, forward strand.
TATTGGTGAAATAATTATAATTATTAAAATAAATTACATCATCTATCTTAATACCATTATATTTGTTAAAAATTGAATAATCACATGAGGATATAAACAAACTACAATCAAAATATAGTAATTGGCATCATTTTTCAAACCCATCTCTTGTGGAAGGTCATGGGGATGAATTTAATGAATAAATTTAATTTTTATAACAATATAATTATTATTTAATGAAAATAATTTATATTCGTTGTATATTTTCTATCTAAATAAATGTAAGAACAACTATCATATTTACGTGCAGACTACCGCCTCATGAGGAAATGTACCTGGATTTTTATTAAAAATATTCATAAATGACACTAAAAATTTATTAAATAAGAAATATAATTATTTAATGATTACTATTAAATACAATATAAAAAATGATCACTTTTATCATGGTCGACAAACTAATGTGATTATTCAATTATGAACAATACATCATTTAATAATTTGAGGTGAATATAATATATTAATTAATTACAAATATCTTTAAAATAATGTAAATAGTTATTTAAATGAAAAAGGAATAACACTATAAAATTTTCTTTAAACATTAAATAATTAACATGATTTTATTTTATTGGTTTTAATGAACATACCTTGAAATTAATGACTCAGGTTGAGGGGTTTCTTAACTCAATTTTATTTCAAAAGGTTATAACACTTCATTATTGAACTAATTATGCCATTATTTTGTGACAATTGATATGTAAATTATTATTTAATTTATTTCAAATTTTATGTGTATTTATTGGAAGTCAGATAATCACCTCCTATATATATTATCAATGCAAATGTCATGATCCTTGCAACAGTTTTATTTGTCTCTATATTATTTTCTTTAGAAAAGTTTCATGACGTGCACCATGATTTAATTAAATCATTTAAATAATTCCTTATAAAATAATTTTAACATATTAATTCATTAAATATATTTTATTTATATGTCTATATCACATTCATTACTCCATTTATTTTTTATTCAAATATTACCAAATTGGAAAGGATTTCTTGTCTCACTTTATTTTTGTGATATATATATCATATTCAACACTTCCTACTTTCATTAGGTATTTATTATAACTATTTTTTATTTTATATCATTAATATATTAATGATAATTCTATTTTACATTTCATTAAGAATTATTTCTTTCATGGGGGATATCATATAAATGGTACCAATGCAGATATAGTTATAGGTTTCAATATCACTTTTACCAGAATTTTTTATTCTTAAATTGATTATAATTAAATTATGTCATATATATCTAATAAAAATATTTATTTTAAAATAATTTTATCATTTTATTAATTTATAATTGTCCTTTTAATTTTCCTCTATCTATATACTTGATAGTCAAAAAGAATGTTTCTAAAGAAATACTTATTTTTTGTATTAATTTTGGAATAATTTTCTTCCATCAATATATTGTCTCTAAAATATTTTTGATTAAAATTTTTTATTATTCTACAATGATTGATTAATGCCAATTTTATCCATTTTTTAATTTATTTAAAAAGGTTGTGTGGGATTATTCATCTCAATTTCCGAACAATGTAATTTTTACCAAAGGTGTGATCAAAATCATTGTTTTAACATATATCTCATGAATAGAATTTACCAACCTCATAACTATTCATCAATATGAATATTTTTTTTAATAATATTCCATATTAATTAAAAATAAAATAATTTTCCAATTATTTTGTGAATTTTTTTATGGTACTAAATGAAACCCATATTTTACACTATTTCTTATGAAATGTTTTTAATGTTATCCTAATATAATTTTAATCAATTTAAACATCTATAAATGATTATCCTACATCATTTGGAATATGAGATTATGATACCATCCCAAATAATTATCTTCATTGGTTACGATGACTATTTTAAATAGATCATCATGAATTTTGTTTCTTTTCAATTACAAAATCAAGCTATAATGGAAACCAAGTCAAATCAAAAATTAATGGTTAAAATGAAATATTCAATGTGTTATATTCATGAATGGTATATATAAATTATTGATAATAAATTAGTATTCCAAAATATCCCATTATTATCGGTGATTATAATATAGCTTATACAACAGGTGATCTTGATATAGATATATAATCCATTTAATAATATTCTTTGTCTTTAAAGGAATGAAACAGGGGTTAACCATGGAGTTTAGGGGGTTAACTAGGTAGTTTTTTCCAATATATTTATTGATGAACCATTTATTCCTATGAATTTTGAATGTATTTGAAAAATATAATGTTTCATTATACCCCCAAATTTCTTCTATGTCTACTGTGATTTTACAATTGTTTATTTGATCAACACCAACGTCATATTGATTATGATTATTCAATATTATAACACTAATATTAGGTTAAATCTATATTCCATGTCTTGTTATTTATGATCAATGTTTTTATTTTTAATAATTCTCTTATGTTATGAACATGCACTCTAATTATGTTTTTAAACACTTATATTCTTTATTTCATCAAAGATGAAATCCAATTGTTTAAGATTATTTTTACCATTACTGGGCATTTGAGATCTAAATTATTCTGGTTTTCATTTTAATAGTTAAATAAAAAAGTAAAAAAATAATTCTGTCTACAATGGTTTCATGTGGGATGAATTTTATGGTAAATACTAAAGACTTGTTGGGAAATATGGAAAAATGGGTATATTGGGAAAACAATCACATAAAGACATGATAATAATTATGTAAATGTATTTCCTAATTAAATAAAAATCTAAATATAAATTTAATATTTGTATTTATGTGATCTAATATTTATGTTTGTTTTATATAGATAAAATTGGGTTTTGTTTATCAGTATAAGATCTATAAATGTCAAGATTAATTATTTTCATAAAATCATGGAATGATTTTTTGAGACTATTATGTATATATGAACATAGTAATGGTATTAATATTATATATATATATATATTTATATTTATATTATTATAAAAAAAATTCATTTCAAATTAAAATGATAATATTAATGTATTTAAAAATCAATATCATTTCTTTTCTATATTGTCTGCGTGAAATTTCCCTTGAGGAAATTGTATGATATTTATCCTTTGATTGAATATATTTTATTTTTATTTTGTTATTTATTGATTTATCATGTTTTATTTTCATTATCTTTTTATTGGTATATAAAATTATTGATAAAATGGTTTTCAAAATTTTTTTTACCTCATTTTCTCTTTACTTGATGACCATTTTTTATCAATTACATGTTCCTTAAAATGTTTTCAATAATGTTATTCCATATGTTTTAATTATTATTTGAATTCTTTTTTATCAATATTTTATATTCTTTTAAAAAAATTAATTGAAATATTATTATAATTTTCATAATGAGTTACTTTTGGAATTTTTATAAAGAATTTGAAAGGAATATTTATTTTAATGTTCATCTTACAAAATAATTTTCCCACTATCATTACCATTAATTTTTACAATATATTATATGTTCCAGGTATTATAGTAGGTGAAATTGTTTTTTGAATATTCTAAAAAAAATTAGTTTCATAGAAACTAAAGAAAAAGGATAATTTTAATATTTTTCACGAATATACAAATTCTCTTATAATGTTATTTTTCATTTGTGTAAAAATAAATGATGTTTCTTGTGATTTATTAGTGAAATTATCAAATGATATCATCCATGTGATTTCCATGAATGTTTTATGATAATTTTTTATAAAATTTTTATCAAATAAACTTTCATTTCTATTGGTTTTCCTATTAATAAATGAAAAATATTTTATGATCTTGTGCAACACATAAATACCATTTTCATTGTATATGAACCTATTCCATTAATTTCATCCAATGAATTTGATAACGTTATATAAATATCTCAGGTGATGGGTATGATAAACATTACCAATAATGTGAATATCCATGTTTATATTTTTTTTTTTTTGAGTGTAATTTCTTTTAGTCAGGCTCAACAAATTATGTGTAGACATGATTGAGAATTTTTTTTCACATGATTATGATTTAATGTAATTATAATTAAATATTTATATTTTAGGAAACTTGAATTTAGATTTCTACCTTGACATCCTTATTTATAATTCCTCTAGATATTATATGATTTTTTAGTTCATGATCTTTTATTTTATGGGTATGAATATTTTCTTGTGATAAAATGTAATTTATAATATTATGATACCATTATAATCATCATGTGTTCAAATTTTATAGATATATCCCTTGTTTACTTGTACTGGGTATCTTAGCTAACTAATTTGTATGTTTTCCCTCCCCAATAATTTACGAAAGGCTATATGTATGATAGGTTAAGAAGAATTACAATTCTGATAAATGTGTATAGAATATTTGGATGATATTTAATTATTAATAGTGATTATTTAACGACTCAAAAAAGAAAAAAACCATTATGGTCCTCGATGAGGATTAGTTTTCAAATAGATGAAATATTGATATATAATTATGTAATGCTTATGAATGCTATTCCATGGACACCTCAGTTTATATTGGATAAGAGTTTATTTTTTTACTATAGATTAATATTATAGAACATTGGTGAAAACCATAAGGTTAAGTCTAAGTATAGGATAATATCATGAAGTCTTGGTAATGTAGATACATATAATGTTAAAAACCCGGATTTTTTTAGAATCACCTTGATCCTTACTAAGTGTACGATGAGAGATCCTAAGACTGCACACCTAGGTTGATACTATTAGGGTATCTGCTTTAGTTTATTCACATTCCCTTCATGCACCATTTTTATGAATGAGATGATTTAATCTATGAAATATTTTAATAATTAAAAGTAATATAATATTAATATAAAGTGTCATGGGTTGAATAAAAGTGTCATAATTTTTTACATTATAAGAATATTTTTCATTATAAAATGATGTATTACCCTAATTATTGATGTTTGATACTTACACTATGACTTTTTTAGGTATAAATTGGAGCAATGAGAAATCTTATGAATAATGAATATGGTGACTAATGAATAGTCTTTCTTCATGACTAACCAAATCAATTTGGGGAACAAATATTAAACATTTTTATAATTAAAAGTAAACAATATTTAAATATGATCAAAAAATAAGTTTGGTTATTTTTTGAATTCACTAAATAAGACAAAAATGAAATTTATTGAAATTTCATATTATAAAGTCCAAGGAGTGAATAATATTCATCTTCATACCAGACATGAACATTGAAAGGAACACCAATGGAATTGTATAAAATGACTGATAAGATCTATTTTATGGGGAAAATAATTTCATAAAGAAACTTATGTTGAGGAAAAATGAATATCTCAATAAAGGTAAATGAATATCATCCTAAGGTACCAAAAATTGTTCAATAACTTTTATGTGGGGAAAAATTGAATTATGTGAGTAAATACTATAATATAATAACTATCTATAAATCCATTAATGTTTCTATGATATGACACCCGCTAAAGGGGTTTGTGATGGTTCTAGAATAGTTAGCCTCTTCTACAGAGTTTTGGATTTTATTTTAAAAATAGATAAGGTATTCCCTATGAAAATACTGTTATACATCCTTTAGTGTAAATTAATTTTATTTTGAGTATTGTTAATATTAATATATAGATATAACATTGAAATTTATACAATTATAATAAAAGTATTTTATCTTTATAATAAACTTATTATTTCTATCACTATGTAGATTAATATGAACACTTAGTGGATGTTTCATCCATTATCTGGATCTTATTACCTATTAATGAGTGTTAATTATCTCAAATAGTTTTGAAGAAAATAAAATTTTAGGATATATATATTTATTGGAAAACTGAAATATATTTACTATACACTTTCAACGTCTTCCCTTGAATATTGATATAGATATTATATTAGAAATCATATCTAATTATAATCATAATTTAGAGACACTTTATAGAATGGACCATATTTAGTTATCTAAATGAATTAATAAACTTTATGATAATATTTAAAAGGGATTATAATTTTTGAGTGCATCAACATTGGGAGAACCCATTTTTTATTCATAAGAATGATGTACCAATGCACCTTTCCATTGATAATCGATAACTTAACATGATCTAAATCAAGCAAAAGTATCTTTTACCCTATATTTATGAATTGTTTTATCATATGTATGTAGTCCAATAATTATCAATTATTCAATTTCACTTTTGATACCATCAGTTAAGAGTATAAAAGGAGAATATACTAATGAATTCCGTATATACAAGGTGTTGTCATTATGAATTTATAGTAATTTCCTTTTGCAGATCCTAATTCCATCGTTATATTTATGGATCTAATGAATATAATCTTTTGATATTACCTTGTTCAGTCTTATTCAATTATTTAAAATAATATATTATTATATAAAAAGTGAAATAAAAAGAAAAAATATCATTTGAATATTGTGTTGAAGACCATGGGGAAGGATAAGTATGATTACAACATTACTATGTATGAGTTTTGACTACAAAATGTTTAATTCATGGTTTATAGAATGTCAAGAGAATGAATATTGGTTGATTCTTCAATTATTATTTTTATTAAAAAGTGGCCTAAATTACTACAATTATCGATATCTATAGTTTTATTTTTTTGGATGGATACTAATAATAATTATAGATATATTTATCGTGGATATAATATCTAACAACCATGTTAACATATAAAGGATCCAATATCCTTTGGGTGAATGTGATAAAAATTTTGTGGAGTTAAAAATAATATTTAGTCAGTGAACCTATACTAACACTACCCTATATTGGAGAATTTTTTTTAATCTATAGTGATGCATTGAATAAGGTACTGAGATGTGATCTAATTAAAAATACCTTGTGATAGCATAAACCTCAATCTTTATAAAAATTTATGATCTAGGTTACCTGATTTTTTATTTAGAGTAGGAAGAATTAATTTTAGTATAAAAATTATGGATGAAGTGTCTTCATTCTAAAAGGTTTGAAATATATACAGATCATAAAATATTAAAGAATATATTCATATATAAATAATAGAATATTTGGAAAAGGATATGGTATGATTTGATTTAATATAATGGTTTCTCAATAAACTACCACCATGAGTTGGTTATTAAATTTGTAGATGATATGACTCCTAAAGACTATGCCATTTTTTCAATAAAAAATATATATTTAATACTTATTGAAATTGAAAATAAAGTTCAAGAAATCGTAATAAAATAAAGTGGATCAGATCATTTTAATTTGAATGCTCAATCATCCATTTACATGATGATTAAAGAGGCATATAAAGAGGATGTGTAACTACTAATGAAGGTGATAAATATTCATAGGTTTATCTATTATTTTGATTGAATGATGATATTTGGAAACAGTGAATGTGCCTCATCAATACAAAACATGGAGATGAATCTATTGGTTGATGCTCTTAGTTTATCAATATCAATTAATCTTAGTTTTATAAAGATGTATTTGTATATGAAAGAGTTTTTATGGTGGGGTAGCATGAAAAGGTACGTTTTAAATTATGTATCTATATTCATGGTTTGTGTCCAAGTTAAATATGAGAGTTATAAGTCTAAGGGGTAGTTATAACCATTACCCATAAAATAATGGATACTAGAAGATATTACCATGTATTCCAACTGAGTACTCCCCAAAAATTATAATGGGAATAATTCTATTTATGTTTTATTCCATCACCTAAAAAATTATTACATTTTATTACAATCAGATAACATTTTAATCTTGATAAACATTATAAGATATACATCAAAAAAAGTGATAGAATTTCTTGGTGTACCACATTCTATTTTTTCTAATCTGAATCTAAGGTTGAACATAATTTTTTGGATATTTATTTATAAGACATTTAATAAAGAATTAAATTTTATTAATGGATATACTATTAAGAGATATGGTATGTTTAAATGTATATTTCAAACCCTGGAGGATATGAAATTGTAATATTATATACATTTCAATGGTTCTTGGGATTAAAACCTCCCTTTTGATGAATTTTATTACACTAATATCATTCAATCAATAATTTAGATTAATTAATATAATGACCTATACAATAGGACGTGAATAACACTGATTTAATAAGATAATGTTGGTGAAAGAATTGAATTAGTACCTCAGATAGGTATGGAAATGGTAGATAAGTCTAGAGATACTCGGAAAAAAAATTAGGAATGGAAAGCGTCAATATAAAATTTATTTTGAAAATCATAGAAGAGATATTGAATTTGAATTTTGTATAAGATTATTCATATAAATATCTTTTTTAATTAGGTTATGATATTTGAAACGAGGTATATGGAGTTCTCTAGATATGCCATCCATTTAAAAATTCCTAATAATATCTAGATTGTTGCTTATAACATGGAACATCTCATTGAGTCTCTTTCAAGTTGACAATGAGTTCCATGTATCTATCCAGAGGAACTATATTCCAAATATTTCACATGTACTCAACAAAATGTTTATACAACAAGAGAATTATATCTCTAAGGAGTAACTACTAGTGGATATTTTTTATCGAAGATAAAATGTTTTGTAGAACAATACAACTTACCTTGTAAGAGTTTTCTGGGAAATCCATAAATTTGGGGATGCTTTGGGGAAATATATAGATGTAATGAGGTAAAAGTATCTTTGAATTTTTTTTATTGTGATGACATTTCAACAGTGAAATAACTATTAGGGGATAAAATATAACACCATGATATTTTATGAAATGTTATTATTTAATAAATATTTAGTGTCAGATAGGTTTCTTTACATGGATTAATGTAATTATATAATAATTATAATATATTATAAAATGGAGTGAATTGTATAGTTTTTAAATGAATTATATTTTCAAAAACTAATTTCTAATTCACTTTGGAAATATTATTGATCCCAAAGATCTATTTCAGAATATATTATTAAAGAGTCTTATTTATATCTAGAGTTATTTATTAAAGGTTTAAATTATCTTATTGAAAATCTAATTTATAATATTAAAAAAACAAATATTATTTACTCATATTTAAGTTTATCTCATTTGTTATCAATTAGTTAGAAATGGGAATAAAATCAATTTAAAGTAAAAATGAGTTGTTTTTGAAATTGTTTTTATAAGGGAATTGCAATTTTTATCTTAATAAAATAATTTAATCACTATTGAAGAAAAATTTTAAATCAAATTTTCATAGAGTATTTTCAATGACATATTTTAGGAGTAATTTAATTGTTATTACAAGGAAAATAACGATAATAAATTCATTTTTTTATAAAAATACATTAAAACTGTTTTGTTCTATTGTGTGTGGTTATTATAAAATAAATTTTTTACATATAAGAATTTAAATAAAACATTTTTTTCATATTTGGAATCAAAATATAAAAATTTTCTTATGATACTACTTTTATTTTTTCTATTATTAATATTAACCGAATTAAAAATTCATTACTACGGTAAGGGTAAATTTGTTTTATGAGCTGCTAATCTAATTTGATAAGGGATGATATCTACTTTTAGACCTTTATAAATCCTATAAGATGTGTTAATTCATATCATTTACCTGCCCAAATTCTAAATTCTATCCCTTTTGAGACACATCCCCATTATAGGGTCTTTTTTATTTTTTATTATTCATAAGAATTAAAAATGCTTCCCTCACATCAATTATAAAGGGAACCCTCTATCCTCTCTTATTGACAAAAATTCTGAATAATATCCAGAATCAAATTATCAAAATCTATTTTAACCTTCTCTATCCATGTCCTAGAGGTCATTCTCATCATAAAATAAAAACTATTGGGTATTTAAGGCCAGATTGAAAGAGGATTTAAAAATAAGTATCATTTGTTCATAACATTCTTATTTAAGATTAATTATTATTATATCATATTTATATATACTATAACAATATAAACCTAATTAAATTATAATATTTAATATAATAACATTTTTTTCGTAGTTTTTATTATTTTATATATCCTTTATCTATAACATAAAATAGAGTATTCGCTTATACATACATATGGATTACCGTCTCCATGAGGTGACATAATTTATTTTTCAACATCATCTCTCTTATGTTGATATATAAAAGAATTTATTTGATATATATGATGTTTATATAATAATTATGATTAAATATATATATATAATATATTAGATTCATTAGTTCCCTTCCATATTTGTAAATTGATAATATCACTCATGCATACACGTGGTCTACCACCTCCATAAAGTGATGTGATTCATTTTTTAATTATTTGTTTTACATGGAAAGTAATTTGGATGTATTAAATGTGTTTGTAAAAATATATAAGATATTTAGGGTATAATAATTTTTTTATAAAATTGAATTAATATTTTCATTTCTTCCATTCCATCAATAAAAACGTTTAAACATCACTCGTGTGTATTTATGAACTATAATCTCTATGAATTGATGTGGTTCATTTTTCAGAACAAATTTTTTGGTATGGTTATAAATGTTTAAAAATGATTAAATATGATTTTTAGGGCATGAAATTTATTTTTTAGATAATGAAATAGTTTCCTAGGTGAAGGAATCAAACCCTTCAAATTAAAACGTGTATGGAAAATGTACCTGTTTTCTCAGGAATATAGATTTTAATGAAGAATTTTTTATAAGAAAAGGTATTTCAAAATTATAAGGGTACAATATAGAGAAATATAAATATATGAATATAGATCATGAATATATATATAATAAATTTTTATTAATTATACTACTGTTTTGAATTAATGTAACGAAGATCGTAACTTATGGTAATGGAATTATGATACAATCTCATTCCTTTTTCAGATTGTATATTTTAAATCTACATTGAAGGAAAACATAATATAGATATATATTAAACCAAAAATTGTTTCATATCATATTGATATTATGGTTTTTTATGTATACCTTTAAATCTCCCCTCTTTGATATATAAATTTAGTAAAAAAATGTTTTTAAATAAAATTCAACCTTATTTCATGATTAGTAAATAGAAATTTTATTCTACGCCCTCCTTCTATAAAATTAATTCAAGAATGTTCTTTTATATAACTTAATTATTATTTAAATTCATTTTAAAATATATTTTATTTTACTTTATTTTTTTTAAATTTAATATTTTATTCATTTTCAAAATTTGTTTCTCATTAAATTTTTTCCTAAATTGTAAACGGAATATTTGTTTTAACATATACCACATGAAATAACATTTCCAATATAATAACTGTTATTTTATTTAAAGGTTAATTTATAGGTTTCAGGGTATATTTTGAATAAAATTATTTTTCACAATATTTTGGAAAAAAATTATTTTCTATGATATCAAATGAAATGGATGTTTTTTCTATTTTCAATGAAATGTTATAATGGTACTTTATAGGTATATTCATTTATATCAACCACATTTGATGTTTTTTATGACACATTGGGTATATAATCATATGATTCCAACCATATTATTTCTTTATATAGATTATGATAATATGATGATTAAATGTTTCTAAAATATGTTAATTTTTCATGATTTATGCTACGATGAAATGATACATTTTTAATGATATTTTTGAGCACATATATATGGTTTTAATTATATGATGAGTGAATTCTTTAAATACATCCAATGCATTGGGTAATGTGATATACATATCTCATTAGATAATTACAACAAAAATGGATATAATTGAGAATAACTATGTTCATTTTTTTAAATTTGATTATTATTTTCTATTACTTATGATCACAATATTATTCATGGTAATGGTTTTGAATAGATAGGATCTCAATATTAACATTTCCTATGATTGTGTTTCTACATTCCTATATTATGACACATAAATGATTATTTATTCTTTGATTCCTTTTTAAAAAATTCATCTGGATATGACATGATTTTGGAGTTTATAAGATAATATTTAATGTTTATAAATATTTTACATCGATAAAATGAATATGACAACATTAGAATACCCTTATAATACTCTTATATTCCCTTATAAATGAAATCTATAATTTTTACCTTTGTTCTGTATCTGAGCTCACCCTTTCTTAATTAATTTCCTTCCCCATGTTTTGATGGATGGCTCTATGTATGATATGTCTAGATGAGATACAATTTAAAAAAAATTCATATGGTGAAGATATTTTATGAAATAATTTCATTTTTTTTGTAATCTCTAAAGACACAATACATTTATTTTTCTTGGGGGTTTATAATTGTGATATGCATTTAATATTCCTCTATTACGACATTAGTTTTTTGTATTTTTTATTACGATTACCATAGATCATATTTTAATTATAATGGAATTTCTTATTCTTAAAAATTTTCAAAGAAAAATGATACTTCTCTGTATGATTATGAAAATGTGGAATTATTTTCTGATGAGTGTGAATGATTTTATCATGTTTTTATGATGAAAAAAGTTAAATAATTAAAAAACCATTCATTCATGGTATAATATATAATCATTATAGATGGTAAAGTTTGATCCTGATATGGCTCATAATTATATGTGATCCTTGTATAACACCCAAATACATTGGGTATTGGTTTAGTCTATGAAGAAAATGATGAGAGTGATAAAAGTGTGTGTTAATCATATGGAATAAATGGTATTTAGTTATTCGTACATGAGATAACCATGAGTGAACATGTGTTATGATTATGTTCCTCTAATATACATATATGTTGGAATACAAAAATGGTTTTTATAGAATTATTTTTATTTCTTAACTAAAGAAATGTTTCTTAATGTAAAAATATGAAATTGTAGTTTTAAAAATAAATTTTTTCTAGCGATATCATGTGCCACATGATTTCTTCAGGGTTTTTCTCTTTTTTATAATGGGTTTCAATAAATTTATTTATGAAAATTATACGTTTTTAGATAGTATATATAATACATATTTTATTATATTTTTACTATTAAAAAGGAAATAATTTCCTTGGGATCTCATGATTTTCACTAGAATAAAGGGGTATCACTATCTTTTTGTCCCTTAATATTCCTTTTGTTCTTATAACATATTTCAAATGGGTTTCACATGATATAAGAATGTGTAAAACTATATAATTTCCAAATATTTCACTTCGGAATCATCACAAATAAAAAAAAATTCTTCCATTAAACAAGGGTGTAAACATAAATCCCAAATTGTTTGTGGAAATTTTACACTATGTGGAATTGTAAAATATTTTACGTAATGTTTTTCTTAATTATCATAAACTCTAGACCTAAAAGATATTTAGAATGTAAAAAAAATTAAAATCCATTTTTTTAATCTAATATTTATAGGTTGTTACTGTAACATGTTATTATTATTGGTATCAGAGTGACGTTTAGATACCTTTAGAGGTTATGGGGATGTTAAAAGATAGATTAAATAGAAACTAATTTATGTATATATTATTTTGAGATTGATTTTCAGGATTTCCATGTATATTCATCTGATCCATGTATATTTAGAATAGATATAAATGGAGAAAAAATGGAAGAAAAAGTAGTAATGTATCGATAAAATAATGAAATTCTATAATCAAAATTCATGAATGATTAGAGGAGAAAAATTTCAGGTAGTGTTAACTTATTTGACATAGGTTATTAATTATTGAATCCATCAAGAGATAAAATAATTTATCCAAAGATGATCAAGTCTATAATAGAATATTTTAACAAATATAGCCCTATAATTTTCCCTGGATCTTTCGATCATATGAAATATAAAAAATGGATAAATGTATTAGAGTAATTAGTTTTCATTTTGAGATGTACGGAATAACAAAATGAGGAAATTTATATTTAAAATTTTTATGCTAAAATTAATTTTTGGTGTTATCTTATTATTAATAATAAGGAAGGGGATTATATTGATTATATAGAGATAATGATATTTCAGGATCTTTTTCTTCATTTTTATTTTCTTATAGTTCTTTGACAAAGAATGGATGGTTTAACGTCTCACTACACTAATCAAAATACTGAAGCCAGACTATGGCTCATTACATCACCTTAGGCATTCCACCCTAAATACGCTATAAAATTTTTAAATAAGCACATCAAAATTACATTAGAGTAAATTTTTGTGATATTTCTAAAAATATTAATTTTTTAATGAAAAACGAGAAATAAAATTTTATATTAAAAAAATAATTTTTGTTAATATTTTTATGAAGTAAAATTTATTTTTATATTATTTTTAAATTTTAATTAATTTATTTTTACTAAACATAATCCAATTATAATAAGTTAATTGAATTTTGTAATTGCATTTGGTAAAAATAATTTTTATCTTTAAAAGATATTTTTCTGAAAAAAATAGTTTTCACCTTGTTCTGAATGGTTAGTTTTAAATAAAATTATACCTCTTCAATGAATTGTATAGTTAAAAAATGATTTTATTTATTTATTACGAATATTAATATTGTTAAATATTTTACTTCCATTTTTATTCATTTTCAATAGTAACCAATGTAATTATTATTACCACGATAAAGGTAAATTGGGTTTAGAAATGGTAAAAATATTATGATATGGACTAAAAGGTTTACCAAACACATCTTTTAATTTTAGTTTAAGATAATAGTTCATATATGACCATAAAAACTTCAAATATTTGACTATTTTTCATTTATCTATGATTTTGACCTTTAAACAATTTTATTAAACTCAATAATTTTATTTTTTTCATTTTACTATCATTCAATTTTTGAAAATGGTATAAAAATAATTTATGTACAGTTATAAATGTTTCTTTGATAGATAAATTATTACTTATAATTTTAAATTATTTCTATTTTTTAGTGGTGAAATAAGTACCTTAAATTCTTACACAATGCCAACATAGTATTTATTTAATTAAGTAGAAAAATGATTTTAAAAACAATTAAATGTAAAATAATTTTAATGTATTATTATGTTCTATAATTTTTATGTAAAAATATAACATCTTAGGTTTGTTTTAATGTATTATATTACAATTCCTTTTCTTTAGTTATATTTTTTATTTTAAATTTAAATGAATAGTTCCAAAAATGACATTAATGATATTTAAAAATAAATGATATATTATAAAATGATTTTATATTCCAAAAAATCATATATTCTATAAAGATACTGGGATATAGATCAAAATATCAATCATTTTTTATTTATGATCTAATTATATTTTTATGGTAAATATTTTAACCTACAAATAGTAAAAAAATATTGATATCACTGTAATTTTCCAAAGGGTTAACAGGGGTTAAAAACCTAACTGTAAAAATATAACTTATTCTTTTCCATTTTATAGTACTTTCATAAAAAATGACTCATCATATTCTTATATTTACAAGTATCAATTTTGATCCATGGTAAGGAAAATTAATTTCTATTATTTTAATACATCACAAAAATTCCAAAATTCCCATCCTCTATCTTATTAATGGGAATCCCCTCTCCTTAGTTCTTCATACATCATGAATGATGTGGATTAACTAATCTCTAACAAAATCTTTTACAGTAATCAATCACCTTATTATACATGTATTTTTTTGGAAAACCACCTACCATAGAATACATATGGTGTAATAAAAAGGAGATTGTACAATGAATTGGAATAACATGTAATTGGAGGTTTATTTTTATTTATTCATACACGTCCTTCAAATATTCTTCAATCATATAGATAGTATAACATCATTATATTTCATATAATTGTATTTTTTTATTTTTAATTATAAAACTTATATATATATATATATCATTTTTCTATTAAATGGGAAACAAATATATCATTCTTGTGTACGTTAGACTATCACATCGTGATCCAATAAGATATGTTCTGCATTAATGACTCTAATAGCTGGTTATAATGATGGATTTAATGTATATATATTATATATTATATATATTTATCAATATATAGAATTATTATATAATATATTCATATATGTTCATTCACTAAAAAATGATAACATTGTTCATGCGTACTTTTGGACTACCAATACCTTGAAAAAATGTGATTCTGTTTTCATAACCAAGTCGCATGGATTATATATAAATATATATTTAATAAAAATAATATGGTACTTATGGTCTGATTTTCTTCATTTAATGAGAAAATAATACTTAAATCTTTCAATAATGATTATTCAAGAAAGGAAATGTAACTAAGGTGTATATACGACCTATAATCTCCCTGATTGTAACATAGTTCATTTTTCATGAACATATTTAATTATTTTATTAAAATTAATATTGATTTATAAAATTATAATTATTTTGTGAATAATAATCATGGGAAGATGGAATAATGTCCTCACTAGCTGTATTCAATCAAATGATGTCATTTTCGGCAAATGTTCCAAATATCATCAAAACAGAAAAAGTGAACATAATTGACTAAGTAACTAAGTATAAAATGGAAATATGAATAATTATATTTAAGCATATTAATAAAAAAGTAATTATTTAAGTTATGTTTATCATCTAGGATAATAAATATTGTAGATGATGAGTCAAACTATAGGTAAGAAACTTTCTTTTGAAAATACTCTTTTAATGTTTCATATAAAACTCTTTTTCTTCAATGATATTGATTTTCAAAGTGTTTTATGAAAATTATTATTTATTCTTCAATGGATAATAATAATAATTTTCAAAAAAATTACTATCTTTACAATTTTTTTAATCATGAATAATTTTATGGTTCTATGTAAGGGAAACATTTCTTTAAAATCTTCTGTTCCATGATTTATTTTCTTTCTTTACAATGTTTTTAATCATTAATTATATTTATTTATTCTTCAAATAAAAAACTCATTAATTTTCCTGGATATTTAATTCTTAAATATTTGTTTCAAAAATGAATGTCTATTTCAATATCCAATAGTGTTTTTTATATGGATTAAAATGTTTATTCGTGTTATTTATTTTAAAAATGTCAAATAAAAAAAAAATTTATTCATAATATGATACTTAATAATTTTATGTGAGAAATAGGAGAGCCTGATATTGTGCCTATAATTGGTGGAGCCCCATTATAGCTCATGAATATGGGTGATCCCGATATAGATTATATGAAGGGTGAGCCCCATTATATCTCTTCAATGCATTGGGTAGAGTTCATCATCTTAGTAGGAAATAAGAAGGGAGTTCACTAGTGATATTTTCCATATAGATTCAACTACGATCCAGTTATCTCTAACATCAATTTTGATTATCATTTTCTAAGGTTCAAAAAGTGTTAAATTTTTCTTTTAATATTTTTTTTATAATTTTACCTCAAGAAATAGTGTGTTTTTATACCATAATTTTTTATTCCATATACTCAAAGAATATTTTTTGACACTATTAAAAGTTTTATGGGTTTTCTTATTTTCATTACTCAAAAATATTTCATATGTTTTCATCCCATATTGAGTATATTAATTTTCTCATTCCACCATTTCAAATTATTTTCACAGGTGTTATGGATGAGTATGAAATTTAACAAATTTATATATTCATATATGAAAGATGACTTAGAAAAGGAATAAAATTTCATTATAATTAATTGTTTTATGAAAAAAATGATACTTTATAGATGTGTTTACATTCAAAATGTTTTTCTAAATTCTCTAAACAATTATAAATAAAACTTACTTTTTCAAATAAGTGATCCAATATTTCATTATGATTTTAAAAGTTTTTCATTTCTAATATTGGGTCACATATATTTGTATCCAACCAAAAAATGTAATATTTATGTTTGTAGAACTAAATCTGGGAGGGTAGGTCTATGGCTATTATAGTTTTTATCAAATGAGGGTTTATATAAAATTTGTTATTAGGATGTTTTCATGAGTGGTTTTATTAATATTTGTAGATGAAATCATGGTTTTATGAGAGTATGGTTGATAATAAGTGGAATTTCATAGAAACGCCTTTTGATATTTTAAGTGATAGTATTATGAGATAATTTATGATATTTTTGGGATATGTTTTATTGGATTGAGAGATATGTAACACCTATGATAAAAATAAAGTATTTTTTGAGTAAAAATTCTTTTACATTTAGTAGATATAAGTTTATATTTTATTGATAAACATTATGGTTTATAAAATCTTGTATACAGAGGTTAGTGTGAGTTATTATTTTTTGGGGTCATATTTTTTATCATATATATTTCCATGGGATTGAAATTTAACTTGATGATTGAGTGATTAATGATAATTCTAAAGAACATAACAATCATTTTTTGGAAGACTATGTACTATTTTGGATATTATTTTATGATTCAATGTTGACTTATCTTTTGGAAGTATAAAATATTTTAAGATAGATATATGGAGATTTAGGTTTCTTATGAAAATGATCAACATTCCATAGATATTATTGACTAGTGAATGTACATTTTTGGTGGTATAATAATATTACTTTATAATGATAATGTTTTAAAAATGATAAATTAATCCCATAAGAATATGTGATCAAATATTATTGATTTTTTAGTATAAATATTGACTGGGATTATTTTGATTAAAATTAAGGTCTTTTATTTAACAAATGTTCTATATTTATCTTTGGGTGTCATTTTGTAGTCTTTGGAGATTAATATTATATTTTTTTAGTTGAATAATTATTCATTTTGGGAATTTTCTAAACCAGTGCTAACCATTTTAATTTCTTATAATGTCTATTGATATTAAGAATATATTATTGTCCTTTTAATGATTATGTGATCCTTATATGTTGTTTTTATTTCTTCATGCATTAAAAATTTATTTTAAATACTTATCATTTGGAGAAATTGATGTTATTGTTTTTCAAATTGATTAAATGATGAAATTATACTTCTTAAGTAAGTATATTTCTTTATTTTCTCATTTTAGATGGTAAAGGAATTATACAACAATAGGAAAAGTATATTAAATAAAAAATGTGGTCTCATTAACATTATATTAAACAAACTATTAGACCATTTCCCAAGTATTTTGTTAATTATTTTGATTTCATTGACTTTTATAATATAACTAAATTTCTTATTATTTATTTTCTCTGTCACGCTATATAATTATTTTGGAAGATTTTCTAATTGTCCTTATTTTCACATCCCACTAACATTATCTTTTTTTAAAACCTGTAATGTTTTATTATAGATAAAATTCACACATTTCTTTCTTTCTTTTAAAGATGAATTTTTATTAAATGTTTTCTACAATGTGGGATTTCAATAATGGTATATGCATATGTCAATCCATTCATTATCGAGATGAATTTAAAATTGTGAGAATGAAATTTATTGGGGGTATAGAATGTAACACTATTAGATTTTAAAAATAAAATTATTTTCATTATAGTACAAGATACGCAACACCAAGATTAAACGAACACTGAAATATTATTATTAAAATATTACAATTATAAACTAATAATTGAATTTGTGGGTAGGAATTGGAATAACTGAATAATGACATATATGTATTTATATAAACATATAAATTTACTAATAAATAAAAATATACTACATTACTATTTGTAAATAAGAATACAATTTTTTATGATACATTATATTCTTGTAAAATATATTTTTTTAAAGTGTTTTTTATTGTTATTTGAGAGTGAAGAGTGAAATTAATTTTTAAAAAAATTAGATTTATTATTTGATAAAAAAATATTTTTGGAATCATAATTTGAACATTATCTCATATTAATGTTTTATTATTTATAGGAAAATATTGATTTATCTATTAATATTAAAAAATACAGATTATATTGAAAGTATTGTTTCCTTTTAAATTATTTATTATGTTTAATTAAATTTTTGTATAGTTTTAAAAATTATTTAGATATTTTTTATTTAACATTATCATATTACAAACATTAAAATTAATTTCAGACATTAATTTTACATAAAAAAATTTAAACATAAAAATTAATTATTCGAAAAAAAACTATTTGTGTCACGTTTTGTGGGTTCAATTTTAAACTAAAATATTCCACATATTTCAATTGTACCAAAAAAAAGGATTTCATATTCTGAATATGTATGTCTAATTTTTTTAAAATATTTCAATTTTATATTTAGTCATTATGAATAATATTCATTATAAATTTCATCGACATGGTAATGGAAAATTGGGTTAATTAAGTGTAAAAATAATGTGATGAAGACTAACAAGTAACCATAAAACGTTACATAATTTTATTGTATGATTAAATTTTACCCATAATTTTCCAAAAATTAGATAAATGACCATTCTCATTTGGGTATTATTTTGATCGTAAAAATATTTTTGGGATGTAAAAAAATGTCATTCTCTTTGTGTTATTACCGTTAAAGTATTCAAATTTGGAAAAAGAAGTTATCTTAGATTCAAAATGGTTATTATGAAGATAATAAAAAAATTTATATAGTTTATTATTTCATTTTTTGTGGTTAAATAATTTACATAAATAATTACAGAATGATGATAAAATATTTATTTAATTATAAGGATGATAGAGAAAAAAATTTTTAAAAACATTAAATTAAATTATGTTGAATAAATTATTATGTTCCATGAATTTTATAGAAAAATATATCATTTTAGGTATATGTTAAAGTTTTATATTCAAATTCATTTTCTTCATGATAGTTTCAATTTCAAATTTAATGAATAGTTCCAAATTTGACAAGAATGATAATTAGTAATAAATTTTATTTTATTAGTTTACATAAAATCACTTAAAGTTCTTTCTTCTCCCATGTTAATGCGATGTGGCTTAAATTATCAACCATGGTCTATTTATGTGAAAATATTTATTTTATATTAACTACTCTAACACCTCACCTCTTAAGAACATTCATATAATTGTAATTGTAAAATGTGTTAATGAGGGGTTAAAACAAATATATAAGGGTAAAAATATAGTCTAAATGTAAAAAAAATAATTTCATGGTTATATTTAAAACCATTATCATTTTATATTTTTATATTAAAATTATCGAGTTGTTTTAACATGAATATTAATTTATATTAATTCAATACTTTGAGAAATTCTATGAAGTACATCTCCTCTATTATAAATGGGCTCTCTATTGTCTTTTATTAAAAAATAAAGAAGTATTTTGTCTTTTAGGACCTACCCAAATACCTCTATAGACTCCATAAAAATTATATATTTCATGTTTTATATAGAATAGAATACTTAGAAGGATTTTTCTATATAGAAGTGAAGATAGTCTGAAAAAGAGATATATCTTTTAACTGAATGTTTATTTTTCTTTTTTTTTCAACCTCAAAAAAATAGTATTAATCCATGATTGTATAATAAAATAATTATCTTACATATAGTGAGATTTTATTCTGTAAATGTGATAACCTGTATCCATATCATTCTTCCATAAAATTTATAACAAAACTACCATTCGTTTCTATAAAATATTACCACCTCGTAATTCCATGCAATTTTTTCAATCACTGCCTCTCAAGGATGGTTATAATAATGGATTTAATTCATATATATATATAATTATTTTCATATTATCATTATTTATAAGTATATATTATCTGTTTTTCTTAAATTTTAATTCATTGAAAAATGATAACTTTGTTTGTGCATATGTGCGGATTAGCACCTCCATGATGTGTGTGATTCATTTTTCTTCACCAAACCACTATGATGAAATAAATATATAAGTATATTCTAAATAAATTATAAGATATTAATTATGGAATGGTAATATAGTATTTACCTTCATAACATAATTATCATTGAAAAATTGAAATGTTACTAAATCATATAAATAGCCTACCTCTCCATGATTCTAATTTAGATAATCTTACATAACCATATTTCATAATTTTATATAAAAATATAATTTATGTATAAAAATAAAAATTATTTCGTTAAAATTTTTCTAATTAATACGGAATAATTAACTCATTGAACATAGCCATCCTAAAAATTCATTTTCGATATATGATATGGATATCATCGACACATTTTATATGAACTTAATTTGTAATGTAATTGATGATATAACGGTGAAAGGAATAATTTAATTACAATGGTTTATTAAAAAATAATATAAATAACATAGGCTCATTATTATGGAAGATAATGAATGTACATGACTATTCATACATCACTTAAGGAACATTCTTTTAAAAAAACTCTCTTTTAAAGTTTCCCTTCAAAATCTTTTTTTCAATGTCCATGTTATTATAGAAGTTTCAACAAAATAATAATTTATGCTTCAAAATATAATAAATTTAATTATTTTCCGTATTATACTTTCTATAACCTATTTTCAAAAATGAAAACTTTTAAGTATTTAAAAAAATACACTTTATTTATATAACATCATTTTCAATTTTTATTCCCCAAATCATTCTATTCAATGTAGATATTGTTAAAATTATTTCATTCTTGTTTTTTGGGAGATAATAGAATTAGAAGATAATATTATATGTATGTCTTTGAATTGTTTCAATGATTTTCAAAATGTATATTTTTATGTATTTTTTATGGAACAATTTGACTTTCATTATAAAAAAGGAAGAGGAAATATTGTTTTTTACTATATACATGTTCAACAGTATTTTTTAAAACCCTAAATGTTATTTTATGTGCATATTTCATTGAAATAATTCATTATTTTTTCAAAGAAAAAACCTCATTCAGTTTTTTAGTGTATTTTAGTTTTCAAAATGGGGTTTTAAAATTTAAGGTTATTCAGATATCCTAATGTGGTTTTAAAATGGGTTCAAAAGTGGGTTTTATGTTTTTTATAAAGAATTATTGAAAACATATGATGTTTTATTCTTGATATGGTAGTTAAGAATTAAATGTGAGAAACAGGTGAGACCAATACAACTTTTATAATGGATTTTTCCATTATATCTCATGAATATGGGTGAGACTGATATATATTATATGAAGAGAATTCCCTATTATAAAACAATAATTAATTGTGTAATTTTCCTTGTCTATATATGTATGATGGAGGAGTTAACTAGTAATGTTTCTCCTATGGATTCAACTGAGCTCTAGTTAATTCTATCACCAGTTATGAATATAATTCTATATATTTCCCAAATATATTTCATTTTTCTTTCTATGTTTTTAAAGGTTTTCCTTGAGTAAAAATTAAGTTTTTTGTGGATATTCTTTATTTTTATACTTTTAGTGATTTTTATAGCAATGGTGAAAAATTTATGGGTTTTTATGTTTCTCACTAGACTCAAAAAATTTATTTCTTTTGCATCCCTTATATGGATCTTTTTTTGACATTCCATGTTTAAAAATGATTTTTCAAAATAATTAAGGATGAGTAGAAATGTTTATAATGATAGATATTCATATATAAAAGTTACTCTACATGAATAAAATCATTTCTTTATACAGAACTTGTTTTTTGGGAAAACTGATATTATATTAAGTGTTTACATTGAATTATTTTTTCATAATTATATAAATATATAAAACAAAAAGTCTGTGGGTATGCACGTGTTACAATAATTCATTTTTAAATTATACTTTTTAGATAGTTCAATTTGTTTCATGTTTATTTTTTTTCAAAACCAAAATGTAATTTTTATGTTTTAAGCATAGAATCTGAGAGTGTGGGTCTGAGGATATTATATTATGTATATCTAATATAATCGAAATATTATACCCACTAATAAAAGTGTTAATAATAATATAAGTGATAATAAATAGATATAATAATCACATAAAAATCAATGATAAACATCCAAGGTGCAGATCAAACAACTGAACAACACAATTCTATAACAGATTGAATCTCTCAAAACCCTCATGGGTAAATATTATATGAGGAATAAATAAAATAACAATAGTAAATTTAAAATGGATACTCTTCCCATATGATATCATTTCCTTAAAAATTTCTTCATTTATACCCCATCCTCACATGACATACTAAAGCTTATCAAACCATCCATTTATATAATTTATCACCTTAAAATGGATAGTATTCTTATCGAGTAACCCAGTTCCATTGAATACTGGACAAGGCATGTCAATAATATATAAGGACACAACAAATGATGTACCTAAAATATCAAGTCTGTAACAATAAAAAATGAAATAGTTATAAATCTATAAAAACATACATAAAACCACATTAAAATAAAACTAATTGAAACAGTATAGCTAAACTCCCTGACCAGATTCACCTCAGGAAGGGTATAATCCTACTTCCTCCTATGATAGGATTCATTTAGTATGTATTTACTAATCTAACTTCTTATCCCTTCCTGGTGAGAGGTGATATACCTAGCCTACTTCAAAATTATTATTCAAGGGGGTTATACACATCCAAGGATACCTTCCTCCAATGGCTGACATTTTCACCCATAGGTAACCATATTTCCCATCATTCCCCAATAAATATGGGAAAATCACGTTAAATATAATCTCTTTAATCCCATGGGTCCATTTTCACCCTGATTTATTGAAAATTTTATTTTTCCCATAAGTTTAATATTCAAACATGGTCTACATAATTTTATTAATTCCCTCATGGTCCATGATCACCCAATGATAACCATAATTTCTTCTAAAACAGAGCATTAACTCTTAAAAATAAACAAATATAATGTATAAATATATTTTTATCATTCCATTTCATAAAACAAGGCAATCACCAAATCGGAGTTTTAATTAACTCTAAACATTTCAAAATAATGAAATGATCATTCTTTATTAGATTAGACTTGTGTATTATATTTCTAATTAAAACATCTACAACATCTAAAAAACCATTTAACAACATTGAAAAAATGATTTGAATATTTAAAAAATGATTATATTTTAAAAAGAACTAATGCATACCAAAATCATTATTTTACAACCCACATTAAAATGTTAGAGGTCTTGAATCCAAGCATAAATTCCATTTCACATTTAACCAATAGTTTAAAATTCCATTTAGAAATAATTTAATAAAATAATAATTAACATTTGATAAATTTCAATATGCATTATTTGTTTTAGAATATCTAAGTAACTAACTTTAATTATTCAACCTAGTGAAGTACTAAAAAGTAAACACTAAATTAAAACATCAATTTTAAAAAAAAGTCTCATGAAAACTATTGAGTCTCCTCTATAAAATCACTAAAACTATGAATGGAAATGGGTTAAATTAAGAGATAACCAAACTTACTTTAGATGATTCCACACATCATATTTCAACTTCTAGCTCGACCAATATCCGAAGAAAACACACATAGAGTAAACTAACCTAAGTATTGGTCATATCAGATTTACCAGGATGAAATAAGTTTTTTATAGAAATGAAACCAAAAATTAAAGAAGATGAGAGAAATAATTTTCATGGTTCCATGATCAAATTTAATGATGCATGATTCCGAAAACATATGAGGGAGAATCATTAATGGGATATGATATAGAGCTTCGTGCATTTATAGAAGCCTAATATCCATTTGGGGGTAAAAAAATGAATATGAAGAATATAGGGTGGATTAGGTGAAATTATTGTCCCTACCACACATAAAATGCTCATATTAGTTTATTAGTTATCTACCACTAGCCATCAACAAGCTAGTGCTCCCAGAAAGAACACTAGGAATTATATATTTCATATGGATAGTTGGTGGTCTTTTAGTATTACGTTATAGACTTGAATCCATGCTCGGAACCCCATTTCAAGTAATGTGACTCATTTAGACACCCTTAGACATAAAATTTTCATGTAACTACATGTGATAAATAAATTCCATCATTATAATTATCCTAATCAAAAATGATTCACAACCTTCCGATATACCAAACAAACACTCAAACTCCTCCTCAAAACACAATTATCCAAGCCTGTATCCAGAAATAAACTCTCTCCACTATATCAGTTCACATCCATGAGGAGTCGCAGTCATTGTACAAACACACCTCTTAACCTATCCCAATTTTCTATTCTCATTTAATATTTGAAATTTACTCTCAAATGTTGGAGTCACTCTCTGAGCATTGTTCCAAAAAAAGAAAAAATGTCTACCGATCCTGGTCTAATTTTTATACTTCCATAAAACAAAAAGATGATGCTTCGGGACTTTTTTATCCAAATAGACCATTTTTTCATCATCTAATTGAATTAATCATTTTGTGGTCCTCCCCGTCAATGTATATAGATCATGATGGAAAATATAACCCCTAGAATAATCCATCATCATACTTTTCCTCTTGATGAACATTCTCATTGGTCATTAAACCCACTCAACATAGTTCTCACTTCAATATATCTCAACACAAGTAAGAGATCTCATCAGTGTAGGTATGAACACTCAATTCCATATTAAAAATATATATTTTCTTCCACGAATAGTGAATATCCCTAAATTGATAGCTCTTCAAGTGGAACCCCACTATCACATATAAACTATTATCATTACACAAACATGAATGAACCTAATTTGTTTATAACCTACCAAATCATATTCCCAGAAAAATTCTTTGTTTGAATGTCACTTGTCCATCCCACCATAAGAAATTTTTGATTTCATTTATTATGTTTAATTAAAAATACATATCATTAAACCCTTATCTCCTAAAGATACTTTCGAGAATCCCAAAATAACTATGTTTCAACTATGTCCTGTGGGTAAAATTTCTATTGTAAATCATCAATTTCTCTTATTGTTCACAAAACTATCTCTTGAGTACAATCATGTTGTAATAATAAACCAATAATAGATAGTTTAATCTCATATCATGTCCAAAATATCCATTCATAATTAAATCAACATAATGAAGATATCAAAATTTAGAATCCCTCTTGGATCCAGGGTTATATCTATAGCATACATGAAAAGGTATCATTCTCCATCACTAATTTCTAGAGACATGCCCCACATATCAATAACCTATTCCAACCAGAGGATCACACACCTAGTATAGAAATGAAATCCCCATCATATGAGTTTACATATCATCATATCACTAAAACAAAACCTAATCAAATATCCCAAACACATTCATTAGAGACCACAATATTTGGGAGTGACTAACCTTTCTTAAAATAGAGAACCTCTCCAATTATCGAACAATAATAAATTTTTACTCATAGAATGCCCTTATTGTCATTTTATGAAACTCTCTCAAAGTGAGGGTCATTACACAAATATCATTCGGTGGGATCCCAACAAAATTAATTTCCTTAATTTTATCCTCATGAATTGATCTTGATTCATCTTGACATTGGCACACATGTGTAGCTCATCCCAAGAAACACTCAATAGAAGATCACTATGTAACTATGATGGATATCTAAGATTGTACATACCAAGTAAATATGATCTAAACAAACACCACCCATCACAATTTAGTGTCTATTATATTCACACACAAAATACTGAGACAATTTTCCCAAGGACAACTCCTTTAGTTCATCATCCTATACTCTCACATGACTATTTTAATATCCCCAACATGATTAGCACCATTCTCTCCTTTATTCATTGAATTGATCCATTGAATAAAAATGGGTGAGCACAATATTTCACTGACTAGCCATGTAGACTAAATCACACTCCCATGAGTTATGTCATATGAAAATAAGCCCCGCACACATATTCCACTGAACGTACTCTTGCACTAATTATCATTATTTAACTATATTTAGCCATAGAACTCCACTTCAATATGATTCATCAATTGGGCCAAGTTCCCCCACATGAATGCCTACCAATAGGTATAATTCCTAGAATACAATATCATATCTTCATTCACATAATTCTAAATAAATTACTCCCTAAACTCAATAGTTTTAGTCATTTGGCCACTACTTCCCAATAACCCAAAACATTGATAGTTAGGACTGGAAAACTGGGGACTTTCACACATATAACTATCAAAGGAAATCTTTAGTTTCAACAAACACCTAGTAGTACCTCATGTTAATTTTTCTAAACCAAATAATGACCTTGATTTTATTCCATCAATGGGACTTCACTAGTTCATTGTCTAATCTAATATAATCCCATGATTGTTGTGCTCCACTATGACTATTTTACTAACCTAAATCATCACACATTAGTCAAGATCCACCAGTACCAGGATTATTCAACTAATAATGAAATAGAACATTCTCTTAGAATTTCACTTCAACTAACAAGTAGAATCATATATTCTATTATAGAACAATATTGACACCTTACATGTTCCACAATTACATGCAAACCCACTTGTTGACATGAGCGTCATTCCCAAAACCCAAGTTGCACTAATTTCACCACTATAAAGACCTGAACTTCTCAGAAATAAATATTAAATAATTGAAGATGAATATTCTTGGCATAACATAATTATCAACTCTAGAATTTTTTTGTTCTATTTCCTTTAGAAACTCGAATATATAAAAATATATTTCACTAGTGAATTATATTATCTACCACTAAGTTCTTCATAATTAGAACCCCTCTTAGATATTTCATATATAATAACGTTATATATAACCTAGGTTGAGGAAATATAAAAAATGATGATATCATATGCCAAGTAAAGGTTAAAAATGTTATATAAATATAACATGATCATAAGGGTATCAGAAAATGAGAATAAAATTAAAAAAGCATAATAAATATAACATAGATCATAAATGTGAGTTAAGGCACAAATGTTTCTAGTTAATAAGACAAGAATCATAATATAATCAAAGAAAATGGTCCATGATAGTATAAAATTATCATTATATATTGATTTTTGGAATATACATCATCATATGAAATCATTTCTATATGAGTCAAGACACATTTCAAAGACAATCATAGTGGATTGGGTTCACTCCTCTAACTATATTAGATGTCATGTTAACTCCTAATAGTATCACAGTGGATTGGATTCACTCATTAATCCATCATATTAGTAATGTTTCATTCCCATTTTTATCAAAGTGGACAATGACCCTTACTATGCTAAGTTAGCTCCCTATTGTAATCTTGATTATCTTCTTAGATCTCAATCATTACCCAATACATTTGGGGTGATTTAGGTACCACGAATAACATAATAAAAATTATACACACATGTTCCACAATATCAGAAAACAATAATCATATCAAAATCCAAGAAATTAAATTGAATTTTGGACACATTTTTGAAATTAAAACCCATTAAAATAAATGTGTCTCATAAATCATTCATCATATTATATCATATGAAAAGAAATTGTTTTCATAAATATTTATTCATTTTATTATTGAAAACCCATAAAATGGATTGGGATTCATTGAAAACGTATCCTTATAATAATTAAAAACATTTATAAGTAATAAACATCTTATTAATGGATTATATCCCCAATAAATATTATGTAATATCCATGGATGTAATATTATATGGAAAATTACATTAAAATACATCTTGGAACAATTTCGATGTAAAATAAACTTTTTACTTTAAAAATATGGTTTTAAAACAAAACATACAAAAAAATATTGAATATCATACTCTTGGAAAATAATAATTAAAATTTTGTATATTAACAGTAAAAACATTGAGTGGTCATGAAGGTGTGAATTTATTTTCATGTTGCATACATTTAAAAAAATATACCTTTCATATTTTTTTGGTTAAAGCTAAATATATAATGATTGGAAATTAACATTTTTATTCCTTCTATATTTTTTAAATAAATAGTAAAAATTAATTTAATAATTCATAAAAGAACATTAAAATATTTTTAGATACATTTTTAAGATACCATGAGATTGAGGAAAAAGGATATTTGATCTAAAATAGAAAGAAATTCGATATTTCTTAAAAACATTAGTTGTGACTATTGAGTATATAAAAAGGAAAATGAAATTAAAAATGAATTTTCATGAAATAAACATAGAATAATTGATTTAATTAATTTCATGATAGATATATATTATTTTTTTCAATATCAAAAACTGGAAGAGAAAAAATCTCAATAAATGATGATATTATAAAATAAATCATTTACCACTTTGGTATCTTTTGAATAATTTGTCCCATGAATGTAATAAAAATGGTTCGATCTGTATATTCTCATAAATTTCAGAATTATCATCATAAAATATATTAATGGACATTTTTTTAAAAGGTTGGGGATGAATCCTCAATTTATTATTTAATGAAAATACCTATTTAGTGTGGATAGAGGGAGACCTATTACAGAGCCCGAAGGCCCAAGGCCAAGTGGCCTGAATACAAGGCTTGAAAGCCCATTTTTTGACCCAAACAACCCCTCGATGAATAGTACTGCTACAGTACCTGCACTGCTACATTCCCAGCTGCAGTACTACAGCCACTATATTACCCTTCAATAGTGCCTCTACTGCTACAGTGTTGCCGCTGCTATAGTTCTGTCACTGCTACAGTGCAGCTACAGTACACTGCTACATCACCCCGAAAATTCTTCCCTAATTGGATTTGATCCTGGGTCTTTTGGATGCCAAGAAGGATCTTGTACCACTTGGGTGAAATCTCAATGTCTTAATGTACATTATATACACCACACATTATAAGAGAGCTGTTAATATGTCTTGAGCCCCGGTTACATTAAAGTATGATAAAAACCACTTACCAATTTCATAAATTTTTAACCATAATCCCTATGGAAGAGTAAAATTTAATAAATAATTAAATAAAACTAAATTATATATATTCTATAGATAATAGGTCAAATTTAAATTATATACACCACACAAAAGAAACGAGTGGTGGAGTTGGAATAATTATCCCCTAAATAAATGTTAAACTTGAAATCCATTTCCTCAAGTAATGACATCATTTGTACATGTTTTAAACTAAAATATAATAAATATAGGTTTTTTATAAATATATTATTATACCATAAATATATATATAAAATACCATATATTATTTACTTGTAACCTTTTATTACATATTTATCAACATTTGTTAAAATCATGATTTAGACAATTACTACATTGTTTTTCATGTTTTTATTTTTTAGTCTTGATCATTTTAATTTTATCATCATTCCATAATCTATGGAATTTTAACAATGATATAAATATAATTTATGTATAGTATATATTTAATGATATTAATCCTCAAAATTTCGATATAGAAAATGAAATACACAGTTTTTGGAGACGGTAATCCATATATAAGTATGAACATTGTTTAAATTTTCTCGAAAAATGGAAAGAATTAAAGCTAAATAATATATCATCATTCTCAAAAAAAAATTCATAAATATCATATATATTCATTATATTTATACTTATTACCTTCCAAGTTAATCATAAGTTAAAAACCCACATCACTTCATGATGTGGTAGTATGTCATAAACCCGAGTGTCATTATTGTATTCCCACATAAAGAAAAGTAAGAAGATATATGTTATACATTAATTATAAATGTATATTAATATCATATATATCATATAAAAAAAATTATCCATCATGTCATGACACACTCCCTCTAATGGTACAACAATTATGGGAGAGAGATAATGACCATTGAGTCTCACCTCGGGTAGGCCTCGTGTTGGGGACTAGCACCAAGGGTGTAGAAATTGCACAATATGGGAGGCATTATAATTTATAGTGAATCAAGATACAGAGATTGGTTGTATCAACATAATCATCTCTAATACATATATATAAGAAAACCAAAAACCATCCAATAATGCATGTGTAAATAAAACTAATACAAATAAAATTCCGCATTTTAAATTCCCAAAAAACAACATTATCAACATATGAACTTCTTATGGGTACAAAACGTAATTCCCATCATGGTCCACATTATCCTCCTATAAACAAGAATAATTTTTTAATATATTTTTCATTACTATACATGTTTACTCAGTAGGAAAACCAATATCTATCATGCACAAGTAGAAGGAGAATACTAATGCACCAGTGAGAAGACAATAGAACCAAACAACACCTAATAGGTAGACAAACCATAACCCTAGCCTCAACAAGGCTTTCACACCAAATAATGCATCCATGTAATATAATATAATATAAATCACTTCAATGATAGGGTACCCTAAACCACTTTCCCACATGTTATCCACTCTCACACTCCAATATCAAACATCCTAGCACTCCCACCTCTTACGTAGATATCACATCACATCTCGATAGAACACACATATTCCAGAACTCACATCACTTCTCAATCACTAACACCTATGTCACACATAATATTAGGAGACATCACATACTGCCTGTATAGACATGGGTCACACAATGCATCTCATCTAAATACACCTATGACAACATATCATAAATCATCTTGAAGAATCATGGGACATCACATCACAACCTATCCTAAAGACACCTAGGAAAACACATCACAAATCACCCAAGGATACCTAGTCCATTATTTCCTTAAATATAGATTAGGGAAGGTTGGGTGGTCATCCATTCATCCTCCAACTGAGATGTTGGGGGAGACACCCCATGTGAATATATGGGTGTTGGAACATATTGCTCTATGTGACTAGGGTGAATATAGAAATAACAGATGAAATATAATGTATACATATATATATATATATATATATATATTTACAAAAACTCCCCACCTATGAGTTTACATGAAGATCACAAACTAACTCATAAGGTCCCCCTTTTCTGTATCCCATACAAAATACACAACCCCAGATAACCAAGATATAAGCTACATATCGTTTTTAGTTTTTAGTTAATATTAAACCATTTTCAAGATTCTCTGTTAGCAACTCATTTCATTAAAACATGTGCATTGATCTATATTTCAATATAATTATTATCAAAATCCATACCAACCGAGAACCTAAAATAATACAAATCGCAGAAACAAGCACATTGAAATATTCCAACAACAACATACACCACTTACACCACCACCTTTTATCGCAACCCCACTACTCAACCATATATGCCCACTACCCCCACACACATCATATCTCATACCAAAATACAACATATTTTTATATTTACCAATATATTTGTTATTCAATTTCATATTATTTATAAATTGTACTATCAAAAAAACAATAGATCCTGGGGAATTTAATTCATTAACTGATTGTATGTAATTATCCAATTATTTATGATGAAACCAAACAATCAAAAAAACATACATATCTAAATAAATTCAACTATATTAAATAAAAGACACTATGAACCATTATCTTCATCATGTAATTACACCCATACCATCATAGTATAAAAAAAATAAAAAACAATTCAATAAAATGATGTATGATTATACTGCATGTTACCATGTCCCTTTAAAGTCAATATAAATTAAGTAATTTAATTTTTTTAAATATCCATGAAACCGTATTCAAAGGGGAAAAAACAATAAAAAAATCCTACATGATACACATTAAATGAAATGAAGTAAAATACAATCTACAAGAATGAATCCTTTTACCATCTTGCTACACCAAAATAGGGGTGCACGTATAAGAGGGAACTTATTCTAGGGGAACTCGAACCTACAACAACACCATGTTATAGGTCTCTAAAGAATAAGGATTCATAACCTACCATATCAATAGAAATAATAATTTATTAGTGAAGATACGATCTCTACCATAGAAGTGTTATATTGGAAATTAACAGGATGTGAAATGGCTTAGTTGACAATTAAAGAGGATATCATTAAAGCCACACATTTTAAATGTTCTTAAGGAATACAGTCCATTTGAAAAAATAAGATATGATTGATCCACATTAAAATGGAATTAAATTTCATTAATTATCTTATCAAACCCATTTCTTGTCAAAAATTTGTAAAATTGGAAAAAAATAAAGAAAATTGGAAAAAAAATTAGGATGAAGCACTAATAAGATGAGTCACTACTAGCATGATCCACCACCAGGATCTATCACCACCAGGATGAGCCACTATCATGATGAGGTTCTACCCGCATGAGAAACTAAAAGGATGTGGAAATGCTAGGATGATCCACCACTTAGATGAGCCACCCCTAGGATGAGCCACTTCCAGGATGATCCACTATAAGTATGAGTCAACAATAAGATGAGACACCACAAATATAAGTCACAATTTGAATGAGATGCCACAATGACGACTCATGGCTAGGAGGCACTATAATTAGGATGGGTCACCACATGAGTCACCGTTGGAGCACTAGAAAAATAGAAATGTTATAAAACCATTGAAATGAATCACCATTATAACAATACAAAAAATGGAAATTTGAAAAAAAAATGAAATGAATAACTATTGGAATAAGTCACCATCAGAAAACTAAAAACAATAGAAAATTAGAAAATTGTTCAAATAACTCATTAGTGAAATGAATTTTCATTGGAAAAACTATAGAAAAAAGGAAATATGGTAAACTGTTGGAATGAATCACCGTTGGAATATCTCACAAGTCCCAAATACAACCCAAAATTTCAACCTAAAACTCAATTATTATATTTTTTTATTAATTATCCATGTGTTTTGTTCTATTACATAGTATACATATCAAACTATTCTCTCACTAGAGAATTCAAAACTAACCTCGAAAGAAAGAGAGAAATTCTCCAAACAACCATCTCTCAAGATACATCTCAAGGATCCCATTACACCTGAAACACCACCATCATCCAAATATAATATCTTGAAAACCCATAACAAATAAATAAAACATACTTATAAGAACAATTGAATAATGGAATTCCAACCACCATGTGATTATATTATCTACTCTATGTGGAACTGATTCACCTGCATGGGTTTTATTTCATCAATGTCATATGTGTCATTGTTATGAATCAGGTATTCCATTTTTATTATGTTAGATAATCATCTCAAATACCACAGTGTATATAAAATTAATTGGAAAACAATATATCTCATAAAACTCCCAGAAATGAACAACACATAACAATGAAAACATAGAAGGGAAAACTGAAAAAAAAAACTCTGGGTACTTGTCCCACATCTTATCTCATGCTCCCAATAACACTCCAATAGTCCACCATGCCTCTATCACACATGAACATGGGTAATGGTGCAACCTCTTATCACCTTTACTCAGTTGTGTTGGATCTCTACTAGATTATCAATGAATGGCACATCATCTTTAACATTTTAATCTCTACAGTAAATGACATGAGAGTCATCATGTAGATATCGACCAAGACCAGATGCATGGAAGACATCATCAATACTTCCCAGCCATGTTTGCAATGCCGACGAATATTCCACCTCACCTACTCACTGCAACATCTCAAATGTTCTAACAAGCCGGGAAAAGTGCATACTTCCCTTCCTTAACCTGTACTCCCTTATTGATGTTAAACCATCAAGGACTCACAGTCTCCTACCACAAACACAAGGGGGATACCCGTGAAATAAGCATATGATTTCTTCTAAACTTATGCTACATTCATCCTCTCTCAAACAAATTGAACCTTCTCTATTATGCTCTAAACCACCTCAGAATAAAGAACTACTAAATTTAAAACCTTCGTCCAGTATAAAGGAGAACAACACAAACTTACACACAAATCCTTATATGGAACCAAGCTAATATAAGAGTCATAGTATTTATTTTATGTTATCTCAACCAATGGTAGGTGTTTTGACCATGATCTGCTGAAGTCTATAACACATACCACACTATATCCTCCAGTGTCAGGATAGTTCATTCCATCTTTCCATCTATCTAAGAGTGGAAAGTAGTGTTTTAATACAACTTAGGAACAAAACATTATTCAATACCTTCCTTAATCGCAAGGTAAAACATGCATCTTGATTTGAGAAAATGAAACATGGAACCCCTTGTAACCACACTAATTCATCCACATTCATCCTTACCAAAACATCAAAAGCACCTGACTCCTTGATTTATAGGAATTGTGATAATTTCATTAACATATCCACAATCACCTTGATATAATCACACCCACCCGGATCACTGGGTTACTTTATGAATATATCAATCATGATGTCATCCCATTTCCAATCAGGAACATCCAAAGTCTACATTAACCCACCCAAAACATAATTCTTGGACTTTACCATCTACAAAATCATGCATCGTGTGACAAAATCCTCCACTTACCATTTC
This sequence comes from Viscum album, assembly GCA_963277665.1. Lineage (NCBI taxonomy): Eukaryota > Viridiplantae > Streptophyta > Magnoliopsida > Santalales > Viscaceae > Viscum > Viscum album. The sequence goes on from OY728130.1 coordinate 1,853,995,162, forward strand.
ATTCCAAACCACGAAAATTGTTTTCTCAAGCTATGGTACATTTTGGAAACTCTTGGGTATACCACCAAGGGGATCCATGAAACTCATGAAGGACTCCCATGGGAATTTCTAATGGAAGATTCATCCTCCTATGGAATAACATCTGATTATGAACATATAACGACCAGCCCTCCAGAGCATCAGCATGGATTACATGATCGCAAAACACCTCTAATTTAGAGTCTCCCCACTGAGACTACTCCACCTTCTATATTAATGAATACAGAACCATAATCTAAAACAAACATCCATTACCACCATATAACTATACATCTATGCATAGTGATTACAACTCCTCCATCGCTCTCCCTGAATCCCAATAATCCGAAATAAAATCCTTTTATGACTTCATACTCAAAGTGTCAACCTTGGAATTTCCCTTTTCTGAGGTCTTGGATATCTCAAAATCATATTCCTAATGAAACTCCATCCACTATCATAGACGCAGATTCATATCATGCTAAGAAAATACATACCTCAAACTGATGTGATCTATGGAGACCAAAAAGTGCTCCCTAATGAGATAATTTATCCAAAAATTTAGTAAAAACATAATATCCAATAACTTTAGTTTTTTGGTGGAATAGTTATGTTCATGAGAGAGTAATTGACTATACCCATAAGAGATCATTTCCTTCGGCTGCATCATGCCACACCCTAATCCAAGATGGTATGCCTCATAGAAAACCTCTTACATCTCACCCTCCTCAGGTAGTTGAAGCACTGGAGAACTGACCAACATCCCCTTTAGGTAACTGAATCCTTCCAAGCACTGATCAGTCCACAAAAAAGTGTGTCTATTCCTATTCAATTCTCTAAAAATGGTAGAAACTTGAGATAAATATAGAAAAAATATATGATAATAGTCTACAAGATCAAGTAATCTATGAACCACTTCCACATTCTTGGATTAAATGCAAGAAACAACTACCTACACTATTGATGAGTTTACTTCCACACCCTTTTTGGTCACTACATTTCCATGGAATTGGACCTTTCATGTCCAAAACATTCACTAGGATAACTTCCCATAGAACTGGTTGTGCTAAAGAAACTAGAAGACAGCTCAAAGATTCTTATCATTATTATCTTCTAACTTTGACTAGATCAAGATATCATCAATGAATGTGATTAAAAACTGGTTGAAGAATTCACGAATCACAATGTCCTAGAGCCCTATGAACACAATTGGTTCATTCATAACGTTGAACAAAACGACTACAAATTCAATGCTCCCATACCTTCATATGAAAGAAATATTTAGGATATCACCCTATTTCACCCTTAACCAGAGATTTCCAAACCATAGGTTAATAATAGAAAACAACATTTTCACTATCAGTAGGTCTAAATGATAATCGAGCCTCATAAGAGGATATTTATTCTCAGTCACCACTCAGTTCAACCATTGTTAATCCATGCACAACCTTAGACTATTATACTCCATTATAGAAAAAAACACTAGATAACCCTAGAGTGACACATTAGTTCGGATGAATCCTTTCAACATCATATCATCAATCTGAATCCTCAAATCCCACAACATAGAGGATTATATCCAATAAGGATCCATCAAAATATGAGAAGCACCAGGCTGTAAGTCTGTCCCAAAATCAATGTCCTGTCGATGAGGTATTATCACAACCACTTCAAGAAAAAAATACAAGAGCTCAATGAAACATTTGGTAGACTCATCTATCCCAATGCCTATTGATTATGCTAAACACTTAGAAACCAATGAAATAGATAGCTCCATACTTCTTTTTCCAACTTGATAGATACGCTCACTAAAAAACTCTATGTTGGCAATCCCTATCTGAAAACATGACACTCCTCTGAACGAAGTAACTAAATTCATATAATAAAACAATTCATTTACAATGCAAAAATAAAATTGATTCATTTCATTAAAGATACAGTCAATAGATGACTGAGGTTAGCCCATCATTGATGTGCATCCCTGACACACATCAAACAAGATTTTCTAACCTATGACTAACGTAGTAAATGAAGGGGGCATGGAAGGCCTATCTATGTCCAATAATAACAAATGGACTAGATAGGGTGACACAAATAATCATAAAGCTCTAGAATTATACAATTCATCAAAAAGGAATGATGATAAATTGATCATACATCTAATGATATCTTGAACATCTGGAAATATTACCTCCTCTATATGCAACTGAACATGCCCATCTCCCTAGCTTCTTTTTTATAGAAACCTCCATGACCATTATTTGGAAGATTTCTCTAATCTCAAAGAGAATTTTCGGGTCAATATCTACCTATCTCATCTGCCCATGCCGGACCATATTCCTGATGTCCATACTATTAGAACATCATACCTGGTAACTTCTACCTTGATTGATGATGATCTAATCATCCTCAGACAAACTGAGCTCTATAAGCTAACAGAAACTAGTCATGATGATGATGGAAAAGCCTAAATAAGAATTACATTGGTCCCAAGACCATGAAAATGGTATGAAAACCAAAAGGTCAAAAAGGAAGCTACTGAGGTTAACTTCCGGCTGGTCAAAACCTAGAAGACCCTGACACCTAAGGCCTGCTACCAACAACTCTTCTCCTTATGAAACCATACCGGTTCCCGTAACATGGAAAACCTCATCTTGAGTACATCTTCTCGATCACTTCTACCTTCTTATAAACCTCCATGTATATTGAGAATGTAAAAGGAGTAATCATATAATAGATCGAATGTCGAAGTGCCTCTTCAAGATACCTCTGTCGGAACTCCACATCTGGAAAACGGTCTGGGGAGGAGAAAAAAATGTCCAAGAATAAAATCCCAAGATATCACATAATCATGCTCCCATGATGAGGGAGAGTAGATCTTTCTTATTTTCATCCTTCATGGTCAATGTGGGGAACTCTACCCGAAACTTTTTCTAGATGTTGACCCATGAAACATCTGCCTTCCACTTCTCACCAAGGTATAAATTCCTCCACTAATGTGTATATCATCACATATGACTGACCAACAATGGGACCCTATACTTCTTTGGGTCTTCAATCAAACTGAATGAAACCTTTAGTGTATCTAAAGAACTATAAGTTTTCATATTAGAAATGATCCCCTTGAACATTCCCAAATACTTCCACTGAATAGCTCACAATATCAACTTCCATTGATCATCATCCTAATCCAGTCCAACAATTTTTCAATCAATGGGGTTGTCCTGCTAAAACTCTAATTCCTGAGCCACATGTGGATAACAACCATGGTCCATAACTATAAGATAAATAAGTATTTCCCAAGACTATAAGTTTGTATTTTCATTTAGATATATTTTAATTCACTTTAATCCATAATATTAATTTTAACCATTTTAAAATTACCCAAAAAACACAATTCAAACAAGATTGAAATTCATCATGATGCATGTATATATCATGTGTCTCTATGTTGCATGAAGTCCCATCTCACATGGTTTTTCAATATGCTCAGAACATGTACACCTGATCTTGGAGGGCCCTAATATCTTATGTCCTAGCCAGTCTCTCGGTCATATGTCACACACAAAAGTAAACTAACACTATTTCAATACAAACCTATGCATTCCTCACTATTCCAAACACCAAACTCCACCCGATCTCTCTACTATCAGTTGTTATCCCACTTTTTCACGATTGACTTCCACCAAAGATACAATAATGAGGGGGGAGATAATGGTCCTCAATCCCCACCTCCAGTCGGCCCTAGGCTGGAGACTATAACAAAGGGTGTAAAAATCATACAATATGGGAGGAATTTCCCTATATAAGGAAACAAAAATTGGGAGATAGGATGTATCGACCATAATAAACATGAAGACATATATATATGGAAACCAAAAACTATCCCACAATGCTTGTGTAAATAAAACAGATATAAATAAAATACTCTAAGAAAATTACCAAAAAAACAATAGAGGAAACACAAAAACTATCCAAGGGTATAACCGGTAACACCTAGAATTTTCTAAATAATCCTATTAGAATCTAAAAAATACTTTATAGACATATAGAGTGAGAAAGCATGTAAACTAATAAGTGAAAACTAGGGTCTCTTGTGCACATGTGGATGGGACGTACAAATTATACCTTGACAAAATAAAGAAACTAAATCGTGCCTAACATGTAGACTAACCATAACCCCAACCTCACCATGGGTCTCTCACCAAATAATTCATATAATTAATAAAATATAATATAAATAACATCAATATTAGGGTACCCTTCACCACTTTCTGACTAATTAGACACTCTCACACCCCAACATCAAATGTCATAGATCCCCAACCTCTTCCATATATATAAAACTGCATCCCACCCAAACACACCTATGCCACACCTCACAGCATAGCTTACCTTTTCACACCTAGGCCACACATCACATCATCTCAAATCAAATCCCTCTTTCACACAGCTGGGCTACACATCGCATCTCATCTATATGACACCTTGAAGAACACATCACAACTCATCTCGAAGATACATGGGAAAACACATCACAATTTCTCTTAGTGACACATGCAACCACATGTCACAACTTTCCTAAAGACACATGGGCCATTATCTCCTTGAAGAGGTAGTAGGAAAGATTGGGTGGTGAGTTGTCCATCCTCCCACCATGATGCTGGGAAAGACACCCCCCACATGACTTTGAGGGTTTCGGAACATAATACTCAATGTGGGTGGGGTGTGTATAGAAATAAAAATAGAAATATAGGGTATACATACTTGTATATAATTCCACATAATCCCAAACTATGGATTTATATGAAGATAACCAACCTAATCAAAAGGCCCCCACATCTATTTACAATACTAATTGCACAACCCACACAAACAAAAATAAATTCACATTTCATTTTCAGTGTTAATTAATTATTAAACCATTTCCAGATTCTCTGTTAGAAACTTGTTTCATTAAAACATGTACATTGATTTATATGCCAATCTAATTATTATAACCTTCCATACCAACCCAAAACCTAGAACAAAACAACACACAACAAGAAACACATTGAAACAACCCTACAACCACATCCACCACCACCATTCATTGTAAGCCCACCACATAACCATATTGTACCAACTACCCCACACATATCATATATCTCACCACAATGAAAAATATTTCAAAATTTACTAAAGTACATATTGTTCAACTTCACTTTATTAATTACAAGTATTTTCACATAATTAATTTGATCATGGGGATTTTAATTCAATAACCAAATATATGTAATTATGTAATTATTTATCATGATACCAAACAATAAAAAATGTGGTTTCAAAAGAGAAATCATTGTAGAAGTTACAAGACACCAAAGGAAATGATATTCATCATGGAATTACACCCATACAATCACAGTATCAAAACAATAAAAATCAACTCAATAAACTGATGTAAGATTATACTTCACATTACCATGCCCCATTAAATTCAATATAAATAGATTCATTATCTGTGTTAATCTGACTTCAACAATACTCACAATGGATAAAAATAATAAACTCGTCCCACATTATAAACATGAAATGACATGAAGGAAAATATTTCATGGAAGAAAAAAGCCTTTCCGCAAATTTCTTGGCCAAAATAGTGGTCCGTGTATAAGAGGGAACTTCTTCAAGGGGGAACCAAAACCTAATACAGCGCCAAAATATAGGACTCCAAGGAATAATGATTCAGAAACACCTATATCAAGAGAAATTATACAGAATTAACTAAGGGATCATCTCCATCCTATAATGATTATATTTAAATCTAATGGGATTTGAAACATCTTAGTTGACCATTAAACTAGATCTCATTAAAGATATGTGGTTTAAACATTATAAAGGATTCTAGAGTTTTTATAAACTTAAGATATGATTAATCCACATTGGAATTGTTTTTAAAATCATTTTTCATGTTATTAAACTAATTTCTCCTAAAAAAGACATATGGAATGAAAAACTAAAAAATTAATGGAAAATGAAAAACTCTTAAGATGAGTCCTCATTGGGATGAAGCATCTATGATGAGTCACATCAAGGATGAGACACCACTAAGATGAGTGGCCATCAACATGAAACACCACTAGGATGAGTCACCACCAAAATGAGTTAACACCAGGATAAGCCACTACCATGATGAATCACCTCCATGATGATCCAACAATAAGATTAGTCACCTCCCAGATGAGCCACCGCCAGGATGAGTCATCGCTTAGACGATCACCCATCAGGATAATTCATCACAAGGATGAGCCACCTATATGATGTGGCACCTCCATGATGAGCCACCGCCAGGATGAGGTACTACTAGGATGAGTCACCAAAATAATGAGTATCATCCAAGATGAGTCCCCAATATGATGAGTGACCTCTAGGATGCGTCACTACCAGGATGTGACACTGTAGGAATACTAGAAAAACTAGATATTTGGAAACTATTGAAATCAATATATATTGTAAGGATACACCATTTGAATAATTAAACATATGAAATTTGTAAAACTATTCAAATGAACCTCCATTGGAATGTCTCACCGTGGGAAACTATAGAATATAGAAATTTGAAAAAACTGTGGGAATGAATCACAGTTGGAATGCCTCGTATGTCCCAAAACACCCTAGATTCTACCTAGACACCTCTATTATTTTATTTCGGTTAAATTAGAGTTCTATATGGTTTGGGCCATTACAAATCGTTATATCTATCTGTGAGATGTGGTGATGGAAGTGGTATAACATCAGTTCGTGAGATGGTAGTCCTCCATACACAAGATTGATGGTTTCGTTACCTATTTAAGCAAGAGTATATAGATATATGTTGTCAGATAAATAAAATAGCATCTCATTATAATTTAAAAATTGGTTTTATTATATTGTAATTATTAATTCCTAAATGAAGGTGGTAAATGAGGATTAAAAAAGGAATATTTTAGTGAATATAATTACCTTCTCTTAAAACAACAACAATTGGATATCTTATTAAGGACCATAGGGTTGTTCATTTAAGAATACTATCAACATCTATAATATGGATAAGGATATTGGGGATAGTTTTTCTTGGGTTTTTTTATCCAAATGGAATGATATGTGTGATGAAGAGTAGGTAGTGGTGGAATTTGACAATTAAGGAGGAGTAGCATTTTGTAAAATACACAAAACACTTCAACAATAAGGTGTAAAAACTATCCAAAATACCTAAATTTTTTATAAATAAATGATTATAAAGATTATTTAGTAAATCCAAAACCTCTATGACAAAAAAATCAACATTTTTATTCTTATCTTATGTGTTTCCTAACATTTTCCATTTATTTTTCACTATGTTAACTAGCTTATTTCTAGGTAGTTTTTATTTTAGGAATAAAAATAAAATGATCCATAGTAGATAATAAACACCCAATACTTTTAAATATAAAACCAAATTAATAAAATTAAATCTTATGTATATGGAAAATAAATTTTAACATTAGTTCATGAAACAAGAAAAACAATGTTTTGTGCATTACCAAGGTAATGATGTTTATACTATTATGAGTCAATAAAATTACTATAAAGGATAATTGGTTAGATAATGGAATATGGGTGATATTTCAAAACATATAATAATAACATGGTAGGGTATATTATTATTAATAATTTTATATTATTTAATAAATTATTATTTATTACAAAATAACAGTAATGTAATTTTTTACACTATTCGTTTAATTTAACATTAAAAAAATAAAAAAATGGTGATATTAGAATATATCAACTTCAAAACAATCTATAATATTATATTTATCTATAATATTCATGAAATATAATAATTTATTCTTTCATTAATACATTTAATATTTTTAGTATCATTTTTTTATTTTTATATTAATTAAATAATTATTCCATAAGTGTTGCATGAGAATATAAAATAAATAAATAATATATAAAATTTTAAAAATATATTAGCCTCAGTAAATTAATATCATTATTATCAAACTAAACATCAATTTTAATTCATATCTTTCTTTTTTCCATATGTGATCCCATAATTGAATGTTAAAAGCAATAGGGTGACATTTTATATTTTTCTCTACTTAAATTATTATATAGGATTGCTTGGTGGAAAAGATTTCCTACAGAATATAATAAAAAACATGAGGTAATATGGGTATAAATATGGATAGAAAAAATTAATTGGAAAATATTTTAATTCATTTTCACCCTTATTCTTTTAGTTTAACCTCTTGGATATGTGTTTTAACTTTATTGTGGTAATTAATGTTTACTATTGTTACAATTCATTTTGATTAAAAATTTAGATGACCGTATTAAATAATATTAATTATCATGATTCCAAAAAATGGAATCTATCATTCCAAATTTCATTCCCATAAGTGAAAAAACATAATTTAAAAGTAAACCTATAAGTATTACGAAAGAAGACAATCCATATAGAAAAAGTTCATAAGTATAGAATTTTTTAATGTCAAAAATTAATATGAAACAGATTCCAATGATCTAAATTAGATTAATAATTATAATATTGAACTAATTTTACCTTTAAAACATTTTTATAAATTATTTTTCTTTTTATATTCTTTAATCCAATGTGTATTTTTTAATGAAAACCTGTATTTTTTACTATTTAATAGAAAATTAATATTTTTATAAAATTCTCAATAATACACCCTAAGATAATTTTGAAATTTTGTTTACAAAAATGAAGTTATTTTATAAAAAATATTTTGTAATAGTTCCAAAAATTAATTGTATTATTTTTTTATAAAATTAATAAAAAACAATTTTTGGTAAAAAGTTATTTTCAAAGTATTGAATGAATTTAATACAAATTATGTACTTGTATATAAATATATTTTTTATCTAATAAATTTATACATAATTTTAAAAATTTATTTTCATATTAATATCTCCAAACTAATAGGTTAAAATTATCATGTTTAAATATTAATATTAATATTATATAAAACATTTTCAAAATATGGTGTTTATTATATCAAAATCTATCAAATAAATTAAACAAATTGGAAAAAATCATAATTTTCAGGGTTTTACAACTTACATGTACTACAAGTTCCCCAAAACATATAGGGTAAGGAATTTGAATAATTGAACACATAGAATAGGTCCTATAAAAAATGCACTAGCACTCATGGTGAAAAACCACAACTACATTGTTCATAGGAATAATAAATAATGTTCCATTCACATAATCGTATATATATACCCCAGATACATGACACTAAGGAATCTAAAAAATGTGTTAAGACCCATTATCGGTTACAATTAATAGTGAAAAGAAATAAAATCATTAATCATGATTGAAAAAAAAATGATCAATTGGTTCTTCATCCTAGGCTATAAACTACTCTCTCACTAGGGTCATAACTCTCGGGACATCACTCGCTCATTCCGCATTGATTACATGGAATAAACCTTAAAACATAACTCTAGGGCTCTATAATCATATTTATCAGTCTGAAAAATTCTACCCACTCTTTGGAAAAATAAAAATTATATGTGAATTAACTCACCTAATGTCACTAAATCTGTACCACCAACTCTACAATACACCGTTAAAAAAGAATGGTAATAAAAACTATCAATGCTTTCCAGATCCAACCCACCATTCTGATGGTCAAAAATCATTATTGTATTAGTCCCCCACCGTCGTCATGTCTATCAAGACTCATCTGTTGGGATCTCACAACACTATGATCTTCAACACCATCAACCCATTAACATGGTTATGCCATATTTCATGAATTCTTATACCAAAATCATTGGGTTCAAACATTCTATTTATTTTTAATGGAGGAATTTAATTACCAGAAAAATATAAAAACAACTTTAAAATTTATTTTCACAGTTCATACATTCAAATATAAAATTTATTAAAATAAAAATATTTTTTTTGTTTTTAAAACAAGAGCTTTATAAAAATCAATATTCAGTCACTAAAATCATATGAATTCCACATTTTTAATTCTAAAGCCCATATGATTCACAATTAAACATTATCTTCTACATGAATTCACATTTGATATCCTTTTATGAATTTATGAATTGAATGATTTTCTAAGTATTTATTAAATGTGATAATATCCACATTATATATTGGAAAACATAATATAGTTTTCCAATTATAAATTTATTTAACCAAATTCATCACGAATCCATGTATACTTGTGTTTCAATATATCATCATCATAATTAGTATAGTATGATTTAACCATTTCCATATATGGAAAACACTATATATGATAGTGGAGGAGTTTTAAATACCAACCCCCATATTACATGAAAAATATAGACTGTAAATTATAGACCATAAGATGTTATAAAGAAAAATAATATAACTAGAAAAAATAAATATAGGATACTTTGAAACATATGTTATTCAAAATCAAGAGAAGCATGAAAACTGCATCTAAAACCCACATCCCTAGCGTGACACATGTCTTGTAAACCTTTATATGCTTTAAATGGTACATGAGTTCTACCACACACCTTTACCTTCCAAACCATGAGTATAAATCCAATGAACTATTAACATCACACGCCATGGGTATCATTCAGGGTGAAAATAATATAATTCAATAACATGATAAAACCATATACAACCAATCCCATCCATGGAGACATAGGTTTTCTATAATTCACAGTTTGATCAATCCCTTGAAGGATCTCATTAATATGCCTATAAAGATTCCAAGTATTTATTATACCATTCCCATATAGTTGGAAAATATAAAAACCACATTGATATCAATGAGTATCATTCCTATCATAGATTACTTTACGAATACAAATAGGAATGGTTCATTGTGTCACCTAAAGAATTCATCCCTTTATACTAGAGGTGTCCAACTGTTGAAGAGGTATAGAGAGGGAACTATGGGGAGACAATTCCCTCGATGCTAGATTGGTGGAGATAAAGTATGTGTTCCTATAACCTATAGGTACATGGATCAAAAACTGGCTCTCATACTGCTTCATAATATCCTAACAAAATTTTCTATAGACCAATGCTAGACTTGTTTCCACTACATCACCTCAGGTGTGAATCACCTTACTCTAGAGGTTGTCAACTAGTTTTTAGGGTATATAATATATAATGAGAAGACTATATCCTCTAATTATAGTAAAAATTACTTCATATTTGAGAATAAGTAGATTGACCAACACACATATCAATAATTGTTAAACATGAAATGTTCTGAGAAAATAACCAAACATCATAATTTTATAACATATGGAATAAAATACATATCTTTTGGATACATTGTGGGTATATTCTATACCTGGAAAGAATAAACAAATGAAAAAATAGTAAAATGAAGGGTTATCCCAACTGACCTCAAGTTATTTTATCCATACACAGTCCTAAAACACCATTCAAAATATTATGAAATGGAAAAAATTTCTATATTATGAAGTATAAATAGATAGTCTTATGCTCAAGTACCAAAGTTCCATGGCTTCCTGAGCAGTGTCAGAGTAATAATATGTAGGTCACTGCCAATGGGGTCTATTAAAATAATAGTTTTTAATAATATTTAATATAGTAAGGCTCAAAATAAATGATCATAATTATAACCACATAAAAACTAAAACTAATACAATTATAAAAATCAAACCTACTGAATGGGATCACCCATAGGATGGGAAAATCGTTTTTTTTTTCATTGATGATGTTTCTTAGAGAATTTCACGATGTATGTTCCAATCCAACCACTCCCATCCATGGGTAAAATAAATATCCCATGTCAGAAATAGAATTTGGGGTAATATGCACATCCTTGGAGCCATGTTCTCCTATAGGGATGTGCTCAACTCGGTTAACCATAATTATAGATTCCCTTTAGGCCATTTTCACATTTTTTATCAATAATATCCTATATCAAATTGGGTATGTGTTTACCCCTAATTAACTGAAATTCCTTGTAGAACCTATAGGCCATATTCTCACTAGTCTAACCATAATTTACTTTATCCCCTTAGGGATGTGGTCACCATTGGTAAATCATTTTTTCATTCATCACTCATTGGTTTTTTTCAACCTGGGTTACCCATATATTCATTAAAAACATATCATGCACATATGAACAAAAATAACTATAAGGCATTAACTTTCAATTCACATTCTATTTTGAAAAATAGGCTCAACACATTTGTGGCGTTTTCATTAACTTAAATATTTTCAAATCATTTATAATAGAATTCTTTATCATGTGATCCACTTGGATTATATTTAAATGTATAATGTTTATAATTTCCAAAAATACAATTTTGAATATTTAAAAATATTATTTAATGTTTAGAAAAAATAATTACATTATCAAATGCTCTATGAAATCACAGAATCAATATTGAAAAACTGAAAATACCTTTTCAAATTTCCAAAATCCATGAATCAATTCCATTTCTAATTTATCAAATTATCTTGAAATTCCATTTCGAAATATTCATCATCATATAATAATTCATGTAGGAAAAACCTCAATATGACTTAACTATTTAGTAAAAGTTTGGTAAAAATGGAAAATTAACCAAACTAATGGTTTACTAACCAAGGAAGGACTTGATAAAAACATTTATTAAAAATACTTTGTCATTTCTAAATAAACTAATGATATTGCATTACACATGAACCACAACTATGAATGAATATGGGTTAAATTAATATGACACCTAGATTTGCCTTAAATGATTCCATAGAGAAATTAATAACCCTAAGACATGATTTGATTAAGAAAAAAACATTAAATATTACCAGAAATAAAACAAATAGAGATTTATACTAGTCATTATGGGGTAAAAAATCTAAATAAGTTGAATATGGGGATGATCCGTTGAAATTATCAGGGTTCTCCTCACATAAAAATTTAGATGGGGACACTAGTTGGTCTGAGCTCCCCATAAACTAGCCAACGATCCATTACTATGTTAGGCCTTGGTCACTAGGTAGCTAGTTTCCCCATGTAGAACCAGAGGATTTTACTATGTCCATCATCTATCCAACTAATATACATCATTATGTTGTAGATCCAGAAACTTTATAGGAACCCACATTAAAACTCTTGACTCCATTAACCTCTATTCAAGCAACATTCCATGCATTAGTATATTTCTTTATTGTATTACAATATTTTAATTGTATTCTGGATATCTTGGTCAAAATATTACACTTATACCAAACTAAAACCCAAACTCCTCATTGAAAAAAAATTACCAAATGGTTTTTATGAATTATAGAAATTTAATTTCTGGAGATGATGATAATTGATGAGCTCTCACTGGATGCTTATAAAGAAAATTTTATAGAATGCATAGGTAAGAAATTAATTTCATTCATGGGAATGAGTGTAAAATTATTATATTTGACATAGGATGGAAATAAATATTTTGAACTATGTTTTCTTATTATGATTTTAATAGTTTTGAAGAAGTTGTTTGTTTTAAAAGAATATTTAAAGATAGTTTTTAGACACTTATTCCCATCATTACAATAAGTGTAAAAACAAATCAATGTCTCCATAAACAGATAAGTATTAAACAAATAAACCATGAGGTATTGCCCCATATTTTCCCATTATTTAAAATGGTATTTTTTGTATTGTTTAATAGGAATTTAAATTTTTTACTAATTTGGTTTTATTTATCATTTGGATCATGATTGAATGGAAAATGGTTTAGATAATTACAGTAATTGAAAAGTAAATTATCATTTAACATTGATATTTTTTAATTGATATTTATACTAAAATAATTGTAGCACTTGTGTGGAGGTAGTTAATCAACATGGGAATAATAAATATTGGGAATAAAATGTAAGAAAATGTATTTTCAACTAATAAAATAGATATCAGACCCTAAAACATACAGGTGCTATCTCCATGGTGCTTATTATTTACAAATTATTGATTACATTTCATTTTATCAATACTAAAAATTGGAGGAAAAAATTTTGAAGAAGAAGATACATACGAATTATTGGAATTATTAGTTTTTTATTAGTCCTTTCAGGTTGATGCATAAAATCAATAAATTTATTTTACTTATAAATAATGTTTTCATAGAGTATTTAGATAAATATTTATCAGTTTGAATTAATGATATAGGGTTTTACATTAAAATTTATAAGGAATGTCAAAAATATCAGATGATTTTTTTAGACATTATAATAAAATAGTTTTTTATAGAAAATTCAGTTAATTTGTATTTTGGTTAATATAGATATAATTTCTTGGGAATATTGCTTCTAAATATAGATTAAATATATATCTTAACAAATATAATGTGTTGTAGGAGTGTAAAAGACATTTAAATCTAACTGATATTTGAATTTTACATAGATTATTAGTATACTACAAATGGATTGTTGAAAACATTGGTTGGTCACATAGCATACTACCTATGATAAAAAATTGGGATAAATTTATCTAAAAAATTGAATGTATTGAATGTTATTGGAAATTAAGTAAATGAATTTTTCATGGTATAGACATAACATAACAAAAAATAAATGGGGAATTTTTATTAATAATGATCCTTACATCAGTGGACATGGTTGTATCTTGATGCAAGATGATATGGTAATTTCATATGCTTCATGTTAATTAAAAAACCAAAAGAAAAATTATCCAACACTTGACCATGATCAAACAATGGAAGTTCATACAATAGAATATTAGTGTAATCATTTAAATGGTTAATAATTTAGAATTTATATTGATCATAAATATTAAATATATAAATTTACTCAAAAGAACATGAACATTAGGTAGATAATATTATTGGAACTGAAAAATTATTAAGATTTTATGATTTATTATCTTATATGTAAAGAAAACAATGGTGTTTATGCGATTATTTGAAAAGATAACGTATCAATAACCATTATAAATTTTAAACAAGAACCTTTATTTAATGATTTGATGTATTTTTTACTATAATTTTTTCATGTTGAATCTCTATACTTTTTGGACCATGTATTAGAGTAAAACTATTTTTTAGAACAAATTATCCATTCTTAGACGAAAGATCATGGTTCAATGAAATGGAATAATTCGTCAATAAGGGTATGTTACATGAATTCGACATTGAATAAGATGAGGTTATGAAATTTTTAATGTTTCTTTTTACAGGTAATTATTATTTAAATAAGTAATTGTTGAGTGATGATATTAACTCAATATTTTTTATTCATCTTATAAGAACTAAGATATATTGGGAAATATATGAATAATATTATTGTCCTAGAATGAAGAAATATTTTCTTAATTGTATAACAAAATGGTTTACTTATCAATTGTTTTATGATGATATAGAACCACTAAAGGTGAAAATTTATCATTTTATAGTGTTTTAATAGAATTAAGAGAATATATATTTGGATTTATTTCTAGGATTATCAAATAAATCTCAATGTAATAATTTTATTTCAGTTATTATTGATATTTTAACTAGTCATAGAATTCATAAAATATCTTCCTAGAATGGTTTTATATGTTTTGGTAAAAAGGGAATGTTAGGTTTATAATATATTAGAAAATATAAAAACATATAATAGTGGGACTATTTTCTTATTTATAATCATTACATCTGTGTTTATATAGGACATAATATATATTTAATGATTTGTTTCTAAGGAAATATATACCTACTGGATCTAATGTTTAGTTCCCTAAGGGTGGAATGTTGGAAAAGAATATCTCCATTGAAGAAAATATAGTTCAAATTCTGAATCATATAGAGTAGGTAATATGAAATATGGTGATTAAATAGGTTATGGTATTATGGATGAATAAAGTTATTGAGGAAGAAAAATTGGAATAAAACATGACATGATGGAACATACCCTCATTTTTTTAAGTAATGATTAAAATTTGAGGGAAACCATTTCATGAAGGTAAATAATATAAAAAACATTGTATTAATATAAATAAATAAATTTTATTATTTATAATTATTCATTTTTTGGATTCATATTAATCATAATGTTTTCATTGATTTTATATATTTTTTCATAATAAAAAGAAAATGATATATTTAACCAATTTCTTCCCATGTACCACATTTTTTTATTTTAAATTTATATTTCATTATCTTATAATTTTAATTTTATAAAAAGGAATTTATTTTTGGAAACACGATAAATAATTTATCATTATATGATTTTTTGAATTTAATTAAAAGATTGATTTTTTGTGAATATTTAAAAATAATGATTTTTTAAACAAATTTATTTATTTGGAAGTGTTTAAAAATTATATTTTTGTTTTAGATTTTGTTAAATTTTTATTATTCCCTCGTATATTAATATAATACAATTAATAGAATATTAAAATGTACAATACATTATCTTGCTCTAAAAACATTCTTATGATTAATATAAGAATTTTTTGAGAAACCATTATCATTGTAGTTTTTGAAATTATAATAAAATTATTTTTACTAATTTTGTAAATTGAAGATGGTAAAATAAATTTCATTTTTTGAATCAGAATTTTCGAATTTGGTAATATGTTCAATTTTTATTTTGGGCATTATAAAAAGTAAAATTCATAAATCATTGTCTATATACTAATTCTTACAAGATTTAGTGAGTGGGTTTAAACTAAGATATAAGATTTAAAATATCATAAAAATTGGATAAATTTGATTTGGTTCATTGATTTGGAAAAACTGTTTCTCATATTCAATTTACATTAATATGGTTCCAGTTTCCATTAAGACATTCATATAATATATTTATAATTTTTATAAATTTACATTTTTTAAACTCTAGTCACATATCAAAGGTAACCTCATATACTAAAATATTTACACAATTTTATCAATATATTCATGGAAATAACTTCCCAAATACATTTCCAAATAACCATCCAACTTCATAGATTTCTTGACCTCAACTTTACCTCACCAAAAGTCTATCCTATGAAGGGTTACTATGTAAAATAAATGTGGATTTTCAAATAAGAGGTGCAATACTTATCTGTTTGTTTAATGTTTATTTTTTCTTCTACCTCCTTAAAATATTTTAACCATGATGAAATAATGACTTTAATAACATTCATAAACTAATGGTTTATTATTATTATGGTACAAAACATTTTCATTTCATTTTATATCCTAATGGAAATAAAAACATCACTTTTGGATATGGGTAGACTACCACCTCCCCGAAGTGATGTGTTTTGATTTTCATCACTGAATAATATGGTTAGTTAAAATTATGGATAATAAGAATTAATATTATATTTATAACAATGTTATGATCCTATAAAGATAATATTTCTTACCCTCATACTTAACCAACCATTAGAAAATGAAAATGTCACTCTTGTGTATGTGTGGACTTCTACCTTCCTAAAATGATGTGATTCACTATTCATTTTATCCAAAATTGGATTTTTCTTAAGGATTTATTTAATGAATGAGTACATATTACATGTATAAAATATTTAATATTAAATAAAATAAAAACAATTTCTTTTAAATGAGGATATATTTTATTTTATCAAAAAATGTGAATAATTTGGCATGACCACCATACATATTTGATTTTATAATTAATTTATTAAAAAATAATTATAATTATAGCATTATTTGATTATTGATATAATGTCACCAAATCATATTTGACCATGGTCAAAAAACTGGTGTTGTTTTCTTTTTATAAACTGAATGACCTAAAAATAACCATAATGAACATTACCCTTTTAGTTACAATATAAAACATAGTAATAAATTAAATAATTTGAATAATTATAATTTAATTAACATAAAAATGTTTAGTAATCAAGAAAATAATGAATATAATTTTATTTTCTGGGAGTTAGATGATCTATGAATATTACTGAGACATAAGGTAAAAAGTTTATTTTTAAAAATATTATTTAAATTATTTATTTCAAACTATTTTTATTACATATTTATTTCCTTCAAAATTTATGAATAATTTTTTTAGTTACATTTAAATGGTTAATAAAGGTCATTTGGACTATTTTTGGCACTCAAAAAACGTATTAATAAATGAAATATTATTAATATCTTCTATATAGGTCATTTTTTGGCTTTATAAAATATTGAAAAATAATATTTTTCAAAAATATAAATATTATTCTTCATTGAGAACCATAATATCCATTATTTACTATCAATAAAACTCTACAAGTTATCATGGATTTTAAATATAAATCATATTTCACATGTTCAAAAAAGTTTTCATGTTTATGTGTTTTCAATGTTAAAGGGTATTTCTCATAATATTTTTGTGAAAATGGAATGCTTTTTTATATGGGTAAAAATTATATTCTCAAGGGTTTTGCGATGAAAAGGTATATGATGAAAAAAATTGTTCATGATTTGGTATTTTGGTAATATAGATTATAACAGGTGAGACTAATATAGCTCATAATGACAGGTGAGATTGATATATCTCTCCATTAGATTCTGTATTGACTTAGTCTTGAAAGGATAAAATACATGATATGACCTTATAGGTTAGTCATATAGAATTATATGGGATACACTTATTCTAATGTGTATTAAACATAAGTTTACGTGCTTTATGAATATGATTCTCCAAGACACCTTTATATTGATTTAGAAATCATTTTAATTGAAATATTTTTATTTCATGGTTATAGGGAATTTTTATGAATTTTTAGTGGTTAATGGAATGTTTTTATGTGAAATTATTTAATATTTTATTACATAAACAATAATAATTTCATGGTTTTACAATTCATACTAATGGTATTCAAAGGTTTTATTTTTTAAAAAGTCATTTTTTATGTTTATATATTTTATATATGCACTCATTGTATAGATAAAGGTATTGGGATGGGAATTCATGGAGATTTAAATGCATACTAATTATTATAGAGTTTCCAAATGGTGTTTATGAAATAATTCAATGTTGAGAATCTATTTGGGGCTGTCCATTTCTAGATCTAAATCCAAGGTTGCAGTTTCTCCCTCCACTAGTTTCGATGGTGTGGACCAGAAAATCACCACTATTAACTATGGTGTATATGATCATTATATATGTATAGGGACTACATCACATGTTCTCCCAAAATATGAATTGATCTTGGATTGGTTCACGATATTTAAAAATTCAATTATTATTAGAGATGTTTTTCGATTGGGTAAAAATCCATGGAAATCAAAAGATCTGGGACATTTACATTTTAAAATATTTGGATCTAAAAATTGAATTTCATACCTATTGAGTGTGGTTAAATATATATCTTGTTCTACTATGATGATAAGAATAAAAAAATCTCTGGGTTTTGGTTCGATCTCCATAAAAATAGGTATGCTATGTATTTAGGAATGTTATATGAGA
This sequence comes from Viscum album, assembly GCA_963277665.1. Lineage (NCBI taxonomy): Eukaryota > Viridiplantae > Streptophyta > Magnoliopsida > Santalales > Viscaceae > Viscum > Viscum album. The sequence goes on from OY728130.1 coordinate 1,854,014,570, forward strand.
TTCAATCCTTTTTTTATTTAAAACACCAGAACCCAAATCTGGGTTCAAATTATTTTACATATATGTATCATTTAGTTCACCTAAATCCATTTAATATCACATTTGTGACTAAAAATTCTATCAGGATTTTTTAAACAATAAAGGTGGCTTACTATGGGTATTTTTTTCAAATCTTTTTGGAGTTTGATCTCAGCTACATGTGAATTGGTAATGTGTATCTAAATACATTGGATATTGATTTATATGTTTGTATAAGGTATGAGAATTATATCTATTTTTATCCAGAATATTAGATGATAATTCATTTTAGGGAGAATTGTTGAAAAGTTGTTATCTTCACCCAATATATTTGAATAGGGATTGATTTTTCCAAAGTATGAAAAATATAGTTTCTTAAGTGGCTATTCATTTACTAGAGGATTCCACTATAGGTTCTCAAGTTGAATATAAGTCAATGGGTACCAATACCTCTTTTACAACTCATTATGAGAATATTTAGAATGTGTTATCACTTGTGTATAATGTTTTATAAACTTTTTTAGATCATGAAAGTGGACACATGAAATGGTTTGAGATAATATATTTGTGTATTTTCCATTAGAAAGGAGAATCGAATGATGATGAACCCATTAAATTTTAATTAACTAAAGAAGATAATTCATAAGAGATAGATGAACTCTAACATTTTCAATAGAAACTAATTACATCAAGGGATAGTAGAGGAAAGTTAAAAATGGACGATGATGTGCCAAATAGTTATATGTCTTGAAATGCCAAGAAAAACTAAAATTTCGTTTTTTTAATCTTCTGTAGTGTGGGAAATCTATGTTTCATAGTACTTATATTTAATAGGATTCATATGTCACAACTCCTAAGTACCTAGCTGAGGTTCAAATGGCTTATTAAAGGAGGAAAGAGGAATTTCTAATAACCAGTTGATCTGAACTTGTCTTGTATGGGATTGAGTGGAGAGAAATATAATTAATATAAGATTTAATAATTCTAGTTGAGATGTAAATGATTATAAGGTATTTTCCCCAACGTAATCTAAATATTTTTTGGTTTGTTTGATATTTTAAATTGTTGAAAGAGAATGGAGGTATTTTGTAATGAATTTTTAAACAATCATGAAGCTATCCAGGTTGATGTATCAGGGGCCATAGGTCAAGTTTGTGAAAAGGATCCCCTCCCTCCTAAGGATTCCACCCCCAGATGATAATTATTGGACATGGAAAAAGAAAAAACAAGGAGTAGGGTCCAATATCTGAGAGGTAGGGGAAATGGACAACTCCATATATGAATTTTCTTTTCTCATTTTATGGACGACTATCTTCTTTAACTTTTATATGTTGGATTATAACCGAAATTCATTTATCATCTCCCCTTATACCTTGTTCTTTTTTTCAATAAATTTTTGGGACCATGAGTTATATCCTTGGTTTCTCAATGTTCTAATTATTTATTTTCTTAACATATTATTGTGAAAAATAATGCATTCTCATCGGTTTTCATGATTTTCACTAGACTATAGTGAATCTATAATTTTTATATCCCTTTAAAATTATTTTTATTCTCAACACAAAATATAGAATGTTTTCCATTTGATATAAGGATGATTTTGAACTATAAAAATCAGGAGTGTTCCAAATAGCACACATGTTAGATGAAGAAAATATGTACTGAATATAATAAGGGTGCAAATTTTAGCTCTGTTTATTTGTGAACAATATTCTTCAGGAAAAATTTTACACTTTAATATATAATATTTTTCTTAATTTTAAAAAAATATACACCTAAAATATCATGTTAATGTAAAAACATTAAAATCCTAGCATCTAAACTCATATCGGTGGATTTATAATTTAACTGATTATTATTGAGTTAATTTATGAGATTTCATTATGTTTTAAAAATGTGTTTGATTATTTAATTCCTTTATCATTAATATTTTACTACTCCCATTAATCCTATAATTTCATTCAATATTTAAATCCTAATTTGAAACACCACATTAATAAGTACACTAATTATTCCAATAACATAATTAAAATATCCAACCATCCCTCACTAATAACCAATGATATTAAAAAAACAAATATTATCTAAAAACCTAAACAAATTTTTTTTATAAAAATAATAAATAGAATTTCTTCCTTAAATAAATAAATAATTATTTATTGTGATACCTGATATTATATAATTTTATCTATGCTTTTCTTTTTAAACAAATAATAAAAAAATTCACAAATATTTATTCAAGAATGATTAAAATGTAATTTTCAAAATTATAAAAATGTAATTTTTTGAAATTAATTTAAATTTTGAATTCACAATAATTTTTTTTGGGTTGAATTTTGCATATTTTTCATAAATAGTTGATTTTTAGGAGAAATGGAATAAAATGGTTAAAAATAAAGGGTTGAGGAAAAAATATAACAAATAATACATTATTAAAACTCTTTGTTTTTTTTATAAAGATTCCCTTAAAAAATTAAAGGATTCATTTTGGATAGATTTTTATTGATTAAGACATTAATATATATAAACTTTTGAAAATTTCCTAGTGTTTCCTCCCCATAACATATATAAGGATTCCATATTTCTTCTCTTATCCACACTTCATGTGCCACATAGATCATGAATTCCCTACCCATATCAATTCATAACACCCATCTATAGGATATATATATATATATATATCATCGATTGATCAAATTTTCAAATATATAAGGAATAATGGGCATGTTAAAAGACATTTTCTAAAGAATAGTTATAGTTGTTAATGAAGTATTTCTAATTTGTTTATTCTTATACAACAAAAAATTAAATGACAAACACGATTATATAAAAATAACAATATATACCATATAATGAGATGTTAATTTTTCATGGATTGACCTTTATTTGTCTCATTATTCATAAAATGGGAAATTATATCATTTTTCATCCAAATATGCAGACTAACACCTCAAAAAGGATGTATTTTATTTTTCATCACCACCATTCACGGATGGTTATTAAGTTGAATATAATTTTTATATGTGATATTTATAAAATAATTCTTATTCTTGAAAGATGATATTTCATTACCCTTATTAACCTTCCACACATTAAAAAATGATAATGTATGTCATGCGAATGTGTGAACTATAACCTATATAAAGCATTGTGATTCAATTTTCAAGTCCTCTATTCAAGAATGATGATAAATATTTATAAAATGATAAATTTACTAAATTTATATCCTAAATAATAGTATATATATTATGCGACCATGATAAATAGTAATGTACAAAAACTACCAAAAATGAAACATACATGAAGAACTTAATACTTAACACTTAGAAACAATGATTTTAAAAAGAAATTATTAATAAACGAGAGTTTTAATTTTATAATTGGATAATAAATTATATTATAATTTTCTATATTATTCTATAATAAATTTTTAACAAATAAAAAACACACACATATATATATGAGGTAAAAATAACATACGAGTCTTTTTGATATATAGGTTAGTGATTTCTATTGAAATATCTTTTTATTTATGGATTTTATATTATTATATTTCGATTGTGAACATTATATGAACTAATTATCTTAACACTTGTCGGTTTTTGAGTAACTTAGTTAATTTTTTGTTTTTACATGTTTATATTCTATTTCATCTCTTGTTGGATCAAGAATCAACCATTTACTTGTATGTTTGTTTCTTTAAAGAATCTTGTTTTTTTGGTTTTCCTTACAATTCATTTTCATCCTTGATCATATTTTCATTAAAATGTTCTCAATAATATTTTTACAATTTTAAAATGAGTTATTAATTTTATAACAAAAAATGTCTTAATTTCTATAAAAATGTTAAATGGAATATCCTTGTTATTTACCGAATGAGGTAGTTTTTACCAATGGTGTGAACAAATTATTTATTTTAACATACAGAAAAAACCACCCAAAATCACGACTTCTATTTTATTTTAATATTCCATAATATTTTCCATTATTATTTCTAATTTAATTTTTCGCTAATATTATTAAAAGGTTTATATTTTTAGTAAGTGGATTTAAAAATAAAAAGTATATTTTATTCATGAAATCTTGTGGTGATATTTTGAAGGTATTATCTTCTATGAAAACACTTGTTGATATTACTATAGATAGGGGACCATTTTCAAAATATTATTAATTATTTGTATGGTTTATGATTATGAAATTAAATGTTGATGATTTTTTTTCTTGATTCAATACATATAAATGTTCACATATATGGATTTTTAATAATGAATGGTACAGATAATTCCAAATAAGATGATTGTATAGAATGGAAAAGAGTTGAGTGGGGAATATATATTGATATCCACTCATTTCATTTATTTTACTCAATAGGATCATTTTTTAAGAATTCCATATTACATGGGTATCTAGTTTAATCCTACCCATTTACGATAAATTATATCTTTATTAAGATGCCTTTATGGTAATATTTAGTATATCTTGGTTGAGTGTACATGGCCATGAATGTATATAATTATGAATTTCTATTATTATGAATTGGGTTTTCATTATAAATCTATTTTCTATATTGATATTATATGTGGATGTTTAATGAAAAAATGTTCTCGATTGAATGGAATATGTTTTGATTATCCACATTGTCATATTGGCTATGCTTTATTTACTCAGGATATGATTCTCTTCACATAACCCTTATATACCATCTGATCTCAACTAGTATTTTTTTCCCTATCTGCGGGATATGAAGAAGGATATTATGAATGAGTAAAAGGATGATATAATGTTTCCCCTGTTAGGTTTTTATGCCTCCTCTATAATATGATAATAATGTATGTATCTAGTTTATTAATAATATTACACTAATAAATAAACTATTCTATGATCCCTTATTTATTGTACTAATGTAATAAATTAAACAATGACTCTATGTTATTGGAGTTTGTTTTTGATATATATTATTAGAAAAAATTTAGTATGAACTTAGGGAACTAAAGTTTTAATGAACATATCAGACATAAAAATTATGATAATCTCTAAGGGTATTTGAGAAATTTAACTATTATGAGGTTTTTTATTTTATGGTTAAATATTAATGATAATAATGAGAATAATAATTGTGTCCCATTATTTATAGATAGATAAATGTATAATAAAGGGAATCACACAAGATTCAATTAAGGTATTTACCTACTATGAAATCCAATACAGCGTGTGTTAGACCTAATCAAGTCAAAATAATATTTATAAATCAATCTTAGGTTGTATAAATTTCTTTACCCATATATAAAAACCTATTGTTAAATATAAGGATAAACCTATGTTAGATCACCTCATGTGACATAACCTTATATCTTTTAATGGAACTAAACATCCATTATTATATCAATAATAGATTATGTCCCTCAAAAATATATTCATACATCCAGAAAGTGATGAATGTGAAATTTATATTATTATTTTTTGTAATGTGAAATTATATATAAATCAATATTGGTAATTGAAATAAAATTCAAAATAGGTTGAAGAAATTTAATTGATGGAATAGAGAAATTTTATATTGATATTTTTTTATAAATACATTCCTCGAGAACAACAAGTTGATATCGATAAGTAATTACTAACATTAATTTATAATGAATAAGAATGAATTTTAGAATATGTGGCTAAATTTATAAAATTAACCAGGCATGTTATTGAGTATATACATAATCCTAAGCATAATAATCGCCATTTCTTTGAGAGAATTAAGATGAGTCTCCAAATAGAATTTCTATATAAAAAATTGTCCTCTTATGATATAGTCTCAGGTTCTATGATGAAAAAATGAATTTTATACAGTTTAAATATTCAATGTAAATCAATGGAAAATAATTGGCCGATATATAATCTTGAAAAAAAATAATGTGTCAAAGAATAAGAAAATGAGGTTTTATTTCCAACATTGATAATTTTTTAATGATACGCCCATGTACATTCTTATTTGGAACATGAGATTTTTAAAATTCTGGGGAAGGGGTTCATAAATCTATTGAATAAAAGGGAAAGAAAGAAACCACTACTATCTTGTATTTTAGGTGGCGTTATGTTAAGAATTATTCAAACTAATGTCCTTAGAATGATGGTATACACCCACAAAAGAGGTGAAGGGGATAATTCCATTCATATATAATTAATATAGTTTAGTTTTATGATCCCAAAGATGTTTTAGAAGGTACATTATACCAAAACTAAAATTTAGATAATGGTATATTTGATTATTGATCTTAACACTCTCTTATATCATCCACATTGGCCATGAAAATGTGATATTTACCTAAACCCAAATAAGGGATTTTTCAATCAAGACACCTGGAGGAAGTCATATGGTAACAACGATGTGGAAATCAATTTCTAATATGACACTTAAAAAACATTATTTTTAGAAATTATTATTATACCTGTGGTATTATTTGATATAATACTAGGTATGGATTTGATTTCAAATTTAAAAGAAAAGTAATATTTCCTAGGGAAAATATTATTATTTCCATTAGAGATGTAGAATCTCTTATATTCATATGGGAGACTACACCATAAAAATCATGTATGGATCCACCTCTTGTTGAAATTCATAATTAAATTCATTTTTATTAAGAGTAGACAGAACCAATTAATGGAAAAAGCAATCCATATAATAAATTATAGACATGTTCATCATGAATACATTGATGTGTTTCCTAAAGAAAAATACATATATCCACCTGATCATGATGTTGAGTTATCTATTAATCTAATATATAAAATAAAACTTAATTTGAAGACTCTATATAGGATGGGTATAATATAATTAGTATAATTGATTAAATAACTATATTATTTTTGGGATAAGGTATTTATATGGTATAGGGTTTTACCATGGTCATCTTTTGTCCTGTATTAAGTAGAAATATGGTCGAATGAGTTTGTGCATCGATTACAGGAAAATAAAAACCATTACTTTGAAGAATGACTATCATCTACCTTGCATTGATGAATTGTTTGATAAAATTAAAGGAGATTAATATTTTCAAAGATTGATATTAAATATTTTTATCATTAATTATTATTAATTGATGAAGATAATAAAAATATGACATTTCAAATTAGGTATGAAAATTATGAATATAGTAGTACTTCTTTTTAGATTGACTGAAACACCCTTTGTTCTAATGGATCTAATTAACATGGTATTAAAGAATTATATTGATAATTTATTTTATGGTATTATATATGATATCATGATATAATCTAAAAGAAATGATATTTATATGAAATATTAGAAATCATTCTATGGACTCCTAGAGAAATTTAGTTATATGAAAATTTTTGCTAATTTGATTTCTGAATTGATAAAGATTATTTAAATGATATATTGTCTCAGATCATAAATAATAGTGGATTACTCAAATAAAATATATGTGATGAAATGGATAATACAAATGAATATGACATAGGTATATAGTTTTTATATATTACTAGGATATTATCAATTATTTATGAATTTTTTTCCTCGATCATTAAACAAGTTAACATGTAACTGGGTTATGTTTTTATGGTCAAAATAATGTTATTTTTTTTAATAATTACATATGAGAGTAGTAAATTAAACGATATTAAAATTACCATCATGAAGGAACTTATTTGTGATATATAGTGATACATCATTAAAATTACTTTTATGTGTCATTATGTGGAATGATAGTGTCATTTCTTATGAATCAAGGAAATTAATGACCCATTGACAACATTATATAACCCATGATATTGTGTTTAATGCCATAATATTTTCATTTAACATAATGAAGAATTACAATTGTGGTAAAAATGTAAACAATATATTTAGCATAAATGTTTGAATTACTCCTTCTAATGGAAATAGATCAAATTGAGGAAATGGTGATGACTAGAATTACTCTACGATTCTGATTTATGAACACATTTCCTCCAAGGGAAGGAAAATAAGTTACATGATTAATTGACTATGAATACTCCTGATATTTTAATTGAAATTATAATTCCCAGGTATCCTATAATCAAATATTTAGTCAATTTGGATACATGAATCATTAAGAAAAGAGAAAAATCACATCTATTCTGAGTGACTTCCAATCAATCATTATTGGGGAAATTAAGAAAGTTAAGATCTTGATAATAAGATTATTCAAAATAAAATGAAATACATGAATGATTGAAATTTTGTAAAAAACTGTGAAAATGTTATATTGAAATTTCTAAAGTGGATATGTGTTCCTTCTATTCATGAGAAAAATAGATAATTATTATATGAAGAAAATTGCTCAAATTTCCTTATAAAAATTGGTAGCACCAATATGTATTAGGATATGAAGGAACATTACTAGTAGGATAATATGAAATTGAAATTTTCATATTATGAATAAAAATGATTGGGTTTTTAAATATGTAAAGGTAAAGAGACAGCATCTTATAGTATTCATGGGACTCCCACCTATTTATTTATGTAAATTGGATGATATCACCATGTACATTGAACTTGGGTTTCCAAAGAATATGAGAACTAACGATACTATATGATTTATCCTTAACCACCTTACAAAGTGTACACATTTCCTCTCTGTAATGAAATATTTACCCTTAGAGTTTCTCTTGTAGCTCTATTTTAATTATGTCATGATACATCATGATGCATTTAATTCAATTGTATCTTATTATAAAAAATGGATGAACTAAAAAGCTGGAAAATTATTCATAAGTATCTAAATATTGTTCTATTTTAGAGCACTACCTATTATCCTCATAAAGATGAACAATATAAAATATACTATTAAGACATTATAAGACATGTTGATGGCATGCTCACAGGACTTTCAAGGTACGTGGGATCTGAATTTACATTTAGTAAAATTTATATATAATAACAGATTATTTTAAATAATTAAAATGGAATTGTATGGTGTATTGTATTTAAAATATTACATACACGAACCTGTTAGGGTGAAGATAGTGAAAAGATTATTTTATGCCCAAAAACAGGTTATTAACTTAATAATCAGAGTGAGATGTATTTAAAGACGCATAAAGAAAACTCAATGGAAGAAAAAATATCAATGAAGATTAAAAAAATGTCTTAGAATTTAAAGTGGGAGTTCATGTTTTATTGAATGTATTTTTTGGGAAAGAATTTATAATATATGATAGGAAAGGGAAACTAAGTCCGCAGAACAACAGGGATTTTGAAATTTTGAAGAAAAAAAAATTGTTTATTACCATTTAGAAATGAAAAAAAGCATCAAAAAATATAATAATCTGTTATATATATCATTATTCAGGACATAAATTTTATACCCATGATATTTGATCACATATAATGTAATATAATTGGAAGATAATTTATCATACTCCGATGAGACAATCCAGATTCATTAAAATTGAGTACAAGTGTTATGGGATCATAAAACTCAATTTTTAAAGGTACATTAGAAATATCATTTTATATAAGTGGAAATGTTGTAACCCAAGAAGGTTGTGTTAAATAACTAAAAATTCCTATTTATTATGTGACATTCCAAAAACAATGAGGATAGTTATATAGAAATAGAGGATAATTTATCACCTAAGAATCAATTATAGTAAGTAATATTTTATTTTAACTAAAACAATAGCATATTGTACATAGATTTATTCAATAATTAAATTCAAAATTAACCTCAAAAATTTCATAAATTAGTTAATTTTTTTTAATTCAGTATACCAAAATTTTACAATGTGTTTTTTATTTTTGAGAAAAAATTTATTTTATTAGAAATAATGATTTCATAAAACTATCACATTTATAACATAATGATGATTTTAGAATAAATATTTTTATTTATTTGAAAAAAATCAAGAGAAAAATCAATTTTAAACAAGTTATATAATTAATAAAAAAAATAATGTTGAACTTAAATAAAACTTTATTATCATTTTTTATATCTATGTAATGATTTTGTTCAAAAAAATTGTTTTCAGAATGTTTATTATAATCCTATATATTAATGGAAACATTATGTTTTTGTTTTTTGAATGAAAAATCGGTATTATTTAATTTTACATATTACTATTAGTTACATTTTAATGAACTAATAAATTATTTTGTATTCAAAATATTTTTATGATTAAAACAAATGTTTTTCAAAAAATTATTTTCAAATTGTTTTGTGAAAATATATTCCAAGTAATTTCTAATAACTATAGGAATATATATGAAAAATTAATTCTTTATTTTTAATAATTATAATAATATTATATATTAATTTTAACTTAATTTTTTATCATGATGAATATTAACCATGATAAATGCATTTCACCTCGATTATGGGTAAAATGGGTTAAAAGGGGTAACAATAAAGGGATAATCCTTGAATATAATAGAAAAAAAATTAAGCACTATTTGTTGGTATTATTTTGACCTTACCCTTATCATCTTGTAATTTGATTCATTTGTTGATCCCTTGGCTTCAATAATACCTTAATCTATTTTAATCATTTCAAAAATTCCAATTATGTCCTCTCCCTCACTTCTAAAAAACCCCATGTATCCTCTATTATACACAAATCAAGAGCCTATAATATTATACAATATATAAATAAATACCTTACTAATAACAATATTCATGATATATTTCCTGGTTTATACAAAATATCATCCCTATAAGGGTTAATTTGTAATTCAAATGTGGTTGTCCAAAGTAGAGTTATAGCTCTTAATCGAGTGCTTTAAATTTATTTATCCTTATAACTCCTACAATTTTATACAATCAAATATGATATTATATCCTAAGTATCTCCCATATTCTATTAATATATTATATTTATGGTGTTACATTTATTGATCTCTTTCTTCATCAAATGGGAAATGAAAACATTGTTTGTCCATACGTGTGGGCAACCTCCTCACAAGTCGATGTATTTTATTTTTCATAACCAATATTCAAGGGTGTTTATTATTAATAATATAATTTTTATATATGATATTTCCAATAAAATTATGATTATGTTAATATAAAATATTATATATCTTCTAACCCTTCCACCCATTAAAAAAGGATAAAGTTCCATGTGTATACATGTGGACTACCATGTCCATGAAGATATTTGATTCATTTTTCATATTCAACATTCATGAATGGTTATAAATATTTTATAATGAATATATATGAGAAATTTATATTAGTAATGTTATTTTGGTTATGGAACCATGCGAAAGTTTAAATGGACAAAACAACTGAACGAATTCTTATATGAAAAAATAATCAATTAACACTCCAAAAAAAGATATTAATAAATAATAATTCATAAATGGGTATTTAAATGTTATAAGTGGATCATATATGATATTATAGGAAATAATATAGTTTTATTATATAATTATAATAAATTATAATTTTTTATTCAAAATTATAAAATTACTTTTGAGACACATCAAACTTGAGGGAGTGGCTTTCTTTTACAATCTAATTTTATTTCTTGATTGATTGTGTTCATATTTCATATGTGAAAATTATATGATCATAATATCTTAAATATAATATATTTTATTATAATTTTTTATATGTTTATATTATATTTATTCTCTTTTTCTATCAATAATCAAAATGTATGTTATATTTAAGGAGTATATTTTTCAAATCTTATTATATATTTGTCCATAATATCTTTTTCTTACACAACCATATTTTTATTAAATTGTTTCAATAATTTTTAAATATTTTATCTATATTTATTAAATAATTTTTTAACTATTTTTGGATTTCAATAAAATGTTTTCAAATTAATATTCATGGTTTATTATAAATAGGTATTTTTTAAAAACGTGCAAATAGAATACTTGTTTTAACAAACATCGCACAAAAAACATTTCAATACATCTTTAATACTCTTTTCATAGAAATATTACTTGTTTCCAAGGATATTTTCAATTATAATTTCATTCATAATATTATTTAAAATATTATATTATAAATTTGTTATTTTAAAATTTAATAGTTTATTTTAATCAAGAAATGTTATAATGATATCATAATTGTATTATCATCTAATGAAACACTTATTAATGATACTTAGGGAATATGATCCACTGATACTAAATTTGATCTTTCTAAAGATGTTTTATTATTATGAATATGAAATATTTACATTTTGTATTATTTATTCAATATGGTTAATTGTTCACGTATAAAGAATTTTTAGATTGAATTGTAATAATCATTCATAATATAGAAAAATGAATTAGATGTCCAAGTGACGAGTGGATACCAGTTATATAAATTCAATGATTCTTTAATAGGTTGCATGAGGTAATCATCCATTCCATATTAAATGGTCATCCAGTTGTCACCTACCCATTTAATAATAATTATTACTTAGATAATAGGCCTTGGCGATAAGATTCATGATATCATGGTTAAGAGTTTTTTATCCTGAATGTTCAGAGTTATGAATTTATATTATTAAAAATTAAGTTTTCATGTGTTTTCTATATTTAAATAACACTTGAATTTTTGTAGAAATCATGTTATTGATTGATTGGGATGTGTTTTTTTATCCACTATGAAAAAAAAATTATGCCTTATTTACACATGATAGGTTCCATTTTATGTAAACCATAGTAAGATTCATAAGTCACCCTTTATTTTATTTTATTTCCCCAAGATATAGAGATTAATATATTAAATGAGATCAGGGTTGCAAGAATGTTTATTATCCTATGTTCTTATTCTTCAAATTAAATATAGGAATCATGTATGTATCTATATTACCAAGACATCAAAATTAATAAATCAGGTGTGGTATGATCTCTTATATCTTATACCAATG